>JBAJHX010000106.1:17932361-17942752 GCA_037176925.1 Amniataba percoides
TGTGTGTGTGTGTGTGTGCACGTGTGTGTGAAGGCTTGTTCGGTTTGCACCAGGAGTAATGAGCGGCATGGGTAAGATAACATGGTCACATCCTTTATCTCTCTTCATCTCTGTCTTGTCTGGACCAGCTCAGCGTTTCCGCATGACCTGATTCAGCATGTGTGTGTACGAACAGAAATACAGCGTAAAGACCTGCCTGGAAAACAATAAGCAACATTTTTAGACTCGACATGACTGTGAAATGTTCACATTCTGTAAGCTGCGCTCTGCATTTTCATTTCCAGTCAGGAATCTTCATAAAAACACATATAAAAGATCATAATGGCACAATAGACTGTGTGTCTGTATAACCAAATACTGCACCAATCTTTAAAGGGTCAGTTCACCCCATTTGCAAGAAAAAAAAAAGAAAAAAAAAACTTATTTCAGCCTCAAGCTATATAGGAGCTGTCAACTTGATTTCTGCAGGATTTCAGATACCTGTGTGTGAAATACAGTGGAGGTGAATGGAACAAGCTTTGACAACTGATATCAAAACTCTATTTTAACGCTTTCTATCTAGACACTGTTTTCATTGTAGATTCTTTCTGGCACAGCTCTAGAGATGAGGATGTTGGTCTGTTGGTCAATCTGTCTGACTTTCTGCCACACTTTGGTCCCGTTTGAAATATTTCAGCAACAACATACAGGTTTCAACAGTATTTTGTACAAATAAAGGGGACACATAAATGAATGTATGGATATAAATGTCCTGGATGATATATCCTAACTTTATCCTAACCTACAACTTTTCCTCTAGCACCACCATGAGGTTGACATTTTTTATTTTTAGTCAGTAGATCTCAACAACTACTGCATGGATTGTCATGAAATTTAGTGCCCAGAGGATGACTTGTAATAACTTTGGTGATTAGATTGATTGATCTTTTGGTGCCATCACTGGGTCTAAATTTGGTTATTAGAAAAAAATATCTGCAAAAAATATTTCTATCGTCCAGTGCTGTGCTTAGTATTGATTAGCATTGTTCACATGCTGACACTTTGAAGTACGATGAACATTGTACACATCATACTTGCTAAACATCAGTATTGTCACATTGTTTTTTAAAAGCTGTGATCACTAAAGAAAATCCATTCACCTCCATTGTACTGAGATCTCACTGACAGATATTTAAAAACCTGAACCATTAAAATGCCCAACATCTTCATGGCTAAATAACGCAGGAGGTAAGTGAGGAGTTCTGATGTTTTTTTTTATATTTATTATAGGTGAACCAATTCTTTAAATCTCCTGGCGTAAATACAATTTCTCTTTCACAACAATCTTTGTTCTCAAACAACACATACTGACTGGATAAAGACGTATCATAGCTCTGTTTGTCCTCTTGCAGCCGCTAATGGCAGACAAATTGTATTACTTATTAAATAAAGTAACCTTGCCTCCTCACCTCACAAATCTGGTTAGATGGAAAAGACAAAATCCTGCTTTTACGGTAGAAGTCTGTCATCAACACAGGCATTGCTGGCTTTCAAAAGGCAGGGAGGGAGAAGCTCTGCAGCTCGCATGGACTGGCCATTTGTGATCGTAAAAAAAAAAAAAAAAAAAGCCTGCTGCAGGGCTTCGTTCAAGATTTTTCTCGCTGCACAAACTGCGTGCATATCACCAAATCCAACCTGTGATCTCTGCATTTTCTGTGATATGTAAAAAGCAAAGTGGCTCTGAGGATGCATCTATTTTGACAATATCTCTGTTTTTGTTTTTTTTTTTAATGATCCTGAAAAATGACTCTCCCTGTACAGCATAATCACAAATGAGGCCCCTGGTGTGTCTGTGTGTGTTTGAGGATGTGTGTATGAGTTTGTGTCTGCATGTGTGTGAGGCAGTCTGGTGTGATGAAGCAGCAAGCCCGGACCCAACCCTGGGGCTCCATTATAGAAAACGCACAACGACATACACACAGGCATATACGCATGCCTGCACACCCACACTCACATCGTCTGTAAAAGCACATCATCCGGTAAGATTTAAGTTGATATTGTAGTTATCTCCGTCCGTAATGAATAAACCCCGCAGCTGCATTGTCCTCCTTGGACCTGCGTGACACATAAACACTAACGCCTTCCCTCGTATAGACTCTTACGCAGCACTTTACTGTACAGTACAGAGCAGGCCAGCATTATGTCATCATTAAGGCTGAAGAACCTTTTTAAAACAGGGTCTGTATTTAGGCTTGATCGTTTATTTCTGGGCCTGAGTAGCTACAATACAGGTTTGCGTCAAATCCCAGCACTAATGGCGGATTTTCATAAGATAGCTTTGCTCAGTTGTGCCGGGCTGGAGTGAAGGCCTGGACACCCAACAGCTCAACAGCACCAGAAGCAGAGACCAACGTACTTTCTGGATCGTCAAAGGCAGCGGTGGACAATTAAGGCAGTTGTCCCCTCAAGATTTTACACGCAAAAAGACTGCAGCTCTGATTTGTGCCACTGACAGTTCAAGTCTCAGCCTGCGTATGGATCTTCATTTTTGTCTGTGTTTTTGTCTTTTCGTCAGATTATCTTGTCGTTTCACTGCAGGAGTGGCCCACTATGATATGATGTAACAAACGGCCAATCAGACACTCTCTGCGCTCTACTTGGGCGGGATGACGACAAGTGGGGGCCCTCTCCTCGGCCTCCACATCAGAACCTGGGCGTCGTTGGCGTTGGGCCTCCCCATGGCGTTCGGAGGGATGGGCTCCATGCGGGTCAGCACCCGCGGCTGGTCCTGGTGCACCCGGCCCACCAGCCTGGCCCTGGAGCCCAAAGGCAGGGATGGATCCACGGCGATGTCGACCCTCATCCTCCACTTGATGGTGTGGAGCAGGATCTTTTCCCTGGATGTGGTGTTTAGCGCCACCAACCAGGTGGTGAAGCTCTGGTCCCTTTTTATGTTAGTCAGTAAGGGCGTGTTGGATTCGCTGACTGGCACAGCCCAAGTGACGCTGGGGTAAAAATTGTCATTCATGCTAACGATGAAGCGGGATGGCTTGGAGGTAGGGCCCACTATGGTGACAGTCTCTGTTGTGTTTCCGTACCAGGGGTAGCTCACGCCGTCTGAGTCACTGATGGCCCTCACCAGGCCTTCTCGCAGCTGAGGCAGTTCCCAACTCGACCTGAGAGGAGACAGACGGTATTAGGAAGACATGGAATCTGTTTCCGGGTAAACGCATGCCATTCATTTAAAGGATACGTCTGTCTTTTCTTATCACTATGAACAAATGAAAAGAGCAGAACCAACAATCACCCATTAATCAGGAACTCAAGCTATAGATGAAGTTTTTTAACAATCAATTAACAATCAACAGAAAATTCTACAGTTTTGTTCATTTATTAGCTAATTATATTATTAATCATTAATGTTATTTATTAGTCAAAAGTATACAAACATTTTGAGCTTCGAATGTGCAGATTTGCTGCTTTTCTCTGCATTTTACTGAAAATTTCATACTTTTGCAGGGTTCAGACAATTTTTTCCAAATTAAGCCATTTCAAGAGATGTCATCTTGCCTTTTTTTTCACAGTTTTTTTCTTTTTTCAGACTGAACAATTAAAAAGATAACTGACAGATTAATTGATAAAGAAAGTGATCATTAGCGTCAGCCTTAGTTTCACAACAAGAAACGGTAACAAATGAGCCGCCAGCCGAGAGTGACGGCAGGTCCTGTAGTTTGAAATTTGGTGATGAAGTGACTCTTTTATTTACATTTGGATGAATGATTGTTGGCACACTCGCGTGTCTGAGGTGTGTAAAGTTGTGATCCCACGTTTACAGGGAAGACAACAAAGGATCAGAGAGGCTTTTAAAATCCAGACACAAGCTTGCAATGAGGCCACAACAGCTGCCTGTAAATGATATCTAGTGGCTCAGTTTGTCAGGGGATTATCATCATCTCCTTGTTGTGCCCAACAGTTTTTGTCATCTGGTGCCCCCCTTCCAGCTTTGTGTTGTGCTTTCATGACCAATCTGATGACACGCCACCCTAAGCCCCATCCTCTCACCCCAACACCCACCCACTCCCTAAACCCAGCAGGATTAAACACCCCCTCACATATGCCCTCCAGATCGTATATATATGTGTGTGTGGTGGAAGGGAGGGGGGGGGGTGTTTGTGGGGGAGGACATGTCTCCGTGGGCACAATTTTTGAGTGTGAGAGCATCAACTGTTGTTTAGCTCCTTTTAATAGCAGCTTTTGCTATTTAGGTGCCAAAGTCACAGGAACAGAATCTGTCGGTGGGCGTCTGAATGAAGGAGGCTGACAAGCACAGTTAACCTGCTGCGTGCACAAATGCTCCTCTTCTGCAGCTCGGTGTGATGCACGGGCACGTTATTACACTGAGTGCACAAGCATGCACGCAGACCCCCTGTTTGTGTGTGTGTGTGTGTGTGTGTGTGTGTGCGAGTGTGTGTGCGTGCGTGAAAGCACATCACAGGAGTGTAACTGGGACGCAGGTGACAGAGGTGTGAACTCACATGCCGACGTCTCCGTAGGTGTTGTAAAATTCCATCTGGGTGCACGCCTGGATCCAGCCCACCACCCAGGTCTCGTTGCGCGGGATGGGGGGCATCACAATCCGCGCCGAGGCTTTGAAATATGGCGTCTTGTATCGGAGCACGATGGGCGAGTTCTCCTCGATGACGGTCGGGCAGTGGTCGATGGTGGCGGACAGGTCGTACACCACGATGTTCTCCCGCTTGATGCGCGACTTGTTGCAGGCTATGCTCTGGATGCAGCCCATGGCGGTGCAGGTGCAGGTGAAGGTGATGGTCAGGAGCAGCCAGGGGAGCCGGACGGGCCTGAGGAACCGCGCTGCTGACCGGGACTCGACCACAATCAACACTGTGAGGCCGTGCATCAGACGGAACCGTAAGGCAAAGGTGGGTGCTACCACGCCAGAGCAGAATCACAATAAGGCTTCAGGATGAGGGTGAGGATGAGGATGATGATGATGATGATGAGGAGAAGGTGGGGTGGGGGGGGGCAGCTGGATCCAGTGAGACCAGGCTCCGGGTTCAGTCCCTCCGTATCAGCATGGCAGCCGCCCTGCTGATGTTCAGGCACATGAGCCGGGTCGCGCAGAGAAACACCCTGCAGGGATCAAGCGACGTCTCGCCTGGACGGATGTTCCGCGTCCCCTCAGCGATCCGACCCGTCCGCGCTCCCGCTCCAGCCCCTGCCCGTAACCTTTGACCCTCTTCTTCCTGCCCCGAGCTGTCATGTCACAGGAGGCGGCGGGGGACCGGCGGACAGCGGGGCGCCGGCAGGGGGGCCCGGTGGTCGGGCGGCGAGGCTCGCCGATGCGGAACTGCACATGAGACGCTGCTGCTGCTGCCGCCTGTAACCCGAGCGGCGGCGGTGCTGTCCGTCATACCTGGAGACTCCGCGGGGGAGAGCCGGTGGAGGTGAAGCGGACTAAACCCGGAGGAGCCCGAGCATCGGTGAAAAAAAAACGCTTCCTCTGGAGGAGTCAAACGACGCGGGCGGGTCGTCCCCGAGCGAAACGAGCTGCGATCGGACAGACAGTCAACATCTGCTGTAGACTGGTGACACAATGACATAAAGGCTAAAAAAATAAATAAAATTAAAAAAAAAACCTTAAAAAAATGATTAAAAATGAGATAAACAGTGTCCGTGTGTCCGTGCGGCGCCGCTCCGCATCCTCATTCGCTGAGCGCCGCGCGGCTGAGTGTCGCTGTTCAGCCTGCGTGGTGCTGAAGAGGCCGAGCCGACCAATCAGCGGCCGAGGCAGGCTGAAGGCGTGGGAGTGCCCGCGTCTGCACAGTAGTAGATTCGCGACCTCGTTCTTCCATATTGGAAGGATGCTTTCCAGTCGCAAAAACACACACACACACACAAAGCAGACAAGACTCGGAGGAGGTTTATGTTTTTTTTGCTGCAAGAGAGAGAGCAACAGGTAGACCGTGCTTCAATCTGAGAAAAGATTTTTAAGTGTCCAGCCCGGATGTTTGTGCTTATAGAACATCTCTCCTTAAACTGTTTTTTAAATTTAGAAAATGCATAGTCACATTTAAGTGTAGTTAAATGGGGCGCGATGGGGGTGTTAAATGTGTGGAGACATATGAGTGGTGTGCAGGTAATCAGCTGCAGGTGCTGTGACACTTTTCAAAATAAAACACTCAAAGTCAACAGTCTCACCTTAAGGTACATAAGTAGCTTTTTCAGTGCATATTCTTCACCTGTGGAGTTTTTTTTTCTCTGAGCATTTTAAGAACTTGTCCATGGTTAAAAAAAGTTGAGATCACCAAAAAAAGAAGCTCCAAAGTAGCTACAGAGCAAATCTTGTGGTACAATAGTTTCCATCAACTGCTGTTTCATAGGTGGAAAAATGAACTTTCAATCTCTGTTAATGCAAAATCACTCCATATTTAAATTGCAGTTGCAATTGCAATACAATCTACTGGGAAATGCTGACTGCCTTTTATCTGTATATAACACTACCAGAATAAACAACACCACCCCCAGCACTTCACAGCCAACCAGCACATAACACACACCTCAGTGAACATAAACATTACATAATCTTTTTCGCTACTTTTTATGTGTGAGTATACTACAATGTTTACTGGTACAAAATATAGTTCAAGTTGAAATAAAACAAATAAGTATGACTTTTAGTTAACACTTTTTCTTTGCCAAGATGACCCATCCACATGGCAGGTGTGGCATATCAGGATGCTGATTAAACTAGGTACACAGGTGTGAAGGTGAAGGTAATTAGTAAGGTCTAATCTGTTTTTCAGAAGAGTGCAGATAGGCACATATCAAATTAGCCATATTAGGATCCACAGGATTAGGCACATGAGACGAGGAAGTGGAGTTAAAAGACCCCATAAAGGTGATGATGATACAGTACTGTATGTCCCCATAAAGCCTGGTACCACCAGTGTGTCCTCACTGAAATTAAGAAGTAGATTTCCATACATTCCCTGGGGCCAAGTGACTCCAGATCATAAACAGTTTTAATTATGCACAGTGGCTACAGCAGCTGCTGCATTAGCAGTCTCTCATCTAGTCTCACCTATCTAATAATGTTTAAAAAAGAGGTTTCTCGGGTGACTTAAGTGGTGCAGTCCTGTGTATCCAATTGAGGCATTTAACTAAGATGAGGTCATTCCTTCCCTCTGCAGATTTAGAAAAGGTCATCCATGCTTTTATCTCCTCCAGACTTGACTACTGCAACACACTTTATTTTGGTATCAGCAGTTGAAATATCCAAAGGCTGCAGCTGACGCAAAATGCTGCTGCCAGGGTTTTTTTAATGTGCTCTAAGAGAAGCAACCACATCACAGCAATGTTTAGGGCCCTTCGTTGGTTATCTTTGCATTTTAGCATTGATTTGGACATTCAGGAATGCATGCTGCAGTACTGTTTGCCAGACAACAGCAGGAAAAACTGTTACTGGGGTGTTTAATGATCCTGCTCTTCTTCCTGCACCTCCAGACACAGAGCTGCTTATCACAGCTGCGACAGGCAGCACTAATTCACTTATCCTGTTCTCCAAGTGACTTTGGTCCACTTAGACTCACACTATCAGCTAGAGCAAATAGCTGGATGCACTTAAATTACCTTCAATTAAATAAAGGCCAAACAAACATGACTGTTTGACACCAAGAGGGAAAGAATACAGTTTGGATGTTGGAATGTTGGAAAAAGAAACCAAGAGGAGCAAGCACATTACTATTGTTCTTGAATATTTATGCTGGCTTCCCTTTTATAGATTTTAAAGTGTGCTGGTGGTTTATTTGTATCTTAATTTTCATTTAGCACCTTCTTGCACAATCTGTAGTTATTTACTTTAAATAATGGTCATATTGTACATACTGTCTTTATTTTTATGTTATAATATTTTTCTCTACGACTGTTTACTTTATATGTATAAAATTGTGTGTTATATCTGATTTATACTTCTGACTTGTTCTTGCTCTTCTCTTTTTATTTTTCTACTCACTAAGTTTATACTTTACAGTAACATATCATGTTATTTCGCGAAAAAAAACCCTCCATATATGAAAACAAACCGTGCCGCTTGAGAACTTTTGTTTTGAAAACCAACTACATACACGCTCGCTGCTTAATGTCGTCACTTCCGGGCGGTAGTGGAAGCAGGCTGCTGATTCACATGCAGAAGGGAAACAGCGCTTTGTTTGGAGAAATTAATAAACATGTCACTGCTATAAATTGTGTAAACCCATCGAAAGCACTTTCTGGGAGGTCACCATGGTGAGTAATTCTTTTTTTGACAATTAAATATCTGATAGCGTTAATGCTAACACTCCCACATGTGCTAAGCTAAGCTAATGACAACCTGGTGCAGCTGAAGTTTTATTGTTGATGGACTGCTTGTTACATACGACTTTAGCTAAAGCAGGTGAGCCATTTGAAGTACTTATTTTATTTCCTCTTGATAATCACTTATTACAACCAGTCAAGATTAGTCCAATGAAACCTTCCTAATAATGATATCAGTCACCTTGTGTTTAAAATTTTAAGATTAATAAAAAAAAAAATCAACTAATGAGAGCTCGAACAGGTAAAAGTGCTTACTCATTGTGTCAAAATATAATTCACTCACAATAAAATGGGGACAAATATTTTCAAACATTTACCTATGAGAAGCTTATTTATATTTCTGATGTAATTTCACTTAAGTGACTGGCAGGTATAATAATAACAGTACTCCAACTTAGATGGAATCATATTTTAATTATTCTTTCAGCACAAAAATAAATCATCCCTCTCTGCATGTCATGTGTGAGCTTTCTTTAATGTGATTTCCTCCCCGTAGGTCCCTACAGAGTTTAAAGCCATGATCCAGAGGTTTTATCACCTTCAGTCTGAGCGGGTGGAGACGTACCGGCTCTTTGAAGAGTATGTTTGGATCCACACATGACCCTGAATGCAACCATACACATATCCTTTGACCGTTTCCTCCTGTCTCCAGGGATAATTTCAGACACATAAACTCACATCTGAATTATACGCCTAATTTATTCCTGCCTATGTTTTTCATTTGTGTTATTTTGACTCCTGGCTGCTCTCCAGAGGACACGAGGCCTACTTGAGGACGGGGCCCCATTACGACTTCGACCACTACAGGCAGCTGGTCCATGAGATAACACAGGCCTTCTGCGGCATCTCTAAGGAAGTGCTGGAGATCAAGGGGAAGCTGCACCACGATTTTGACAGGCCAGACCTTTCTGAGCATATTGAAAAGCTGCAAAGCAAAGAGAAGCAGAAACTTGAACTGGTAAGTAAATGCTGCATATGAGCACTGAATACTGAATATGTTACCTGCTCTGACACTTTCATGCCCAAAGGTCCTCCGCTGCTTCTCCTACATATAGAAGGTGTGAAGGTTACATATTCAGCAGGTTTGTAGACATAGCTGATGGGAAATACATGCCACATTGTAGCACATTTAAACTTGCAAACAGTTGTGAAGCATTCAGGATTGATATTTTATATGGATGCTGAAAAGAAGAAACAATAAAGACAAATTATTAAATCATTCCATATATGAGACTAAATTAAAAGTAAATGTATATTTGGTCTGCATGTACTGATATTTGATAGTCATTACACAATTTATATAGTTTTCCCTGTGTTATTACATATCATTAATGCTTTATAACCTCTGAGAAGAATCTCCATTAATGCAAATGCAACAGAATTAATGAATATCATGTAATGTACACTTTTTATTACAAATTCACTTTGTTTAAAGTTTGATACAGTTTCATGATTTCACCACAAGGAGGCAGAGTTCTTATGCGAAACATTTCATAATTGCTCTCTTTCTTTAAGTGTTGGCAGCTCACGTCATAAATGTTTTAAGCGCATTTATGGAGGATAAATATGTTTGATGCTTCTGGTAAGATTATATGGTGCTTTTTGTGCCGACTTCACAGCAAACTCAATTTCGTTAATTCCGTTTCATTGGTGTTGTTAATGCAGTTTAATCTAAGCAATTCAGTTATGCCCTAGTGGCTTTCATGTAGTTTCTGTTTCAAGTCACTGACATGAAAGCTGCAGTCTCTGACGCTCATCAAGATTGGACAGACACTTTGAGTGAGGCTGGTGTTAAAATGTTAACGCTTCGGTGCCTCCCACATTCTTGGACACATCTGGTGTTCAGAGGTGATGAGCGGCACTTTTGGATTAAGTTTTACAATCCTCTTATAATATGAACTCTACTTCCTCTCTGCCAGTAATGTCATAAAGCTCCTATTATCTTAGAGTTCATCCTCTGTCTCCTCTCCATCCTCCTCTGATGAATGGTTTGCATAAATCTAATCTGATGTGCCTTCTCAACAGACAGCCAAGTTGCA
>JBAJHX010000106.1:17953552-17968216 GCA_037176925.1 Amniataba percoides
TATATATTTATTAATAGTGATGTAGGTCTAAAAAACACTTGTTTTGTAAGTTTTATATAACTTCTATATAACCAGATGAAGTTTCATGACAGGGTATTGAGCTCTGCGGTTTACCTGTGGTAATTATTAGGTGGGGTGATAATCACACCTGGGCACAGTGAGCAGATCTGAATGAAGCTTAACAGCTGATTTTTAAGATGAACTCGTTTTGTTGGCTTGGAGCCTCCATACCTGCGCTCACTCTGCCTCTGAAACTTGACGTTAACTTTAAGCAGCTCTGCAGCTTTAAAATCACACACAACCTCTGCGACAGAAACGTGGTAATGCACGGTGTGTGTGTGTGTGAGTGTGTGTGAGCTCGTCAGGTGACTAAAGTTTGGTACTTACGCGCCGAGGACAACAACACATGTGGAAGCAGGAGGAGGAACATGAAGGAGAGCATGTTTCTGTCAGCTTGTTTCCCCGCTTCTTCTTCTTCTTTCTTTCCTCCCTGTCTGTCTGTCTGTCTGTCTGCTGTGTTTCCGTGAGGACAGAAAGCCTCCAAACAAATCAGGAGCCCAAAGCGTCCGAGGCTCGAGCTGTGCTTCCTTTAAACGAGCAGCCTGACTCCTCCACTCAGGTTCACACTGATCGCTCCTCCCTTGTTTTCCCCACCACACACTCATTAGTGCTCCCCAATTTGTCCCCTCCCTGACACACACCCACAACACGCCCTCTCACACAACACATACACACACACATCGAGAAATGAGTTCACAACTGGATCACAAACTTTCTGTCCTCTGCAGTGTTTTATCGTGTGTTACAGTGACAGGATGTTTCTGGTGATTACACTCTGTAAATAACACTTATGTGTGTGTAATCTGTGTACTGTCAAGACTGTAGAAACACACGTGGACAGGACAAAACTCACAATATTGGTCAGAGTTGTAATAGATGGTGCATCTCATACAAAATATAATATAATATAATATAATATAATATAATATAATATAATATAATATAATATAAAAAGTGCATTCATCCATGTACTGCACATGTACTGTCATATTATGCTGCTTCTACTGTACTTCATCACATCCATGCTTTTATTCAGTTACCAAAAAAGAAATGCATGATGTTACATAAATTACCTCTTTGGAAAGAAAAGGAAATAAATAGAAAAATCTCTGTCAAAATAGTCTGCCATGTTATAAATTCATTATTCAGATTCAGCTGTCCAACAGTGTATAAATTCATGAGCTCCACCTCAACTCAGTCTGATGTCTACATGTATGAATAAAATAATACAATAATAGTGTCAAAGGGGTCATTCTGTGTAATGCAGTACTGTGTGCAGAATGGTTAAAAAGAGTAAAAGACTTTAAAAAAATAATTAAAAGTAAAAGTTCTCATGAAAACTTTGAATGCTTTCAGTGGATTTTGTCATATTACTTTTACCTCAGCAACATTTTGAATGTTGTACTTTCACATGTAACTGAGTACTTTGTGCTCTGTTTTAGCCTACTGCTCCTTTCTCTTCAGGATCTGTGAACTTCTACAACTGGTCCTTTACCATTATATGTGTGATTCATTATAACGTTAATATTCGCCTATAACATTCAGAAATAACATTACTCAGACACTTCATACGCAAAGTTACATTGTGGCCTAACACTGAGTTTTCTGGCAACCTCTCCTCTGATCACACGTGTCACAGCAGTGTCTTCACATCCAGCCGATAATTGTGACATCGATTAGGTGTAAACTGTCGATACATCAACAAACGGCCCATCTGCATCTCTGTGCGGGATCGTCTGGTCCTCAACAAACTCTCTGCCACACTTTTATGAATGTCATCACCGCCACATTGTGCACTGCGGTGAAGGCTCCTCTGCAGGTTTTTAGCGTGAGCGTGTGTGTGTGTTTGCAGCTTGTGCGTGATGATGATGATGATGCGTGTGACGCCACGGGCAGAGGCAGATCAGCGGAGCAGACAGGAGCCGGGCTGAAGCAGCAGCAGCAGCATCATCCGCACCAGCAGCGCCGCCACAAAGGAGCTCAGCGTCGCTCGAAGCTCTCCTCCTCCTCCTCCTCCTCCTCCTCCTCTCCTCTTCCTCTCCTGCAGGATTTGAGATGCTCCGGCTGGGCTCCAGGATGTGCGGCTGGTCGGCCCTGCTCTCGGTGCTCCTCGCCGGGCTCGCGGCGGCGTCCTCGGATCTGTTCGACAACCAGCTGGGCGACATCAATTACTGCAAAAAGCAATGCCAGCTCACCATCAAAAACAAGAGCCCCGCTAAAGTAAGTTAGCAGCCGCTCGACATTTGCGACGCCAAAACGAACGACAAAAGAGCCTCTGTCTGTGCAGGAATGAAGAGAAAGAGGAGAAATAAACGCGTTCAGGTCCGTGCGTAACGACAGCCACCGTGCATGCTCCCATTATGTTTTTTTTCTTTCGCTGCATCCTCTAACGGCGCACGATCAGGCCGAAAAATGGACGCAGCTCATTTTCTTGTGCACCTTCAAGACTCGTCCCAAGAAGTGAGCTGCATCCAGATAAACCGCGCCGCAGTAACGACGGCCTCGATCCGCAATTAAAATGGTCCGGGCGCAGGACAGCAGGACGGATCAGAGACACTACAGCGAGCCTCGAAGCAAAGATGCTTTATTGACACTTCGCACAGCATCCTCCTGCCCAGACAAGGCCGCCCGGCTCCGGGCAGATGATGGCTGCGAAATGCACCAGGAGTTTCTGTGCTTTACAGCCCTGCATGCATTTTTACATTTTCCAGTGTCGGATGTTTTTCTTCCCACCACCCACACCACCACCTCCTCCTCCTCCTCCTCTTCAGGTGTGGTTCAGGCGTCCTGCAGGGGCAGCAGGAGCAGAGCTGCAAAGCGGATCACCTGGCTGAGAGGGAAAAGAGCTTCAGCGCATCGTGTCGAGTTTAGGGGTTCACAGCAGAGAGGTCGAATAAGCAGTCGCCTTTTAACTACAAAGCGCGTGTTTCGTGTTTTTTTGGGGGGATAAACAACCCCCCCTCTCTCTGTGCTTCATGTGGATAAACAGGGAAGCGCAGCGGGGATGATGACAGGCGCAGGGCTGTAATAAACCCTTCATGGTCGCGGTCAGGGAGATTTCTTTGTCTCTCCTGTTCCCAGAGAGGTCACCAGAGGGCGCTGTTTCCGCCTCTCAAACCCAGAATTAAGTCATTATGACAAGAGGAGGTGCAGTTATGTGCATCTTCCCTTCTCGCCACCTCATTTTCCCCCCCTCCTGCTCAACTTTTATGCCACTGAGTCATTATCACCGGTTTTCTTTTGCAGCGGCTGAAAGCTTCTTATCAACTGTTTATGACAGGCTGTAATACAACAGCTGCACCGTGTCATTAAGAAATGCCGTAGCCCGTCTCTGTCATATTCCATAACAAGATTATCATGAGTTTATCCAAGAAGTGAAGGAAACATCTCTAATTCTGTACCCCTCCTCCCCCCTCCCCCACTCCCACCCCTTCTCTCTGTCTGGCTAGGACTCCATAATGAACGCCTGTCACCGTGGCTGTCGCCTCTACTCCATCTGCCAGTTTGTCAGTGGCAACGCCGGCTTCAATAGCAGCAGGGAGGAGTGTCAGGGAGGTGAGTCAGTGTGTCAGTCTGTCTGCTGGGCTTACAGTCTTGCTGAGCAGGCCAAGGCCAAAGTTTAAGCCGCCGAGGCCTCAATCCTCGGTGTGTTGTGTCAGAATGAATGGCAGTGGAGCGAATCCCCATGGAAATAATGTCTGAATGTAGTCAGTATCTTCAGTTTGAACTTGTGTCGAATTGCCACAACACAATGAGCAGTTTCAGACATTTTTGAGCTGAAGAAAAAAACACTGTGCTAGAAATTAGACAGAATGTATTGTGGCAAAACGATTGTTTAAAGTGAAACAGAAACATGTAGACGTTAAAAAAAAAAATGCTAATAGCAGCTACATGACATTCACATTGATTTCCAGCACTGGCGCAGAGCTTACAATGAAAAGGCTGGACACAGCTCTGCTAAATATTGCATTGTTTCCTAAAAGCTGGCAGGCTCAGTGGGTATTTTCTGGGTGTTTGAGGCTGTCCGTTCTGTTTGAACTGCTGTATTGGAAATCAATGATGTGATTTGCCAGCCAGACAGCAGATGCCCCGCCACCCCCTCCCATTTCAATAACGGCAACGTGGAGTGAATCGTCTCTGCAGGGGCTGAAAGATACATCTCCCTTGCATCTTTATCTCTCTTCCCACATAAACAGCCTGTACCCGTTTTACTTCTTCTTGTCTTTTACTCAGCCGACTGTAGTGCTCAGTGCCCACTCTCCTTTGTGCTTCTCTCTCTTCACTCTCTTCCATTTGCACTCTCAACCTACCTTCTTCTCTTTCTTTTGTATAACATCATGCTTCTTCTTTCATGCTCCACAACTGTCCCTCTCTCCCTCTCACTCTCTCTCTCTCTCCAGCCTGCCAGGAGGCATATATCAAGCTTCTGGAGCAGGAGGCTTGCAGCACCGGCTGTGCCAGCCAACCCTCTGAACCTGAGATCAAGAGGAGGAAGGTGAGAAAGGTTGCTCTGCAGTCAATGGCTGCACACAAGTAATGCAAATGTGGCTATAAGTTATGTCTGAATATTAATATCACTATTGAGAACACAAGTGTGAATGACAAAGCACACACACACACACACACACACAATCAATGCTCTCCTGTCCTCTTTTCTGCAGCTCAAGGCCATGACCCTTCGCCCAAAGCCCCCCTCTGTGATGGAGGCCGTGTCCAGTTGGTGCAACGACATCGTCAGCTCCGCCCAAAGCTTCATCTCTTCCACCTGGACCTTCTACCTGCAGGCTGATGATGGCAAGGTTGTGGTTTTTCAGGTAAGACCCAGCAAAGTGTTTGTGCAAGACTGGCAGGCTTTGCATTTTGGGAATCCAGCAGTGATCACTCTTTCGCCTCACTAAAAGCTACATGGTTTTTCAAATTCACTCGACATGAGGTGTTTTTGTAAACGAACACCAGCACAATGAGCAGCACTGCTTCCTGTGGCTGAACTGGAAAATTAAAAAAAAACGTTCATGCACATAGACCCAAACTGCATCCCCAAAACTGTGAGAGAACAGAGTGACCCCTGTACCTGAAGCACAGGAACAGCATGGAGAAGTCCTCTTCAGCTTTCAGTCAGTCCAACATGTGACAGTGATGCTGGGATGCTGATTTGATGGCTCCATAAAGGACAGGGTCTCTGGAACAGAGAGAACAGGTCTCTCCTGAACAGGTCACAGATGAGCACAACATACTGGTTTAGAAAACATAAAAAATAGAATCACAATATTATTCTTGAGTAACATGTAGTTTCACAGGTATAGCATATTAGAATTAGTCTTGAATAACATGACTGATTAGATTAAACCTAAGCATTCTGGTCTATACATGAAAAAAGTGCTATGTATGCTACAATCATTGGAAAAACACCACAACTTAAGAATGAATGAACAAGTCTGTGCCCAACGGCGTCCTCTTGTGGTTAAAGGCGCAACTGCATCACTGACAAATTAATTAAGACCCAATTAAGGATGTGCCTAGGTACATAATGAGAGAATTGCCAAGTTATCAGAAAAAAAATATAATATACAGATATTCCAAGGATCTTACATTCAAAACCTAAAACATTAGGAAAGTAAGCAGGAAATATTGCACCATGTCCAAATGTTCTGAAACACTTTATAAGAAAATTACTATTTACTCTAACATGCACGAAAGAATAAGGGACTGATAATTATGCTAACAATATTTGGTGGTATAATATTAGTTAAGAGGAGGTTTGAGTCACAGTTGTATCTGAACGCGCACACCAGACATCCACTGCTGTGCTGTGGAAAATATGCACAACAGCAACAAATCACCTCAAGGGGGTACAGCACGTGCACTTGGACCAAGCTCAGAAAAACTCCCAATTGTAAAGGGCGCTTTAGTACAATTAGAAACAGAAAACATTAGAGTTTCCCACACAACACACTTCACACCAAATCTCATCAGTGAACAAATGGATACATGAGTTTACACTGTGATGGTGCATTTTTCTTTATTTCTTTTCATTGTCTATGTTGCATGAATCAGAATTCATTTAAGCGTCATAGGTTGTGGCATATACTCAGCATGTTCAGCCTTTCCCGTAGAGCAGCACTTCGTCATTCTGAATATCTGCACTGACACTGGAGTTGAATTTTTAAGTGCTTCGTTGCAGAAGACACAGAGAAATGAGCGCTGAAATCCCCATAAATGATCTGTGCTCATAAACTACATAACGGCCCACTGAGTAATGATGATAGAAAATGATAAAAATGGATATCCACGAAAGCCTTTTCTTAATGTATGTTCTTAATTGGAGGTTAAAAGCAAGCCAGTGGACCTTTATAGATTATTAGTTGATCTAACCTCTGCTTCTTGTTCAGATAGTGAAATGTATCCTCTGCTATACGGTGCCATAGAGCTTGGTTGGCTGCCAAAACAACTCACAGCCCATTCTAGAGTGAGTGCATCTGTGAAGGTTGAGTGAGCAAGGGCATGCAGCAGGGTGTGGACAAGGTGGTAGAATTCATTCATCTCAGCACTTTAATTGTTTATAAATGTCCTTTTAAATCATGTCACTCCCCTCAGCTTCATGTATATTTGATAACCAGCAGGGCCAGCTGCGGTGAACCTGCCTCAGGATGGAAACACACTGCAAGATTTAAAAGACACTGGATGGCAATAAAGAATAAAGTTCTGGCTGTGAAAAATAGATATTCAGAAGTTATTTTTGGCATTATGAAAAACTGAATTGAACAGAGCTGCCATGGCATTATCATCCCCACCAAGCAGGTTAGATCATAGCTTGGTGTGTTTGTTGAATAAACTAAAAGCTGTGAAATGATTGTTTGTGGCAGATCAAGGATCTGCTTCAAAAGACTTAAGCTCAGGGCTTGCTGAACAGTTTCAGTAATAATGAACTACTTACTTTAAGTAATAAAAAAGATTACATCTGGTGCAAACCCCCAGTAATTATCTGTCACTTCATGTGCATTAAGATGCAGACCTGGATTCAGATGCAGATTCAACCTATAGAAAATGTGGCGAACATTTTAAATCCATGCATAAAGAATATTCTCTAAAGGTGAAATAGCAGCCCTGGCTGAAATTTGTGTTCTCTGATGGCTTCCTTGTTGAGCTGTAACATATTGCTAAAGTCAATGCCGTAAACCACCTATGCATTATAGCTATAATAAGATTTGGTCTCTCCAACCACCAGAGTACCCAACCATATCCTCCAAATGTCCAGAAACCTGCTTCCTTGTCAAGACGTTTTCCCTTTTGGATAATGAGACTTTGATGGCATTTTTAGCTCCATAATTAAAGGGCTCAATGGGAAATGATAGTGTTTATACACCCTAACCCATACAGAAGGGCTTCTGTATAACAGAGGAGTCTGAAATTCACTATTAGGTTTAAGAAGCTGTGCAGACTGGGCTCCGAGGCACCACCTCATATAGAGATGCAGCAGCCGCGGAACATGAAATTACCAACATTTCTTTTGGACTTGGTGATGGATGTTTGCTCTTTATGGCAGTGACATGCAGGCTGCAGCAGCAAGGCGAAGCCAGGCTCCACGGGCCTGTGAGAAGACTATCAGGCCTGTGTTTAGTGGGCAGCTGGCAAACCGCCACCAGCCTGACAGATTGACTCCCCGAGTGTTGGAACAACAGAAAAAGTCCAGCTAAGTTGAGGGACAGCGTGGGGGGGGTTGAAACAAGCCAGCTCCTCCTGAATTTAAAATGATGTGGATGTCCATAATGAGCTGTCTATATACGTCACATCTGTGTGCTCGTGTGTGTGCTTGTGTGGGAGTAACTAGTTGTGGGCATCATAAAAACAAAAGGCTGCCAATAACCAGTCAGGGGCAGTAGTTAGTTCAGCTTGTATGGGTGGAGTGAAGTCACCCTTAGGTCACACGTGGGGTTTGTCCCCAGAGAGGGAGAAAAATACAGAAAACTTGTAATTTTGAAGAAATACTGGTTAAAGACAGCCCTTCACTCAGCCATTCCTTTCTCACCGCCCCCATGTTATTTTGACAAATCAGCCCACGATAATGCGACAGTGTGAGAGACTTTGGGGAAAAAAGTGAGTTGACTGAAGCCTTCTTCTGACTGAGCTGTGCCTGCACAACAAATCGAACTTGGTCCTAAGGCCGCATACAAAGAGAGAAGGCCCCATTTCTTTTTCAACTGCATTAGTCATTCTGCGTGGATGAATTTTAAAGAAACAAAAGCCTTGAACACACCAGAGAGAACCAGTGAAATAACTGTTTGAAGGAAGCGTCACTGAAACGGGCGTCAAGTGTATTTTGTCAGGTTTATTTTGAGTGACTTAAACATGAACATTACATGCAGTATACACATTCTTTAAAGGAAAAGGATAATATATCCTATTCTGAGAGGTACTCTGCCTCTCAGTACTTTCTGGTGTTCATACTGTGTGTTTTGCCCTCAGCCTAAAGCCCATTAATTCATAGACATACACCTTTGAAAAGAGGTTACACATATGTTTTTTTCACTCTTAAGTAAGACTCAGCTAAAACAGCTGCACTATCTTATGCCATATAATTTACATTTGGTGCTCTAGCAAGTATTTGTGGAGGCAGGACCGTGCATGTAGGATTTGCTCATAATAAACCAGCGTCCATGATCACTCAGTACAACGGTGTGACTCACTGATGAGTTTTCAGTAGATTATGGGCAACAATGAAGCTCTATGGCACAGAGGGGGAAGATACAATCAGACAATACTTGCTGATGGTTAAATATATTGTTGGTCTTGGTCTTTAAGATTTTCTGCACTAAGTGGTGGAAATTTTTAATAAGTGTCCTGAATTGGCCACATGAGGGTGCTGTTATTAAAGTTCAGTATGTAGGTCCCCAGATTAAAGGCCAAACTCGTGACACCATAAATCTGCTTCAATCTGGATGCAGTCAGAGCTGCTTCAGATAAACGTTCTATCTCTGTAGGAGGCACAAATATGTAAGAAGTATGCAACGTTATCTATCTAGACACAGAACACTGTGTTTCATTGTGTTTATGAGTCAGTCAAAGCTCTTGTGTCCAGCCTCAAAATTCACTAAATAAGAGAAGTAAAGTTGTGTCTGACTGTATCCACTACTCTTCAGCCTGAAGTCTTGTTTCTTTATGGAGGAGCCATTCCTGAACTTGTAAACCCCTCTTTCTTTCTCTCTCCTCTCTCTTTCTGTTAGCCAGAGCACCTTTTACATTACCCCTCTTAATGCATGACAGATGCAGATCAGGCTCCGCTCACTCTGATGGTTAGATCTCTTCAGTCAGCAGCCAATGAGAATCATTCCCCTCACATCTACCCTTGTCTCCCTAAACCTTTACGCTGGCGCTGCATCTGGTTTCAATGCACTCTGTCAGAAAACGCTGCTCAACTGGGGTAATAAACCCGGTTGGGAAGCAACTTTTCAACAAAAGAAGTCTGAGGGATTGTAAGTGGTTTGGGAAACAAACTAACCAGCCAGTATGTTGTTTTGTTATTCTGGATGGAAATCGTTCTGTAGAAAACAGATCAATCGCTCCCTTCTGTAAAGTGATGTGAATGAATCAGGAGGAATTTGGCTGGTTTCACATTATAGCATAAGACGCAGTAAGAGGTTTCAAAGTCCATTGATCCACTTAGTGTCGGAATCGATAAATACTGGGAGGTTGACGCCACTGCAGTGAGATATACTGTACTGCTCTAAATTCGCGTGCATGTTGTTGCTGAGACCAGCAGTAGTATTGTTACAACCGACTACAGCTGCTGCCGTAGCGGAGGGAGGGTCAGCAGTGGGGAACCAAAATCCTCTTTTAATGAGTTCTCCAGAGGAACCAGAAAGACTGTGCACATAATGAAACTGTGCAAACACTGACAGCAGGCTGTGTGTGTGTGTTTCAGTTGTGTCAAAAGACATTTTTTTTCAGTTCAGCTCAGTCCCAGTTCAAAAGGTTTTATTAAACTGGTTTTGGCAGGAAAGATACTGGGGGAGACACATGGAGCAGCCAAGAAAAAGGATGGAAATCATTAGTTTCATGGCAGTTTAAAAAACGTTTAGCGTTTTGTTGGTGTATGGAGACATTTGACTCACTGAACCAAAGAGTAAAAGAGTAAATCCAGACTCAAACTCAAGCGTTCAACCCCCCAAAAAATCCTGTTAGCTGATGTTTAGCTGCTTTTTGATCATTTAATCAGTTTTTTTAAAGAATATATGTATTCATGTATGTATGTGTGTAGTGACATGTATATTTGTATGTATATTTTTTGTATGTATATTTATTGTCTAACTATTTTTTATGCGGACTGTTTGTTTAGTCATGTTGAATTTGGGAATGTGCAATGAAATCTTCAGGTTGTTCCTCTGTGTTCATTCTAGCCAAATATAATATAAGTAGGAGCTCTTTAGTGGCGTGACCTCACAATGTTAAACAGGCCCCTTCCTGTCAGTTCAGCTGGTGAATTATTGGGTTGTAATGATGACTGAGCGTCTTGTCGTTTGTATGATTTTTTTCCCCCTCAGAGCCAGCCAGAGATGGAGTACTCCCTCCCTGAGCTGCAGGCTCCTCGATCCAACGTGGCGGACAAACCCTGGCCTCAGGTCCACTCTCACACCCAGAGACCACATGGTGAGAACATGAGCACGACACACACAAACACACGCATACTGCTCACGTTCGCATTCATCAGGCTACGCGTGGCAGTGTGTTTATGTCGCTGCAATGTTCGCTCTGTTTGGCAGGTGTGAGGGCACACGGAGAGAGGGGAGCATCCAAAGCCGGAGGCAAAGGGAAGCACCCCGTCCAGCACCCGGACGACCCCACAGCTGAGCACGACTTCCTCGGCTGCATGTCCAGGTGAGCTGGAGATACATTGCTGAGAATGAAAGAAATAACTAATGTTTTTCCTCATAAAATATACTTAAAAGTACTGCCAAACATTTTCCTAAGCAAAGCTTCTTAGCCTGATTTCCTTCCTTACAGGCAGTTAATTGTCAGCATGAATATTAATGTGCAGAGACTCAAAACTTACTTAAGATATATAATCCATCTAATCCTCTTACTATTGTGCGACCTATAATATCACTGTGCAATGAATCCTGTTTAAATCAGTCAACACATTCAGCTGCATCACTTTGCAATGTTACTGTCATCTTGATTAAAACAAAGGTAGACACGATTAATTGAGATACCTTTAATAACATACTGATATACAAGCTGACATGTGGGTAGAAAAAAAATAATAAAAGATTGAAAAGACTTTTGCATGCTTAGAAAAATGCTAGAGTAGTTGGAAAATAAGGTACAACAAGCAAAAATTAAGTGTTGGTTTTGAAAATGTAACTTGTGCATTCACTCGTTTTTACATGATTGTAATTGTCTGTGTCTTGATTTTGTTTCTCTGAATTTCTAGCCTTTTTCAGTTTCATCTATTAACTGTAGTCTCCCTTCTGACTCTTTCGTCCTCCAGACGTTCTGGCCTTCCACGGTGGATTTTAGCAGCCTGCCTCTTTCTGTCCATCATGGTTATGTTGTGGCTCAGCTGTGCCAGCCTCGTCACCGCACCAGAGCAGCACATCAAGACACAGGTACGAGCAAGGAAAAGTGCCAGTGTAAATAATTGAGGGAAACAGTGACTTCATAAGTTCATAAATTACAAATTTAAGTGTCTCTCAGCATACTGAGAGTGTGAGCAAAGGGGAAATACAGGGACTTTTGCTGATGATCCAATAGTAGATGGCAATTTAGGCTGAAGCCTGTCCACAAAGTTACACAAACTCTTCACTCCTGTTAAACTACAAAATGTAAACATGCTGCTTTTTATGGTTTTGCCTTTCAGTTGATTGAATCAGTTTATAGCCACCTGAATGTGTTCTCCATGTGCAGTCTCTAATTTCAGTGACACACAAAATGTGGTTTATGCAGCACAGGCTCACTGTTTACCTTGTTTGAATGAAAGGCTCGAGGCTGACAGGCCAGTTGTGTGCATCATCTCTTAAAAGGACATTTAAATGACAAAATTAGTTGATGTGACCATGTCAACGATTAAAAATTAATATTGGGTATGGCACCCAGTTTGGTGTTTTTGACTTTCAATCTGATGTGCTAAGACAAGGTGGGATGATGTATTATGTGTGAAGGTGCGTATAAGTGGAGTTGTGGCCTGTTTTCTCGCTGTTATTACTTTTATTTGTTTCTTTGTTGTGTCTTTTCAGCTGAGTATCAATGGTGATAAAGAGTTTCTGGACAATGCCCACAAAGTCAACCCGTACCACCTTAGTCCTGTGATCGCTGTCACCGTGAAACCATCAGAGGAGAGTCAGGAGGCGGGGCCGCTGCCAGTCAAAGTTGACCTCAACAAAACCTGCGTTTAGAAAGGACCAATGGGAGAGCTGCCGTCTTGTTTCCCAGGGGTAACCATGTCTGAAGTCCTTGGCCCGTCTGTGAATGGGGTGAAACAAACACATCACAGGACTCACTCAGTCACCACCAGATTTTTTTAAAACATGTTTTTAAGAGCATGGCACCCTCCCATCATTTAAAATTATCATACTGAAACATCTAGCTTGTTGGTCTGATGGCACTTCATTTCCCTATACAGTCCAGATGTGTTCAAGTCCATCCTCAGATTTTCCCTAATGATCGACGTGCTCATTGCTTATTGATAAGTCAGAGCTCTTGTCTCGGAGCCGCGCTGGAGACAAGCTGAGAGGATGGATTGTGGCGGAGAGCATTCATATCAATTTTTCCTGTCTAGAGTGGACATGATAAGACAAATGCAGCCATTCACTTTAGAGTTCATTTTGCCTCGTTCTCGCAGAGAGTTTGAGTTAATTAATGGATTGCTGACAGCGGAAAAAAGAGGAGTAAAAAATTGGTGGGAGAGAGGAAAGCAAGATGGATGGAAAGTTAAATACTAGTGAGCACTGCAGGAAACTGTAGCTCACAGTTTATTCTCTGTTTACACATCAGCATTAGGAGCTGTTAAAAGAATAAAAAAGCTAGTAAAAAGAATAAAATAGCCAAAAATTTATTAGGTTTTCCCCTTCACAATAAAAAAATGTCTCATGTGAGCTATACATTCTGACCAAGTTCAGAGAAAGAGGCTTACTTTGTCAGAAAACAAAATTAGGGTCTTTTGTCACATTAGTCCTTGGTGTGTTTTGTGTATGTTGGGATTTGTCTGGGTCCGTGTGCACATCCACAACATCACACACACACGTACAGGGAACAAAAACTAAATACTGGCAGATTCAAAACTGGAACTGGACTAAAAACTGGAATAAAACTATAATTTATTTCCCTTTCTATTTATTCAGCATCATTGACATGAGTTTCCTGTTAAATAGTGTTATTGAAGTGCCATGTACAGTTAACTCATCATGCAAATGTGATTGCTCTGTATGTAAGATACATTTTAACACGGATCGGGGAAGAGACACATTAAGAAGACTGCACCTATTACTGTATTATTATCATTATTATTATTAATATTATTACCATATTATTGCTCTTATATCACTTCAAGAGTTCTTAGCTGTTATATGTGCCACGTGCTTTCTAATAGCTGACTATTTTGTATGTCCTAGGAGCACACACTGAAGGATAACCTCTGTAACAATGTGTAATGCAAAGCTTGTAACATAGACCTTTGTTATTGAACAGAGTTGCACAGTCTTAGAGAAGAGTTTTCCGTTTTCCTCTCAGTGCTTTTGATGTCCTGTAACGCTCTCTTTTCATCCAGGCTATGTAGACAATAAACCGTGCATGCAAGTGACGCTTCGATAGTTTATCTTAACCGCCCGCCATGCCAGTATGGCAAGCCTCTACTGTAGACTTGTGATTTTTTTGTGTTACTATTTACTGTAAACATTGAATAGAATGTGTAATGATGAATGATGTTATTCTCTTGATTTACAGGAAGGACTCTTAATTAAAAAGCCATTCAATCAATATCTGTGCTGGTTCAAACTGATGTTACATCACAAGGAATATGATATGAATTTCAAACTGTATTGTTTCCTTTTTACTGGTCTGTTTATTTTCAATGAAATGATACTTACAACATGATTAAATAAAGTGTTTTCATTGTAAATAAATTAGAGAGTTGTGTGTTTTTTCATTAAAGAGTAAATGAAAATAATACCACAAAATACTGTTGACTGTTTACATTAGATATTATAGCCAAACACTTTATGCATTTGTGTGCGTATGTGTGACAAAATGTCATGTTTCGTTCTATGTCCGGTTTGTGCTCTGGTTTCGCTCATGTTTGTTGTGTTTTCCATGTCTGGTTATTTCTTGTCATGTTCAAGTTTTCATGTCCACGTTTCTTTTGTTATGTTTAAGTCTCCAGGTCTGTTTCTAGTGTTTCATGTCGTCGGGTGAATGTCATGTCTGGTTGTCTGTCATGTTTTTGGTTCCTTGTTCTGGCGTGTCATGTTTTATTTTGAAATCCACTCTCCCTCATGTTTCAGGTCCCTTGACTTCTTGCCACAGTGTGTTTCCCGCTTGTCTGATTGTCTGCCCCGCCCTGATTGTGTCCACCTGTTCCTTGTTACCTTGTGTATTTATAGTCTGTGTCTTCCC
>JBAJHX010000106.1:17968316-17981224 GCA_037176925.1 Amniataba percoides
CTGGTTATTTCTTGTCATGTTCAAGTTTTCATGTCCACGTTTCTTTTGTTATGTTTAAGTCTCCAGGTCTGTTTCTACTGTTTCATGTCGTCGGGTGAATGTCATGTCTGGTTGTCTGTCATGTTTTTGGTTCCTTGTTCTGGCATGTCATGTTTTATTTTGAAATCCACTCTCCCTCATGTTTCAGGTCCCTTGACTTCTTGCACACAGTGTGTTTCCCGCTTGTCTGATTGTCTGCCCCGCCCTGATTGTGTCCACCTGTTCCTTGTTACCTTGTGTAGTTATAGTCTGTGTCTTCCCTTGTCTTGTTGCCAGATCGTGCTGTCATGTTCCACGTTCGTGTGCCCTGTGTTTTTGCCATGTTTCATGTAGATTGGCCAGCAAAGTGAATTTTGGGTTTTGTTCAGTTGCCTTTTTGGATTTTGCTTTTTGAAGGACTCTTTTGTTATTAAACCTTTTTTGCCCAGTGAATTGTAACACAAAAGAAGAAGCATAAATGTGAAGAAGACAAAAAAAGAAGAAAAACAATTGTGATACACTACGTGTGCAAAAGTATGTGAACATCAGAATATTGCACTGCTACACTAAGCACCTCTTCTGTGAAAGATTTCCACAAGACTTTGCTCACTAGCTGCATGGATTAAGGAGGCTGGCCCCAATATTGGGCGATAATGCCTGGTTGGTGTTCACTGGAGTCTTTGTGCAGGCCACTCAAGTTTCTCCCACACCAAACTGAGACAAAACATTTCTTTATGGGCCTGGCTTTGTGAACTAGGACACTGTCATGTGGAAACAAGAATGGAGCTTCTTCAAACCTTTGCCACAGAACTGAAAGTACACCACTATCAGATTAATATTCCCATATTTTGAAGCCTAAAAAACTGTTCTATTCCTGATAACACAAGCTGTTCAGTTTCTTTTCAAAAGTTACACTTGTTTTTAAGATCCAAAATCTGAGCAACCTTTTTCTCCTGATGTCTCACACTCTGTGTCTGACATCTTTAATATGTAATAAGTGTTTCTTTCCACTTGGTGGCAGCATAGTTTCAGTATTTCTAAAATGCTGAGAAATAGTACTATTTGTAAAATAGGTCATTTGTGATTTCTTCTGACATCACGTGAGCTCAAGATGTTTTTAGTCCATAAATGTAATAATGACGCATGTTTACGCATCTGAGAAAAGTATTTTAGATGTATTTTTAACATAATCTAATGTTCTGTGGTTTTAGATGTCAGTTGTGTAGCTAGTAGACTCTTCATTTTGTTCATTTGAAAAACAGTCATGTGGCGCCTTCCTCACAGTACAGAACTGCTTACAGAGAGACCTGAGGAGGGCAAAATAGTCAAGAAAAATAATGGGTGACATTTACTCTGCAAAATACATTAAGCTGAAAGTTTGTTTCTGAAAGGAATGAAAAATGATCAGAAAAAAACATGACAAATGAGAGCTGCAGCATCAAGTGAAGGGAGATTTTGCTGCTGGGACAACTGCTGAGAGAACAAATGAAGCACCTGCCTGCCTTCACCTGCAGGAGACAAAAACATGTAATAAAGTCCTTCAACTCAAAGGAATCTGAGAGTCAACACAAGCATTTTGACTTAAATCACAATCACAGTTCATTCATTCAAATGTCAATATTTAATCAACCACACACACAAATCCTATTATTTGTCAGTCTTCCCTCGATGGTGAATATGTTGTGTGTCAATGGAGAGTTACTGACAGTTGCACAACAACCGTACGGAAAAGGAGATTTATCTGTGATACATCCTGGTACCAAGGCCAGGGAATCTGTGTTAGTCACTCCAAATTAGAACAGATTACAACACCATACATTGTTCTATCTGCACTCACCTGTAAGAGATATAATTAAACCCTTTGGGCTCATTTAAAGAGGATTCCTCTAAAACACGATTCTCTCAAGGAAGGAGAAGAAAGCTGCTGAAAATTTGCTTTGGCTTCTCTGTCGTTGCATCAAAAGCAGATACAATGAATTCATAATCAAACACCACAAACCAGGGGCAAGCACAACAGAGCTTCCAGTGCATGTGTCCAATTAGCATAACATGCTGGTTGGCTGTGTGAAAGACAGACAGACTGAAGGAAATATCAAAACATGCCTCCTTGTTGTCAGCTGTGACACATAATCAAAGGGAAGGAGCTTCTCCGCGAGATGGTGTTGCATTACATTACCCTGTGAGATTTTGGCAGGAAAGGAGCAGTGTGGACAGTGAGTGGTACTGCTGGTCACCCTACATACTGTTGGTCTGTGAAAGCAGCATCAACACCCCCCATTAACACTGGAGTGTGTGTCGGCAGGTGACGACGGATAGAATAAACCTCTAATGAAGTGACAGGAATCAGAGGAAATTAAGGACTCCGTTCTCTCTGGACGACCCCGATTGAGATCGGCCGGGCTAAACTAACTTTTTCAGAGGAAGAACATCTTCCGCCTTTATGTTGTTTCCTCGCAGCCACGTCAGCTCTTCAAGCTGTTGTGTGGGCAGGGGGTGCAAATCTGTGTCTCTGACTTCCTTTTCACCCACCACGCAGGAAGCGCAGGCTGGAACAGAGCTCTGATTTGTCTGCCATACATTCAGACACTTTAGGTAAGGAGAGAAAAATTGCCCACTGTAGTGCCACTTCAGTAGCTTGACCGGACCGGCCTTCGCTCTGCGTGTTGTGAATGAGTTCATCGGCAGCTGGGCGCCCCCATTGATGACAAACTGGAGAGAGAAAGAGAGAGGGGTAGGGGGTCTCGTGTGTTTGTGCGAGTCTCTAACTGATCCGTCTGCAAATAGATCCCATATTTGTGTGTAGACACGGTGGAGGAGGAAGAACTAAAAATGAAAAAGAAGTAGGAACGGATTGTACTTTTCACACATTGACATGTTGACTCATTCAATGCAAATGGGCCCTGTTGTCTCTCTCGTTCTCGGTCTCCCACAATCAGACGTTCTCTGTTGACGCAGGGAAAGGCAAACTGGGATTTTATGGTCTCGCTCTCGGGACAGCACACACAAGCTGACATTTATGACCTGATGGGAGCTCTGTCTGCACTTTAAACGCAATGTGTGGCAAATCTGCGTTTAAACGAGCTTTCAGCTGTGCAGTGGCTGGAAGGAATCCTCTGCACAAGGATGGTGTTTTGGTTTTCCTGCCACAAGACAGCGACTCCAAACAGGGTTTTACCCATAATTCGATCAATGCAGAGATTGAGTCCAATTTCTCCAGGCACATTCCCGCCCTCCTCTCAAAAACATCCCCCCATGTTATGACTTCAGTGCTGTTTTAATGTTGTCAGTGATTCTGGTGGAGAAAAGAAAGAAACAAGGCTGTTTCTAAATAATCTGAGGTAAAGAAAATGATCCTATGAACAGCCATCATGTGAATTATGTGTGTAATTCCGGGGGACGTGTCCACTAAAAGTTCTTCTTTTTGACTTCGCCTATTTTTTCTCTCTTTTCCTCCCTCTTTCTGCACTACTGACCTTCGTCTTTGCATGCTGATCTGCTTCTTCGCATGCTACACTGCCAAGTAAGAGTTTGTTGCATCTTATCGGCTAATCAATCCCTCAAATAATTGCCTCGCTGAACAGTGGAGTGCACAAACACAGCAAAGCCAGCAACAAGGACCCCCCACTCAAGTTGGCTGTCAATCAGCTGATCACCCACAGGGGGCGCTATGGATCCAGGTTTGAGTGCTGGTGGCCCCATTATTACAATTTAATGGTTTATGTGAGTGAAGAGGCAATGTTCCTCTCTCTCTCTCTCTCTCTCTCTCTCTCTCTCACTCTCTCTCTCTCCCTCCCAGCAGAAAGCTGTGTGCTGCTCTTATCTGGCCAGACCTGCTGCAGGAGCCAACCTGCAGTGCATTAAACAAGCCACCACCACTGACACACACACACATATATGAAAACAGGCAAATACACACTGAGCAGCATGTGTAGATGAATGTATGTATGTGTGTCTGTGTGTGTGTGTGACTGATTGACTGTGGAAATGAACAGAATAATGAGAGAGGAGCGACAGTCGGAGATGGTTAAGGGAAGGAGAGCGAGAGTTCATCAGGGTGATTGATTGGACAGTCTATTGTGGTGTGTATTTGTGAATAATTCAACTCAGAGATTATACTTAAGAGAAAATTATGAAATTGTCATTTATTCTCCCTCTGTAAAAATGACCTGGAGATGAAAACTTTTCTAAAGCTGCACAAGAGGCAAGAGAAATGGTCCTAATTGGGGTGTGTAAATTGGCCTTTAAAAACATTAATATTAGAGATGCCACAGAGTAAAGTAGATACACCCATTTCACAACTAACATTGGAATACATTAAGTCCATGCCTTTTATATTTTTTCCTTTTTCTTTCTTTTTTTTCACTGTTTTGAGATGTTTAACTATTTCCCTAATTTCACAAACCATGAAATTGAAATCTTGACTGCTGGTTGGGTGGACTTGATTTGCCCCCATCACCACTACACACACACACACACCTCCTCATGTTTCTTTGTGCACGTGGACAAATAACAGAGGTAGCTGGGCATGAAACCTGTCAACTCTGCAGCCATCTGAGTCATGCCAACTGTGTGTGACAAGTGTCAAAGTGAATGTGATTCTGTGTCAGATCTGCTTTGCCACGGTGAAAAGTTTGGTGGCTGTTTTCTTTTTTTTTTTTGGGTGGTGGGAGGTGAAGGGCTCACACACTCTCCCATCATATCTTCCTGTGTCAGTCGCATTTGTTTCTCTCTCTCTCTCTCACACACACACAGAGAAACAGAGAGGGGATGGAGGTGGAAACACGCGCCAGAGCGGACTTGGTTGGAGCACTAACTTTATTTCACCACGACATCTGTCATAAACCTCCGCTGCGCCTAAAACAAAGATTCAATCAGGAGCTTTAACAACGTGTCAAATCGAAATTCCGTGCACATTTCCCCCTCCCTCTCCATCTCCCCTTCAGTGTATCTCGGTCTTTTACAGCCGTAACAGCCATGCACGTACACATGGGGAGGCAGACATGTACATACAGCACGGATGCTACCCGGACTATTAAACTCCAAGCTGCCCGACACGCCACTCTCTCCAAACTAGGCGCACAGGCATGAGCGGCCGGTTTCAAGCTGCCCTCTCTGTGAATTGATTCTACTATGAGCCTACACGAACCTGCGCTCTCAGAGGCGGGGGTGCGCGGCAGGGAGACGCGGATCCAGCCCGGGTCAAACCTCGCTCCGGACGCGGCGCAGGTCGACGCGCGCACACTCGGTTCCGTGCGTGATTGCGCGCGTTCGTCCGCAGAGGAAGGACGCCTCGTTTTCGGCGCGTTTCCCGGCGTCTCCCGGACCCGCACACCCCCGCGCCGCTCGAATGGAACAGCCCACAATTTATTCCAGGGAAAGACTGACAGTTTTTTGGGTCATGAAGCAGCTGTTCAAGTCAGCTGCCGGTCCCCCCTCCGCTGGAATAAGAAATTAGTCCATTTTAAAGTAAATAACTAAAGCCTCTGGCCGATAAGAGGGAATTATAGAATGGTGTGCAGGCTCAATTTGACAGAGAGAGAGCCCCCCCAAAACAGTTAAATCCAATAAATATGATTCCCCCCCTCACCTCCTCCTCCATCAATTTATTAACCACATTGGTGCTAAAGTTAGGCCAAGTTATTATCAAAACAAGGGGAGATGGGAGGCTATATAATATAAGCAAGTTACTCCCATTACTGAAGAATTACATTTGCAAGGGTGTCCTATGTGGGTGCGGTGATAACGGCCTGTTTTCAAAGGGACGAGATGTAAATGCACACATAATGATGTGAAATTAATTTTGGGGTGTTTTAATGCAATTTTAGGCCCCCCTGAAGGTCACGCAGGGTATCATCCGTGTGAGGTCTGATTCCTAATTGTCAAAACTGATTGCCGGCGTTGCTGATACTGCTCAGCTCGTGTTAGTCATCACAGGCTCCATTTGTGTCAGTTATCACTCCACTTAGCTGGAGTTTGGCAATAATTTGACGTATGGGGCAAACGCATGGCAGCGACGGCAGTCTGTGTATTTTTCTAAAGTCACTTATACTGCACTTTGACTTATTAGACATCCTTGTACGGATTTAATATTGTTGTACAACACCTCCATGTTTGCCATAGTTAAGTCACTTATCTTTTTGACCTTTCACAGCAGGTGCTATGTAAGACTTTCCATGTAATTAATTCTTCTCGCTTTAAACAAATGCCACCTAACACCTTGAATCTATTAGTTGAGCATATTCTAGATTGCAAAGGGCTGCACTCAGAGGCCGTGAGTTAAAGCAACATCCAAGTATTGTGCCAACATGTAATTAAGTTTCATGGGGCATAGTACATGCTGTATAAGATTAGCCGTTTGTATCCTGAGATAGTAGATTTCATTTCTGTATGCAAGAAAAAACATTACATCCTCCTCATTTTCAGCACCATGGAAATGATTCAGAAAGTGGTTCGTAAAGTTTGCTGTGAGACTTGTGATAGGCTCAGATTTCAATTAAGTACAGGCCCAGTGTGTGTCATGGATGAAGTTTCATAAAATGTGAAGACCTGTGCTGTAAAGACCGACTGTGCTGAATCCTGCAACAGTGGAGCCTTTTTGTGGAGCCCTGGAAATGAAAACGATGAGTCATTTGTAATCTCAGAATGTTATTGAATTGAATTATTTTAGCTGAAAACACAAATTTATTTTCATTAAGCTGAACTGCTCTCATGTGTAACTATTATTGTAATAAATGCTATGTTTAGATCTTCAAATTTATGGACTAAATGACTTTATTAAATTGGGACAAAATCTGTTATTTGGTTAATTAAGTTGAAGTATAGTAATACTGCAGTGCCTAACATATATCTTTCAAAGAAAAATAGTGTTACACCAATTACTAAGGATGTCAGCAGCATTAATAGTGATGACTTTTATGTAATAAATGAACAGATGGTATATGATGTCCATGTGGAAGATGTACATTTTTAATCTGCATTGCTAAAAGAAAATATAGATTTCATTAGTGTCATCAACATCTGTTGTGTGGTAAATATGAAACCCTAAAATAACACCACTGACCATGTATTTTAGAATAAGAAAGCAAATTATGTGTTGAAAAATCTGTATTTTTTTCTGTAAAACATTATATATATCATGTGACACAACTGTGTACAGATACATATGGAGGACTCAGAGCCCGGCTGCTATTAAACTGGCTTGCATGTTCACCAAACCCCAATTCAATTTATTTGCTTATTCCTTCACATCTGTCTGTTTTTAATTTCATTAATTTATTGGATCCATTCTTTCATTTCATCTTCTGCTGCCTTGTCCACCTGATCATTTGTCTCTCTACCTCTACATTTTTCCCTCCCTCTTTCCTCCCTCCATGCTACTCCCCATCTGTTGGCCTTCTTCCATCTCTTCTTCCACGCACACCCCCACCCTCCACCCCCTCCCCTCTTGTCTGCCCAGAGTCACCAGTCATCCACCAGCATGCACTGCTCCTCTGGTCATAATGGAGATCATATGTTGAAGCCAGCTCTGAAACCCAACACGGGACGTCCACATCAAATAAAACCTGCTGTCAGCAGCAGGGCCTGGCTCTGCCAAGGGGAGTGAAACAATATCTGTGTCTGCCTCACCAACACGCCATAAAATGGAAGCCCAAAAGACCAACAGACGAACAGACCGCACCTCTCTGGGAGACATTCCTTTCTCCCCCTGAATAACTACAGTTTTCGTCAGATACCGGTTGAGGTGTGCTCAAAGCAACCCCCCTTTTTTAAAGCCTGCAAAGGGCTTGTGGCTGTCAATCACTCAGAAAATTGTGAGCTGCACACAAGTCTGATTGGTGAGAGATTTGTGGAAATGCATGAATATTCAGAGGGTGTCGTCTTAAAACTGTTAACACTGTCTTTGCAGTTCGGTCACCATTGTGGCATCCTCAAAAGCCATCTGATACTCATGTTTATTGCATTACCTTCCTTTCCTGAATACATGGATTTTCTGTGCTGCACATTGAGTAATGTTGTTTATCCTGATGCACTTAGTTGACTTGTGAAATGTGTTCTTCTTTTGCCAGTGAACAAAACAGCGCTGATTTCAAGTTGGAAACAAACATGGATGGGTTGAACTTCCTGCATTCCTGGACTATCAAACTGCATTACACTGAAAAGAATGTCAATAGCCTGATTATGACTTGGGTTTGGCCATGATCATTGATTTTCAGCTTCATGGAGAGTCTACACTGATCTACGGAAAATAAGACCAGATCATCCATCTAGCATCTCACTTCCCGACTGAGCCTCAGAAATACCCCCTAACCCTGACCCTGACTGGTCGGAATAATATCAAATATGTTTGATTTTTACAAAATGTGCATTAAAATCCTCAGAAAGAGAAGCTCAAATCTGGGTCAGGTGCCGTTTGCTGCCATACTTGGCATGGCATCCAGCTTCACTTTTGCCTTGTTTGTGCCACTGTAAAATTGGTTCAGTAACACAAACTGTAATTCTGAAGACGAGACCAGGATCTTGACTGTAATGCAAACAATCATTTTCAGGCTTTACCTGAAAAAGGGGTGCTTACTGGTGAATATCAGATCATCAGAAATATCCAGTGCACTTGTGCATGATTGTAAGCTGCTGAAATCAGTGGTTAAATGGGCCTTTGACAGCAGACCAGGATTTTAAGGGCCTTTTTTCATTTGCAGGACTTCCCATGAGGGGGTACACATGTGTGACCTGTGGTCTCCCACCCGCTGTATAGGGCAGCAGCAGCATCACCATTTCTCAGCAGATATGTATGAGACTGAATTGGTCTTCCAGTTCCCATGTCTGTGCAGCAGAGATAGAGATCCAGAGTAAGAGCTGGAAGATGGATGGAGCATTGGCAGTGATGGTACTGCTGCTGGGGGAAGGTGGAAGCCGGAGTGTCCTGTTGTTCGTCAAGTAGCTGAGAGATCAGATGCTATCAGGCCGGGAGGTGTCTGCTCTGCTCGGCTCCGTTCTGCAGCCCAAGCACCGCACACAGCAGCTAGTTTACGGAAAGGATAAACAGTGACCCGGGGGTTGTAATCCACTAGCAGGCCGGGCAGGAGCTGTGTGGATTACTGCAGGCTAACTGTAGCCTCTCCACTTGTTTTACACCTCAAGAGGATCCTAATTGAGCCAAATCTCATTATTTATGGCTGGCTATGGAGACCGTAATCAGAGAGGCTGGTGTGTCTTTAAACAGATCAGTCAGGAGCTGCGTCTGTTAATGCGGGCATGTGCGCATGTGCCCAGCACACACACACACACACACACAGGTTCTGTTTCCAGGTTGCTCTCATGAGAAGACTTAGCAGTGGGAGGGGAAATGTTCTGTGGTCATTAGAGGCTTCAGTACACTCATCATCACTGTGTTGCGCATGTGAAAGTGTGTGCGTTTGTGTGTGTATGTGTGCATGTGAGAGAGCGAGAGAAATCACATGACAGTATTTTTGCTGTAGACCACGCATACCTGGAGAAAATGAACATCGCCATCACTTGTAAATGACAGATTTAATATTTTCATAAAACAATAGTTAACGAGATATTTTCCTCTCCTTTATTTCTTCTGATTTAATGAATCCAGCCAGAATATTCATTGCAAGCAGCTACCTAGACCAGCAATTTCCCGTGTTATTAAAAGGCAGGGATCGTTGATATGAAGATATGAAGTTTCATTGCTGGCTGATATGAGAATTATGAATGGCGTCAGAGGGCAAGAGCTGACCCTGTGTGGAGCCATGGCGCTGAGGGGTCTGCAGCTCCACTGGTAGACAATGGGGACGAGAAACTCCAAGAGCAGTTCATATAAATGTCACGCTTTCTAGACTGCTAATAAAAAAGAGCAGGCCTGACAATAAAATATGCACTAGAAGAGCAAAAGAAAGAGAAATTAAGCAAGCAAGAAAGAAAAGGAAAGAAGAGGAGGAGAAGAGGAGTGTGTTAATATATTTCAGACAAAAGAGGGGAAAATGATTGGAGACAAAATGGTGGTGAGGAGATTTTGCAAAAGATTTTGAGATGGTTGGGATGAGGTGATGTGGAGCAGAGTGAAAGAGAGAGAAAGCAAAAGAAAGAAGATAGATGGTGGTTTGAGAGTTTAGAAACCTCTCAACCATATGCATTTCTGTGTCTGCAATATACATGCAAATGGCGGCATGCATGAGCAATTTTTTTTTCTTTCTTTTTTTATCACAGCCACATTACCCTGAATGATGCCAAGCTCCAGCCTTCCTCCACCCATCAACACAAAACACACAGGACTGCAGACTTAACTGGACATTTAACTCTTTATAATTTTCCCCCCATCAGTCTCCCATTCCTACAAATCTCAATCTGTATTCATGCTGACATGGGATAAAAGAAGCTGTAGAGACAGTAAAACAGAGAGACAGACCCAGGTGGAAGGAAAAAAGGGGACCTAGTTTAGATTTTGGCACAGAGCTCATACAACTACAAAGGAGCTCCAACACAGACATGAAAACTCAGGGAGACATAAAGTCTCAAAAGTGCCGGTCAGGCTGCTGGACACAGGGATAACCTGTCTGGAGATGTTTTATTGGGACACGTGAATGCTTGAGGGACGTTTTACTGTCCATTTTATATCAATGAACTTGGCAAGCAGCAGGAGAAATATAATACGTCTCAATGTGTATGTGTGCTTTTGTAATTCAATCTTTGTGGGGACCAGTGTGAGTATTGTACTGAGAGAGAGGACATTTTTGGAAAGTGAAGCCTCTTGGCCACTCTCTACTTCTTTAACAGGCTTTTTGCACATTAAGACTTTATTTTAAGGTAAAATTGTAATTAGATTTAGGTTAAAGTTAGTGTGAAGGTTGTGGCTTGCTAATGTATTATGTAATTAAAGGCCCTCACAAGTATGGAAATGCAAGAATGTGTGTGTGTGTGTGTGTGTGTGTGTGTGTGTGTGCGTGCGTGTGCGTGCGTGTGTGTGTGCACTTTGGCACCTGTTATTTTGCCAGTACAGTGAACAGAAACCATTCAGGGAGCTCTGAGCCAATGTTTTGACACAACCTGATATATGCACCACATTAATCTTCAAACACATAATTTATCTAATGTAGAGTGGGTTGATGTGTTTGTGTTTTAAACTAAAAGAGATATTTAGCCACACTAGTGCTGTGGCTCTGGGGATGGTAACATGGGCCAACCAGTCCACTACTTTGGTCCAACTTAAAATATCTCTACAACTATCTCAGGGATTGCTCTATGGTTTTGAGGACATTCAAATAAAACAGACAATAACATTTAACAATGTGTTCATAGGACTGTTATTTAAAGGAAAGAACTACAGCCTATAAATGTCAATGTCTCAGTGACCAGAGTTTTTAGTATGAAATGAATTATTTTTTCTCTGTATCAAATTGAATTATGAGGACAGATGGTGATGGAGGAGGTGAGGATGGATTCAGAGATGGCAGTGCAGAAGTGCACCATCACCATCATTTGGCAAGTTGAACTTGCTGAACCATGCTGATCCCTTGACTTTAGATTTATTATTATCAGAAGAAAATGTTAATTTATCCCATCCTTTGGTTTATGGTCAATACTCTCAAAGTATTCCTATCAGCCTCAGTTGGATTTTGTGTATATTAATGTAGGTAAAAATGTAATGTTAAAAAGAAGATGAAACATAGTACCTGATAAACATCTGCATTGTGTTCGTGTTGGCACGGTAACACCCAAAGGACTAATGACTAATGACAGCTTATCAGACATGCTAGTGTGGCTAGTTTTTAGTGAAAATATTTTTTTTTCGAAATCATTACTGCATCAATGACCAGAAAAGATGGAGTTCATATTAATAAAAGAGATAGAGAGTGATGTGTAAATTGTGACTTATGTGGTGTTACTTTCATTTGTTTTAAAGCATAAAATGTAATAATATCAGAGTATATATATATGTTTTTCAGCTTCAGTACAAAAGTGTCATTTTTCAACCTATATAACAATTAGGGGAATGGAGAAAAAAAATCAATATTTTTTCTCATGACCCTTCTTTTTTTTTAAAAAAAAAAAAAAAAAAAAGAAATAACATGTTCCATGATGTCGATTTTAACAGCATACATGCAAACACACAAAATGTAGATTGTGGAGAGGGGGCTACACAAATTATGTGCGTTCAACATTTGTTGGCATGGCAACATACGGCACAACCTGCACTGTGATTGTGTAGACTCGATGGCGGTGTGTGACATGCCTTGTGCAGTTTATGTATGGAAGGCTTGAGTGTTACACACGGGAGTGTGTGTGAGCATGGCTCCATAAACACAGGAGTTTAAGAGGGTGGAGAGGTGTAGGAGAAGGGGAGCCAGTATAAATGTTTGTCAGAGAGTGGGGGCTGTAAAAGCATTAATGTATAGCGCACTGTGTGTGTGAGGCCGAAAAGCATGTGTTGAATTTGTGTGTGTGCGTGCATGTGTGTGTGAGAATCAGATATTTTTTTAATGTTTGATAACATGCATGTTCTGTTGTCTGCATTTGTACATACTGTAGCGTAGCAGCCGACAGAGAGATTTATTGTTTCTCTATGTGTGCATATGCGCGCGCGTGTGTGTGCAGGTCATTGTGAGAGGAGCTGGCAGAGCAGCCTCCTCTCTCGTCTTCTCTCCTGCAGTAATCAGTAAGAGTGCCGGCCTGGCCTTCTCTACCTCTCCCTGCCTGTGGTTTGTTCACATACCGTCTCAGCCGAGCGGGTAGGAATGTGTGTGTGTGTGTTTGTGTATGAGTGTGTGGACGCGTGTGTGCATTCTCATGTGTCATACAGATTGTGTGTGCGTGTGTGTGTGTGTGTGTGTGTGTGTGTGTGTGAGAGAGAGAGAGAGAGAGAGAGAGAGAGAGAGAGAGAGAGAGAG
>JBAJHX010000106.1:17981324-18001720 GCA_037176925.1 Amniataba percoides
TGTGTGTGTGTGTGTGTGTGTGTGTGTGGGAGAGAGAGAGAGAGAGAGAGAGAGAGAGAGAGAGAGAGAGAGAGAGATTTAGTGTTTGTGTGTAAGAATAGGGGGTGGGGGTTGAAGAGGCCCTGTAAGGGAGAAGACAGAAAACCTGAAGGTAGTTAGTTGGCCTTTTCCCTGCAGGAAACACCACAAGATACACAAGAATTCAAACCAGCCTATTGTGAAATGTGTGCCACACACAGAAGATTATGATAAACATTTTATCAACCTGCCCTGAATGTGAGGTTAATATTATAATTGGGAATAAAAAAGAAAAACATTTCAAGAATATAGATGTGAATTTTCCACCAGTCTTCAGAAACATGTTGCGCTGTTGTATCAGAAGAAAAGCAGCTGGAGGAGCGTTGTCTGTTTCGACCTCGTTCACTTGAAAGTGAGTCAGACACACAAGCCTGCACGGCCGCCGATGCTGTTTTGCAGTAAGATATGAACAAACGAGGAGAGGAAAGCATTAAAACACCATTGTTTATGACTTTTCCCAGACAGTCTGCTGACTTTGTGAGCTTTTCTGCTGGTCCCCAGAAACTGCTACATGCACACACACACACACACTTTCACACAGCAACACGCATGAATTTCAATCTCAGCCTGTCTTTACCACAAACATAATGGACACACACATGCAAACACATCTCTCTATCTCTCCCCTCTGTGTGTCTCTCTCTCTGTTTTGGTCATGCACACACACCCACACACACTGACACACACCCCTACTATCAAGTTCATTAATGAATTGCGGCTCTCAAACAAGGCACAACGCAGGGTTTATATTACACGGGCTTGGCATGATCCCTCCGCTGATATAATCACAATGTGATGAGAGGCTGTGATGACACATGAACAGGGAACATTTGGTGCCTCTCCAAAATGTCACTGTTACGATAACCCACTTACCATGATGTTATGATGACTTCGCAGTCATGGCAGAAATGCCTTGCATGTTTCAGTAGCAACTGTACCGTTCTAATCTATTACACAGGTTAATTAGATTATGACCTTACTACCTGGAAATTTATGACTCAGCTCATGATTTTAGTGTGTCACAAATGATAAAGTTATTCTACTTCATTTCAAACAAGTTCATGTCCAAGAAGTCAGGACCATATTCAGTGACGTTATCAAGAAACACTCCCTGGAGCTGGTCCATCACCTGTGATTTGTCCAACCATGACTGGATGTCATTTTCCAGATGTTTTTTTCCATATATGTAACTGGTTTATATCATCCACAACAAGAACTGCTATGATGAGATCAGTTTAATTTGGGTGGAAACATTCAAACAAATTGTTTCTCTCTGATATTAACCCAGTTGAATCATTCATATTGACCTCTGCTGAGCTCAGACACTGCAGAACCAAAGGGTCATGACATCTGTTCTCAGACCTGAGTGAAACACAGAGACAAGGGAATTTAGTTAATGATAATATATGATAAATAAGTCCAGTAATCTTGCCAATTCAATTGACTGTAGTCTGAAGTTTTATTGCTATAAAGGCTGGTGAAAGCAGGCCTTTACGATGAATGTTGGTTACATATCCAGTTTAGATGAGTTTCCTAATCTCTGCTGTAGCTGCAGCCTACAAGGTACATAAATAGCATGTCCAGTATTACAAAAACATCAGCACGCTGTCTCTATAGCAGGATGAATTTATATCAGATTTCATAGGCTGTTGTTAAGCCGTCAGTGGACAAACTCCTGACATCTTGATAACAGCATAGATTTGCATATTTTTATGTCACAGTCAAGAGGCTTTGAGAGAAAGTTGATCATACTCATGTTTAGGTTGGATTCAAAGATTTGCATATTAAATGAGCATTAGTGTCACATTGTCCGTGGTTTAGTTACGATGAGAAGGAGATCACCGACTCGCTTGCACAATCCATATGCAACAATGATCCAGCAGAGAAGCAACACTGCTCACTACCCAAGTAGGGTGGAAGCAGGTCAACTGGAATCTAATGTTGAATCTATAATTCAGTGTAAAGCACAGCTGGAGTATTAGACGAGAGCTCTAGACGATGAAAGAAAGTGAGAGTAATGACAGGAGAGTGAAACAGAGAAGCGGGCTAAATTATAAAAAATCAATTAGGTAGTGATTTAAAGAGTTAAGTCACATGAGTTCATTTTATTTACCCCAAAATCGCAAATTATGCATTTGCCTTCAAGGGCTTTAGAATCTGTACAACGTACAACATCTTCTGTACTTCATGGGCATCCAGACTGAGAACAGCCCAACATTAAAAATGTGATTCAGGATGTCTAATTTGAGGAACAGATTAACATGTCTAACCTCTGTACAGCAGTTCTTTGTTATAATTGCCAGGTTAATAGTAAAAACATGGCATCCATGTTACAAATACATGTACCCAGAATGTGCACTTGTATATATTTGATTGTCCACCACAGCACCTCTCAGAGGTGATCAGCACTGACACCTCTCCCGCATCAACACCCAGTTTTAGCTTGAATGCACTTCCCACCAGCATGTATTATAGAAACAGGTTAAAGCCCAGAGCCATGAGGAGGATACAGATTTGCCACAAAGACTTAGTTCAGCATTGTAAATGTCTTGAAACGTTGCCATTATCAGACTTAAGGTAACAAAGCCTTGTACTCAGTTGGCAAAAATGACTGGACAACGTCACTGACAGAAGAAGATGGAGAACTCCCATTGCAATGAACACAAATTTTTATGTCAAGGCATGCGGAGAATTAATGGAAAGCACAATAACGTTACTGTACATATCATTTTCCATCTCAGGAAAGTGGATCTGGTTTTACATTACTTGCTACAAAAGTGAAAAAAGTGATAGATTCTCTGTGGCATCCCATTCATGTCTGAAGACATAACACTTAAACTTACCGGAAACCACCTCTCTATAGTTTGTACTGATTTTACTGCTTAATGATTGCAGGACTCCAGTGATTCAGGCTCAGGTGCTGCTGGGTGCATCTGAATGAAGCTGTCTGAGAACTCCCGGTGACCTTCCCACCTCCACCCACTGCCACGCACAAATGCACAGAGCTGTTTCTTCAAATTAAAAGGACAGCACAATATGCTCCCATCTCTGTGTCTCTCTCTCTCTCCTCGCTTTGAGCTCATCCTAAGCCACCGCCCAGTCTAATTCCAGCCTGCATCTCAGCGCCAGGAAAAAAAGGAAAACACAGAGTCATAAACACGCCAGATTAGGTCAGAGTTGGTTTCATAACCACTCCATGACCTCTTTACTCTCCCCCTCTTTTTCTTTCTCTTTCCCTCTCTGCGTCTCTTGCTCTTTCTCTCTTTTCTGCGCTTTTCTGTCCTCCTTCTTCCCTTCTTGCACCCTCTCCTTCTCATCTCGCTGCTCTCCACTTTCTGCAGACCAATCTGTCCTCTATTTGGCTTCGCTCTCTTTTCCAATCTTCCCTATCCCCCGCTCTCTTTTTATGTGCTCTATCTTCACACTCTTTCGCCCACTTTATAAGGTCCCGCTGTACCTCTAAACTTCACAAGTCCCGCGCTCCTTGTATTTCCCTTTCCCTTTTTCTCAGTCTTTTCTTTTTATTTTTTCCTCACGCCGCTCGCACAGAATTTATTTTCCATTTTCTGTGCTACGGCCATCTTAATCACCAACTCTCGGCAGCCGGGTGTCTCAACATGGCAAGAAGACATTTCATGGCAGCATCTAAAGCCAGCTCAATATATAGATGACTTCCAGCAACCATAAAAAAGACAGCAAGATTGATGAGAATAGCATTGTTGAGCAGTGGATGAGTGAAGAGAGCAGTACCTGCAGTCGCTTTTTACAGTAAAAACTACACGTGATGTTTGTTGTTTATGGGAAGAAATATGTCACTATAATCGGATTTTTAAAAATGTATATTTTAATTCCAATTGTTTAACTTGAATATTTGCATTTATAAACTAAATAACTAATAAAAAATAATAATTTGTATTTTTTTAATCTGAAAATCTGCATTAAAAATCTTAAAAAGAAAAGAAAATTGATTGCATTTGAAATCGACTTTATTAGTTTGGATCTGAATTACAACAGCCTTGAAACTATAATGAATTCAGTTGCTCAGAAACTGTGTTTCGTCAGTGATATCAGCGATGGGAGTTAAATATTTCAAATGTTTTTTCGATTCCATGTTAGAGCTGTAGTTTTATGTCTTACTGTTTCAGAGAAAAACTTCTTTACTTGAGTTCTGATGATGTTCAGTTCAGAGTACCATGTCTGGTGAACTGAGGAGACTCTTCTTGCAGTTTAAAAAAATGAACTCATATTAGTTTATTCTCCAACAAAACATGAATACTCCAAACTAACACTAAAACTACACCAGTCAAAATACATTTGTAACTCCAGGGCCACGTGTTGCTCAGAGTGAACTCTTATTCCCACTGAGTTTCACTGTGAGAGAATGAGAGATAAAACCACAGGAATAAAACCATACAGTGCAGGCTAAGCTTGGATAAGACAGGTCAACTAATCTATAGCTGGGCCACAGGACAGTGTGTGCAGCGTTAACACTCTTAAAAGAGAATATTAAAATACACTGCTGCTCGTGCTGTCCACTACTTGATGTCTTTTACATGGCCACCTTATTAAAATTCTGTTCTCCTCCATGTTTGCAGCACCAAACATGGAGGAGGATGAGAAAGATAGTGTGAATGAAACACGCCTTGTATGTTCCATATTATCATGAGCACATGTGGAGTTTCACAATCTGTACCATCTGCGCAAAAACATATTGCATCATACAAGTAGAATAACTGACTACACTGGCACATACTTCACTACAGGAACAAATGTACTGGGGAAGTCTCGTGTGTATGTTTTGTAAAGCACAAACTATGCTTTCGGAATGGATCCTGAATGATTTATTGGCCATAAAATTCATTGATCACAGCTTTTCAGAAACACGTAATCTAACCCTGAAAACTAACAGCATGGCTGCCGGGCACGTTTGTGGCCAAATATTCTGTAATCTGTTTTGGTAATTTAATTAGTCAAGAAAGAATGTGATTAATCAAATCAATTAGATTGCAGTATGAAAACATAAATCATGTTTCCCCGGTCTCATTATCAACCTCGGGGTGGACGTGTGAGTGTGCGTATGTATGTGTGTGTGTGCATGCAAACGTGTGCGTGTCTCAATGTGGCAATGTGTCCAAGTGTGACAGTGAGAAAATGTGGGTCTATCCTTCAGCAGCAACCATTTTATCTACAGAGGGTATTCGTCTGTGTGTGTGTGTGTGTGTGTGTGTGTGTGCGTGCCTGCATGCATGTGTGTGTGTCGTGTACAGCTAGTGTACACTAGAGAGTAGCTGGAGAGGAGAAAGAGAGGGATAAGCATTTGCAGGCTGCAATTATGGGTAATTTTCCAACAGCAGCAAAATTAAAGCTTCCCAAAACAAAACAAAGAGGGCAAATTTACTCCCTGGACGAGCCTGTCACTGATGCACACAACAGAGAGAAAGAGAAAGAGAGAGAGAGAGGGAGAGAAAGAGAGATCGCTATTTTACATACACAGCTTCAGGCGGCATCTAAAACGTAAATATTGACAAGCGATGTCCGTCATGTTGTTGAGTCAGTTTGGTTTGTGCCTGGACCCAAGCAGCTTCCTCATCTCTTACCTTTGGATCCTGAGGAGGAGGAGCCTTAGTTGGTTGCTATGGCATCACCATATCCTGTTGTGTCACATTAATCTGACCACACACCACCGATATGCTCATGACTTTATGTAGAGTGCGTGTTTAGATTAGACCTGTACTGTAGAGTGTGCCCAGCTCTAACAGGCCTAATATATTCGTAATGTGTTTGCTGTGGTGGTGTATATGCTGGCTGGATGAAAAAAACAAAACAAAAAACATCATGTAATGTTGCAAATTACTAAAAATCCAACCTTGTGCAATGTGTCATGTCATTTTCTCCATAAATCCACAAAGAGGAGGTAAATCAGAATAGAAAAAAGGATTTAATATCATTACTTAGTTAATATTTCAGTTCTCAGCATCTGTTAATAAATGATCTTCCACATAGACGCTTGACGACTATGAGTTAAATGAAAGCAGCTCGACAGGAAAGGAAAGACATGGAAGTTGAATGGCTGCTCATTTCTGATGTTGATGTTGAAAACCAGATCATCTGAATGTAAGTATCCGTGCTTCTGTAAGGGTACTGTTCATGAGGATTTTTTTGTATGCTCACAGAACTATTGTTGTTAAACTGCTAAGATCCTCGATGTTTAAACTCTTAGAAATTGTAATCATTCAAATTGTAAAGTCCATTTTCTTTTCAATTCTACTGACTGTAGTAAGAATGCTTTACAGCCAGAAAATATGACACATTTGCATTATTTATGCTTAGTTATGCTACTCGCCACCTGACGAAAGGTATTTGCTCCGTTTTGGTCTCCACCACCTGCCGAAGGTAAATATATTGATTTTTTACTACTAAGTGTTTTGACTCTCAGACAGACAGACTGTTTTCTACCTTTGCCTGTCTGTTATCTGGAGCTTAGAGGGCTGAATAAAGTGAGTTTATCACTCAAACTGTTGTACACTGCAGCTGGAAATGAGTTTGATTAGAGCATAATTTGTGGGCGTAAAATATGCAGATAAAAAAGGCTGAAAAACTCATCAGAAATAAGGCAGAATTCCCTTCAAGGTTGTCACTACCAGCGGTGCTTTTCACTCTGGCATCTGATCCACTGTTAATATAGATGATATTGATTAGAGGAGCCTTATCTGTCTGGCTTATGAGATTTTCATTCTTGTGAGCATTTGTTGTCGAAGACAGTGAAATGTGGCAGAATTTGAGTAAGAAAAACAATGAACTATAAGTAAACAGTTTGTCTTCCAAATGTAGATGAATTCATTCTCAAGTTCTCACAAGCCAGCTCTGAAAAAAGAGAAGTAATAGAGGGTGAAGTTGGGTAGGTGTGACTCATCCTGTTCTGAGAATCACCAGAGCTGAAATTATAAGCTGGTATGCATATCAATGAGAACTGAGCTACCATGACAACACCCAATGATATGAATATTTCTCTCAACATGTATACCTTTTTATTCATTTAGTTTTCACACTTTGTTGGCTGGGAGCACATCAGCATTTTACACAGGTTCTGGATATGCAGCGATGTGAAGTGTTAGTATTCTTGCAGCAGGGTTTTTCGGTGAAACATCCCTTTAATGCTCGGTGTGTCTCCCAGAGCAAGGTGATAGCAGAGAGCAGCCACAGTGCAGGACAAGGGTTAATTAACTAAACCTCCCGGTGTTACTGCACATCTCCTTTCCTTTCCTTTCCTTTCCTTTCCCTTCCTTTTGTCTCCTCTCCTCTCGTTCCCAGGCCCACTTTTATAGTTAGTGTTGTTTCCAATGACACCAGAACGACCATCATTAAAAGCCAGCCAGCATATAGCCCTCAGCACAGTAATCCCATCAAAAGGAAACAGGGTAACAACCTCTGTCTAATCCTTCATTAGCCTGGCTCCTCCCCTCACATCCCCCCTCCACCAAAGCACCAGTAATTAGCTTGGCACTAACGAGTCGCCAGAGGTAGCAATAGTTCATCTCAGCTGCTACAACTCATGTTAAAGTTCAAAAACGCTGCTGGAACAATGGCATAAATCTATGTCTATTACTCAGTATCACATAGTCCCCAACCATTCCCAGTAATGACAACTGTAACAAATTACCCTCTCAATTTCTGAAATGATTTTTGCAATCAAAAATTAAGTTGCTCCATTATCAATCTATCCAAAAATAAAACAAGTTGGTTTTGAGTCAAATATCTTCTCAGTGATTGCATGCCTTGATAGAAGATCTATGGAAATCTCTCTCCTTTAGTATGAACTGGAACTTCAGTTGATTCCTTTTCCCTTGAACTCTGCGTCTGTCACCATTCTAAAGACAAAATTTGAATATGCACAATACAAATACCTCCAAATGTCTCAGCTATGTTTTGTGTTTAGTGTCAATTACTAAATGTTAGCATACCACCATGCTAAACTCCAGTGGTGAACATGGTAAATATTTTATATTAAGGCATCAACATGTTGTTAGTATTGTCACTGAGATCATTGGTGTTGGCATTTTGCAAAAATAACTGCTGATCTAAGGTACAGTCTCAGAACAGCGCGGCTATAGACTCTTGAGTAGAAAACGTCTGATAGCTGCATGTAAAGTTATTCCTAAGTGAAGAACATTCACCTGATGCAAATTTGCAGATTGGTGGAGGAGAATGAATAACAAGCCTGTTTTTATTGTTGCTGTTGAACCGCCCAAGATGAATTGCTGCATTCACCTCCAGTATTTAGAAGAAGAGCAAGAAAGTGCCTGCACTTATTAAATATGACTACAGGCGACATGTGGCATCATCAACACAGATATCACCAGTGCAGCAAACAATAAAGTCTGATGTGTTGATACAGAAGCCTTGTGCTCACACTATGAGAACATATTGTTCACTGTAGTCCCAGCCAGACAGTCCGTTGTCTTTGCACACACACACACACATACTGTGAAACACACGGAACATAGACAGTCACACACAAACACACACACGGTGGCGCCTTAAAGAACAGGTTGGACTTGTACCACATACAAATGGATGTTAACTTCAGTGCAGATCTGATGAGAATGACATAGTGTCATTCGTGACAACTGACAGGCCTAGATTTGAATGTTAGTCACAATGTGTGTGTGCGTCTGTGTCAGTATAGACTGAACCATGAACATGCATGCAGGAATGGGTGATTATTAACAGTCATGGACATACAACTTGTCAACAAATGAGTTCAACAAAAGGGGAAACTGGGGAGTGGAGCCAGTTTTAATGGTAGGCAATGGCAGAGGTTCATGACACAGAGAAATAATAATACTCATATATAATACTCACATGCACATGTATAGTTATGAGGTTCAATATATTTATTACCTAAATACAATTTGTTTCAAAACATATTGAAAGTTAATGAGATGAAGTGTATGGTCTGAGTGATGTAAGCAAGGAAACAGCATTTATACTTATTTTAGGGAGGAACTGTTGCCAGTATAATTTCATTTAATGCAATATTATTGAAATATAATCTGTGGTAAGAGTAATCATTGCGTTGTTGAACTTTTTACCACAGTTTGCCCCCTTTGATGTCTGCTTCCTTGTTTTTCTTTCTTTTTATTCAAGTCTGAGTCTCTCTAAACTGGCCCAATTTCTTTGGCCCCATTAAGCACTTGGAACCTTAAATGTATTGTGAGCTAACTGATCACAAGTGAGTGGAAGGAAATACAGGTGTGAATGCATCCAAAAGAAACTCAAAATAATTATTTTCTTGTAAACACAACACAATAACAAAGGTAAGGTCAAAATTTCTGTTATAATCGCCAGTTTCATAACACGGACAACCAGATTTCTTTTGACCTGCAAATCACCAGGGAGGTCTACAAAATGTAATAGTCATTCATAATAGAAAATGTTTGTCCTAATTTTCTCAACATTTAGTTTTCACTTCCAAATAAGTGGTTTTGGACAGCTAAACCTGGGTGAAACTGGGCTTGTATGAAACCTGTTTGATCACTTGTGTATGTGGTGACTCATGGGCTGTGTTGTAATACTGTGTTGAATCCCTGCAACCTATAAAATGAATCTTTTAACCTGGTAAAAAAAAATAAACTAATGTCATACAACCACATTCTATTTAGTGTGAATGTGTCAACAGCTGAACTTTAGGACTACATATCCAGCTCTGTGTACATGTAGCATGACAAAGTTTCATAAGTTGATTTGCTTAGCAATTTCAAATCCTACTGGGGATGCAAAATAGGCGTTGAAGTCCTCTTCTCTGGTGATTTGTTTCTGTCAGCATGGTCAGCACCCCCACAGATAAAATCATACGTGAGCAGGGAAGCAAAATCTCATCTGAATTGGTCACTGGAGACGCATTTGAGATACACTCTGCAGGCCATCTGAAATCATCTGGACACGGTTTAGATATATCTGGATACAAGTTATTAGGACTGAACAGCGCCTTTGTTAAGTCATGGTGGTTATCAGTGTTTTTCCAAGACACTTTTTGTCTGTCGCTGTTGCTAGAAACAAACACAGAACTTCTGCAGACCTGATTCTGTAAGAAGAGCACAATTTAAAAGTTGTAATGACCTGGCTACTGTGTCACATCGGCTGCTGAAAGAACATAAAAAAGACGCTTTTTTTTAAAGAAGGTTACTCAACAGCACGGCAGCTGTGGAGAGAAAAGGTGGGGAAGTGAATCAGGGACTTTGCTTTGTGTGGTATGTATCTCAGCCTGTGGGCCGCCGTGACATCTCTAAAACACACTTTAGTAAGATAAGAATTATTGCTTATCTTAACTAAAACAGATTTCTGAAATGGAATATATATTTTCAGTTCATCAGCTGACTCAGTTTAAGTATTAGTATATTTTGTCACAAACTGCATGGGTCAATTGTTTCATTGCTGTGAAAATGTAAAACTGTCCCTCTTTACTGCTGTCAGTTGCCATTTTAATCAAATCAATCTGGTCAAATCCATCCAGATCTTAAGTCATTGCTCCTCACACTTTCACCACTGCTGTTACAGAAGATACCTCAAAAGCTTTGACTTTTTGAATGGCGAAAGGTCCCCCATAGAAAATGTCAAACAACAAGACTCACAAGGGAGTTTAAGGTGTCAGATTCTTGAATGGCTGCAACAAATCTCATGTTTTACAAATTTAGACATGCCTCAATTCTTTTTTTTAAATTCATTTCCTGATTTTTGCAGTTCATGTTTAGTGCTCTGAACATGAATTAACCTGTAACCTTAATGTGTTCCCATCTATTGAAACAGATCATGATGAGTTGTTGGCAAAGGGTTTTCCATCACCTTGGCAACCCAACCTTTTACCTTGCCAGTGTTACCACTTTGGTAATATACAGTAAGAGGATCACATCCCTATATACTGATAAATCTTTCTCTTCCTGTCCTCCTCACTCTGTCTGTCTCTTTCACTCTGTCAGGCTGAACCCAGCTGATCTGTTCAATCACCCAGGAGCACTGAGGCAGCACCCTGTAAAAGGTGATTCACTCCATTTCAGCCCTCCATACTCCATTTGTCCTGCTCTTCTCATCCCGTCTTCTCTCTGTTTATAGTTCCCCACGGTCAGCCATCGTTGACCTAACACTGCCGCGTAACATTTAAGGACAGACCATGAAAACACACTCGAGTTTGCATGAACAGTGTTTTTTTTAACATTATTTATCTTTACGTAACTAAAAAAAAGTGTGCACAGACACTCAAACATTTATTTTCTAAAGTAAACACTTCTGTTATGCAACTGTCACTTAAGCTAGTTTTCGCTGGTTCAGTTTCTGAGACACTTTGCTGTAACTTTTGGGACATTTTGAAATCTCTGACAGTTCGAAAAGCTAGATTGCTAACAGGCACACTCTGTCTGCTACCATTGTCTTGTTTGCAACCAGTGACTGACATCACGTTACTGATGCGGACCCAGATCCCAGCAGTTTTCAAACTTCTGTACGTGCCATTATTGCACATGAAGAGTTTGACAGCCACATGTGCTAAGAGGCTGATAGGTGAACCAGGATTAGTCAAGAAAGATCTACACGGCTCTGTATTATCTCAGCCTCGCAGTTGACCGAAATGAGAAATCTTGAACTTGGACAAAAAGAAAAACACTCCCTTTGTCCAAAATATATGGTAAACAATTACCCTATGTTCCCTATTGTTTCAGCCACTGACCCGTGAAGGCTGAGAAGTGACTGATGTCTGATTGTATTGTGTTATGGCCCCTCATCCCCATTCAGTGTGGCCAGGAAATGTAGGGGAACTGGGCAATTATTTCTGATTTATCTACTTGGACAAATCCTGGCATATTGAGCAGGGCTCCACAGTCTAGTTGAGGTTTGTGTCCTCATTATCGATACTCTCCATACTGTTGGCTTACTTCAAGCTTTGCCAAGACATCCAGTTTGTTCTTGGAGTCTATGGAGCATGACTGATTTTGAGACGCACAATTTTCAGTCATGTAAATGAGTCCATGGGTGACTGAGTCATTAAAGGAGGAGAGGCTGGCCTGATTTTGTTTCAGAATTAAACATAATTGTCCACTGTAGATTAGATATGATTATGAAATCAATCTGTGGACTCATGTGAGTGTACTTGAGAACAGGAGGGTTAAAAGCCTGAATATTGTCTGATGCCCTCTAGATTTATTATAAAAGTGATTATTAATTTTTCAGAATTGTCAAAAATCTAGACACCATCTGGTATTATAATTGTAATAAATTACATGTTAAAGTAAGACATAAAAAGTAATAAATTCTTTTTTTGGGTCACACAAAATGCTGCCTGATATTGATCAGGTATAGAGCAACTTTAACGAAACTAAGTTATCTTTACTTGTCCAAAAATAACTATATCATATTACAAATACACATACATAAACTCATAAAATATTAGAAAACATAAAATCAAACAAAGATCTATTTAGTATGTTATTTACACATGATTATTTACTCTTGAAAAACTTGATCAGATGCCATGTAATGTCTTACACAATACTTAATATAATACTATTAGTTTTAATATGAAAACATTGCATCTTTTATTGCTATATGTCTAATGACTTCAGTGTTTTACATATACAATAAATACACTTACTATATTAGTATGTACCATATACATATGCTATAAAATATACTGTACACTATGTGGTAATGTTAATAGTGTATTATTTTGGCAGAAGATGATGTAAGTCATCCAACAACAATCATCAATCGAACACGTTGGAAAGCTATAGACAGCTTTATTTGAAGACTTTACTTCACAAGGACGGTGATACTTTGTTTTATGAGCTTGTAAGCTGCTACCACAGTTAGAACACTACTGTACACATCTTTTTGTTTATTTCCCTGCGTGGCTTTTTGTCTATTCTTTGAGTTGCTTTTCAACTACTTACACAACATTTGTTTGCATTAACAACACGCTTTTTCATTTTTCATTCCATACCGACATTTTCATGCTTTTCCTAGTATTCACATTAACTTTATATGGAATTATTATCATTATTATAATCAGTGGATATAGATACAAATGGTTCCAGCATAAATAATTGTGTGCTATGAATTAAAATTCAGAAAAGATTTCTTGATGTATCAGAATTTTGAATATCTGGATTTTATATGTCTGAGAAATCATTCCAAAGTCAAATTTTATGCAACTACAGCACCTCATCAGGTTTTGACCATGAACATTTACATACAGTACCTGATGCTGACCATGAATGTTCCAGTGTTTCTCAGCACTGAATGTATGTGTACAGTGGCCCAGCAAAGCTTGGTCTTGGCGCTACATATATATATATATATTTAATGCTAGTATTCTAATGGACCTGAATAAAATCACCATGCATGATGTTCTGTTGGGCCTATGGGACAATAACCTCCCACCAGAAACCTTCAGCTTGCCATAGACCATTCCCAACGCTTCACTTTGAATCTATTATAAACCAGCAGATAATCTCCCTCCTTCTCCATCCTACTTCTCCCCTGCTCCACCTCCCCAACAGTAAAGTGACACTGTTTGACACATTGAGCATGTGTCATATACTTGCACATGGAAGGGCCCATTCAATTAATTCCCAAGCATGCAGCAAGTCATCATGCCTGCCAGTGAGGCAGGCAGCCAGGGAGGAAGCATTCTTCAGCAATGGGCCATGTTGGTCTTGGCCAATCACTGGCGTACGGATCTTGTAGCTATGACTGGGCCTCCCTCATAGCCAACACTGTGGATATGATACGCCTCTTTGTTTCAACTAAATCCCCATTAGTCATGCCACACTGACACTCACATATGCACACACTGATCCAAACCCCTCTAACATCCCACCTCATGCGATTCAGTTGCTATAGAATAATTACATTTTAACCATGGGACAAGAAAGAAATCAGGACCCCATATAGGTGGAAATGTGTGACACCATCATCACCCCACAGCTGTATCTGCCACTGGTAAAATGTTTATCATGTGAGTTTATTATATCAAACCAAAAACACTTCCAATTAATGCAACATTTAAACAGCAACATAAAAGCAAACATCATCCGCATAGAGAGATTTAAGGCCATTTAGTTGTCAAGGTTTCATTCCCAGATACAGTGTAAAAGGCTTCTAAAATATTATCAGATGACCCTCTGTCAGACACCCAAAATCACCTTACACACCAAATCTGACTGAATGAATTACTGTATTGCACTTTGTGTGACCTCGTCTCTTCTGCTTCAAGTTATACTTGGTGCCCTCAACTCTCATGAAAGAACCAAATTAATAATAGTGAAAACATGTATAGTATGTGAAATATTTTGAGGTAACTCTGTGACATGATCTATCCTTTTGAACTTGTAATGGCAGCAATCATGAGCAATTCTGGATACTGAGAAACAAAATAAAGAAAAATAATATATTTAACCAATTTCTGATAGTTTGCCATTGTAAAGCAATTGCTATAACAGAACTGCTCGTGAGATCCTCCTGCAGCACTCCAACAGAAACAGCCCCGCCCCCAACACTATGGAGAGACTATCTGAAAATGAAAATTTACACTATATTTCAACTATATACTATAGACTATAGACTGTTCAGAACAACTGTAAAAAGTTCTGACATGTTGTACAAATTAGTTCATTTTAAATATAACCTGATACTTAATGTAGACATGTTCATAGCAATTTTAACACATCTAATGGGGCTATGTGTGGATTGCTGCCTTGGTGGCGTAATAAGCTGTCACATAAAAGCAAGTCTATAGAAACAGGTTTTAAGACGTGACTCAAAAGGTATGACTGATTGTGACAGTGAGCTCCTCAGGCAGGCCATTCCAAAGTAGTGAAAATTTGGGCCACAACTTCAGATGTTATCTGCACAATCTTTAAGATGACTATTTTACTGCACCTTTTTGGACAAGCTAAAGACACTTCTCATTGATGTTAGAAAGATAAGAGCAAGAGTAGCTTAAGTAGGCTGAGTGAAGCACAGCATAGTGGGTCCTACATTTCTGGTAGGTCAATTCATTGTTGTCGCCAGATAGTTGTCTAGTTCACTGTGAAAGAAAAACTGAGAATCAATAAATCTGCATGATGCTTCAGACAGTGAATGATTCATATCAATAGGTTCAAGCCTTGTGGAGCGCACTATTTATAAACTAGTGTTACAGTCCTCTGACTCACCAATGCCTCTAGTTGAAGTCTTTTTAAGAAATCCTACGCCAACAATGACCACAGTGTTCACTGCGCTGTTTAATCATCAGTGCGCTGGAGGAGCTGCAAGGTGCCTCGACACGCAGTAATACCCAGACACTCAAACACGAGCAGAGGCAAAAACGCAGAGAGCTGAATCTGTTATATTTAAGTCTGGATTCTGCGTCACTGTGGTGGAGGCTGTTTACAGAGGACGAGAATATCTGTTTGTGTGAGCGTGTATGCATTTGTAAATGTGCAAATATGTGTGTTCTTTTGAGCCACTGTTTTTTTCTCTGAAATAAATATGCACAGCACATCTACTGTTTGTACTTAGGCAAAATAGATGGCATTGCTGGTGAGCAAAACATCTATCATTTCTGCCTCTGATTAATAGTTGTCCTGGGGATGGCTGCTCTGCAAAGAGAGAGAGAGAGGAGAAAGAGAGAGAGAGGGAGGAAGAGATGAAGTGAGGGATGGGAGGGAGAGGAAAGAGAGAGAGGGGAAAAAAGCAGAAAAGCAGCGGAGAAAGAATGAGAGAAGAGAGGGATAGAGAGAGAGATTCATTCTGCTCAGGGGTCTGAAACAGTTAAACAGAAAACTGAGCTCAGAGATGTCTGAATGTCTCCTGTTGTGTTGCAATTGTACGTTAAAAAGGGTTTATGAATAAAGCCTGTCAAGAGGATGGTGTCATTGTTGGTAAAATGGTGAATCACAAAACACAATGAATAACGTTGTTGGGGGTTTTGGAGATTTTCTTTTTTCCAAATTTCGTTTTTCTTTCTCTTAAAATAGTAATATTGTAAGCTATTAGCTGGGCTTTAATCTACCTCCTACTCTCCGTGTCGTCATATATTCACTTGTTATGGTGTCAGGGTGGTGATTGTGCTGACTGCAGTATAAGCATCATCATGTAAACTGTCATGCAACTGCCTCAAAATGGAAATTGTTGGCCACAGGGTTTCACGCACAATTATTGACAAGTCCTTCAAAGTAATCGACAAAATGGTTTGTCTTTCCATTGCAAAACAAATATGAGCATTTTTTGGTCTGACGCCCCTATTGGCAGGATAGCGTTGACTGTCTGTGCCTTTCAAAAGGCGTACAATTGACCAAAAATGATTCATATGGCTGTTGTCGGACCTAACCTACCACCAATACCATACTTCCCAATTAGATTAGTACTATCAACTTGTGTGCATCTAACGTCCTACACAAAGAGATTAGTTCTCATTGGATCTCACCCAAACCCATCCCTCCATAAGAATTTTGTCTCATCAATAGAATTTGTCACAGTTGGTTTTTATGTTTTTTATCTAGTCATCATCTTGTTTTTGGCATTGACAACGGCTATGACAAAGTTTGCTGACACAGAAAATTAGTACTGACTGAAAGGAAGAACTACGTGTTTAACAGCTGTGGTCATGGTTAAATGCGAACGAGGTTGACTGTCAGTGAGAAACGGGATACAAACAATTATCTGCTTTGTTGACCCATCCAACCACTCTAACCACCTCCTGAACAGGTTTTGCAATGCTATAACAACATGATGTATTTCACTTTCTATGAAACAATTGATTTATTGTTGGGATGGCCACAAGGAACACTGATTCCCAGAGATTTTCAAAATCAAATATATTTTTAGACCTCACAGTTTCTTTTATTAAGATAATGAGGAAACATTCATACTTAACAGATCTGCAACTTGATGTGATCCCTCCCAGCCATTACTTGTTATTTACTAGAAGTATGTGGCAGTGTTTATCTGTAGAGACCCTGCCCTCTGCCTTTATTTTCTTATTTTGCTATGTTCAGGACTTTCTGAGCATCACCCTTTGTCAGGAGCCTGAAACCTGAGGTGTCACAGGCCAGTCTGATTGGCCATCCTCAGTGCCACCTCATTATCCTAAATTATGATTTGTTATCTGCCTGGCCAGAGACAGGAACATTTCTTGAACCAACTGTTTAAGGAGCAAACCGGACTTTTATTTTGAAATCATTATTTATCAATCAAAGCACTTTCCCAAATGTAACCATTTTTAATTAACAAACATATACTGAACTCCTGGGGCATTTTACTGTTGTACATTTTCTAGCAGAGATTTGAGATTTTAGAAGTTTTGCACAGTTTTGTCAATATAATATTTTACCTACATAGGCTTATATATTTTATTGTGTTAGTACCGTGTCTGTGTGTGCACACACATACCTCGTGCCACCAAAAGTTTGGACACAGTGGTGTGTAGCTCCAGGGCGAGAGGTGTGGGGAAAACTTAATGACCATTTACCAGGTCATTAGCATGTGGGACGACCTTTGACATTTGTTTTCAAACAAATGTACTACTCCTATACCTTTAGGGTTCAGTTAAAGATCCTTATTTTGGTTAAATGATGAAAAGGTAAATTCTGACTTGAGAGACAGGACCTGTGCTCTTGCGTAAAGCAACCACTACTTCTTCTACTCACTGTAGTGTTATATATTTATCAGTCCTGCATAATCAGTTACACTGAAGCGTGTGCTTCATCATGCAAATTGTCATGCAATTCTCAAAATAGAAATTGTTGGCCACAGGGTTATGCACATATTCATCCGTGATGTCCATCTAGCGCCTCACATGCACATGAGCGTATGTGCATGTATATGTGCGTGTGTCAGAGTGCCATCTGCTCTGGTGTTGAGACGGTTAAAGGCAAACAAAGGACACAATGCAAATAATGTAAATAGCCTTCTTCTTGGCTGTCTCACTGATATGTGGCGTGTGTGTGTGTTTGTGTGCGTGTGTGTGTGTGCCAGTGTACAAGAGTGTGTCTATGTGAAATATGGGTGTATGCTAATAAGAAGCCACATGGATATGTAGGTCACGTCAACCTATTTTCTGCAAAGCTTACACCCCCTTCCATGTAACATGCACACATGTAGTGAGGCACGCAAGCACACATGAATAACACACACACACACTCGAAATACAGTCACTGCAAAACTCAGAATCCCTCCTTACTTCATAAAACACCCGTTTTTAGTTTGAGCCACTTTGAGTGAAGCTGAGGGAAAAAGAGTGAGAGGGAGGGATGCTACATTCCAACACACACACTCACCAGGATGCTTTTCTCATATAACCCAAAAAGCCCCGGTGAGCAGCTCGCCGAGCTTCCACCTCAGTGTGGAGCCTGCGGTGGCATTCCCCAGGCATCCCATGGCGTTGGCTCGGTTTTGATTTTACTCTTCACAGCGGTGCGCGCTGAGACAAAAGCTTCAGTGTGCCGTCCCTGCTGCAGTCTTACAGACTTCAGGATTTTTTACAGTGCAGTTTAAAGCAGGAGCAGGGTTCATGCAGGAGACAGGCTCCCGTGGGTCTATCTATCGAGATGTTTAAGTGCAAGGAAGAGGAGAGGAGGGAGGAGAAGAGAACCAAACAATACCTCCATCCTACTCTTCTGACAACATAGGCAGCTCTAAATTCATCATCCCACTGTGGCTATTTTGGGAGCTTAAAAAATTAGGCAAACTTCATACAGAAGTGTCTCCAGATCTTTTTCTCTGTGTTTGTTTCTGTTTCTACTCCACCTCCCTCCCACCATCTCTATCTGCCAGTCGGCTGGTGTCGGTGTTAACGTTAAGAATGGCTGTTTACTTTCCGTGCCGTATTATTCATATCAATGAGCCCTCCGCCGCCCCCACCCTCCTCTGCACACTGACAGGATCACAATTCAGTCTGCCAGCCCACCCTTACGCCCATCCTAGCGCGACACCCACCTCCAGCTATCGTGTCTGCTGCTCTGTCCCCTCGGTGACCCCGTCTTTGCATCACACGCAGTTTAGCCAAGTTAGTCAAATGTACAAGAAGCTGACAAGTCCGCTGGAACAAAACACAGCTGACAACACATTAGTCTCACTCCATTGTCTCCATCAGCCCGTCACTGCATTTTTATAAATACCAATCGTACCACTTGGGACTTTGATAGTGCTGTAATTGATTTGTGTGGTTTTACTCTCAGGTGTTCAGGCTGAAAAGATCACAGGTTTGGAAAAATCTGAATTGCAGGCGGGAGACGGAGTTGACTCATAGTGATGACTCTGAAGTAAAGTGAGATATTTAATGGCTGTAAAAGTTGCAGGTTTCATTTTCCTCCCTGTGTGATTGCTAGTTTCATCACTGAGGGCTTGTGTTGCGAAGCTCGGGGAGTGAATGATGTTCATAATGACACCAGTTCTCTCTTGTAGGGCACAGAGGAGCAGACAACCGTCTATCCCTGACTCCCTGGTGTGACAACCCCCATTACCCGTCTGCTTAAACCCCATCCCCCCCTTGCAACACACACACACACACACACACAGACACACACACACACACACAGACACACACACGTACACATAGGCCCTCAGGGCAGTGGGAGGTCACAGTACTCTGTGCTGCCTGGCAGTGGTGTACGAGGGCGCGTGGGAGACATGCAGCAGAGACAAACTGTCATGCAGACTGTATGCGTGCACCAGTGTGGGCACGCATGCTGGCAAGCGTGCTCGTGTGCATATTTTGGAACAGAGAATTAAAAAATGTGACAGAGCGGGGGGAGGGAAATGGGGGTGGTATTAGAGAGAGCGCTTGCTAAATGGAGAGCGGAGATGGTAGCAGAGGAGGAGGAGGAGGAGTGACTTGGCACGGCGTGTTTTTGCGGGTTCCACCAAGGCGTGTGTTTTGGTGTGGTGGCTGCCTTCACGCTGATGATGCAATTTCACCGCCTGCCTGCCAGTCGCAGGCGGCGCGTGTTCCTCTGCCACCACCAGGCCAGTCCTTATCAGACTGTGACTGCGGTTCGCCATGGCCCTCCGGGTCCAGCTTAGGGGATCAGGGTACCGCAAAGCCTGTTAAAGAAACAGCTAGCTGCCACTCTCACTTCTCACCCACTCTGGGTCGACCGTAGCCTGTCGTCTTCCTCAACGCTGTCATCGTAATTCGACTCTATGTTTGAGGAAGGCAAAGCCAATATATTGTGGTGGTGGGGAAGTTGAGGGTGGCAGGGTGGAGCATGGTGGATAATGGAGGGAGAGAGTGAGCAGGCATGGGATCTAACCACATGTTTCAGTGTGGCTCTGTCGGGTTGGGCCTG
>JBAJHX010000106.1:18001820-18014584 GCA_037176925.1 Amniataba percoides
GAGATGAGTCTAATGAAATGTTAGGTTTAAGGCACAATGCGTGTTGGACAGTTCGATAATAATTTTGAGGCACTTACTTCAATTCAAAAATGACCCTTACTTTGTGTCATATAAATGTATGTTTCTTGCAGTTGTCAGAATTGGTTGTAAACTCTCAGGATTTTGACGCAGGCCATGTCTTCTGGCCAAAGCTCTAAATGGGTGAGTGGTGTCCTCAAAGTGTGATCCAGGATCACTGTTTTGTATTCATGGGCAAATATTTTATCAGGTTGCTCCTCAGTGCCAACTTTTGTCTGTGACAGCCCAAAATCGCCCTGTGTAGAGCCTTAAGGTCATGTTCATACAGACATTAGTAACTCTTGATTAAATGCAGCACCCTGGTTCATTTCAGTGGGACCACAGTAATTTAGGCTTTAGCAAAAAAAACTAAGCCTGAGTGTATGTCCACACTGAGCCAGTTGAATTTGTCATTGAATCTTTTTTGTTTTGAGTTTTTTTGCCTCAAAATGGAGCTTCTCTAAAGCAGCTTGCAGCTTTTGCAATCTATTGATGCAAGCCAGTTCACCGAGGGACAGCAAAGTTAAGAAGACAACTTTCTGTCATCATGACTTTCTCCATGCTTGCTTACTTTAAATGTCAGTTTAACCAATCACACAGCTGTTTTCATTAGCCTGTGTTTATGTTGACTTTTGTCAGACGACCATAAAATAATGATGTGGTCAGCTGGGCTGTCCTGTATCACTGCATATTGTGGCTATGATGGAGGTTTTTTTTGTTTGTTTGTTTAAAAAAAAGACGACAAAGAAGAAAAGATTAGCTGTTTTTATGTTGTTCAGGTGTTCCATTGTGTGCAGAGGTCTTCTGTCACATAGTATTATAAACAGCTGTGCAGTGTTACGGCTTATGATAAGTTTTCAGACTCTTGGATCTGCTACTCAACGTGGACTTCCTTGATCATATTTCATCATCGCACAGAATGACTCCACCTATGCAGGCAACTTGTGTGTTTTCTTCAAGTCATGGGCATCTAAACTTCTGGTAAGGCCTCATCTCTTCTGGCTTCATGGTTCGATTGATGGCAAAGTGGCTTTAGCTGCTGGTAAATCTAAATAAATGGCACATACAAGTTAAAAAGAAAGGGAAAATGTAACACAGATGCCTTTTGCCCATTAAGGCTTTTGTATTGTCAACTGAAATATGTGGAACAGTGTTTTTAAAGTTTGCAATGACTTTGAACATTTTTACGAGCTGGCCTAGAAAGAGCGATATGGGAGATGGATTTTATTATTATTTCTTTCATGTGTGGCTGCAACCTGTATCTGCAGAGGAGGCGCACAAAAGCAACGAGTGCCAGAGCTTTCTTTCTGTCTTTGTCTCTAATTACGGGAGCGCTGAAGAGCACAGAGTCTTTCTTCATCACAGCAGAGGCCCGCAGTAGCCGCTGGGTGTCAGATGGATGAAGCGAAGCGAGGGGGGTGGGGGGTTGGGGAGGGTGCCGGGTGTTTGGGAATGGCACAGATGAACTTGGTGACCAAGAGGAATGACGCAAATCAAAACAGACAAACAGACAGGAAGGCAGGGGACAGACATAACAGCTGGTAGGTAGGGATGCAGACAGACAGAAAGACAGACAGACAGATAGACAGACAGGTTTGTATTTGGGAAAACAGAGTGCTTGAAGTTATGTAAGCAGGGGCTTACAGCTTCAAAACTCTTTCAGCTGCAGTAGATGTTTATCAAGGCTGTGCCGTGCAGATGGATTTTTTTCTACTGTTGTAAACATGCTGAGTTTTTTCTTAGGTCTTTGCTGAGAGATGCATTTTTTGCAATTAAAATGTAATTACCTTAACCTGAGCATTATTCAAACGCAGGAACAGAACAGAACCTGTTTGTTTGTGGAGGCACGAGTCTGAGACGCTGGTTTCAGTTCAGGGACTGATGGCGGCCAAGACTTGAATATATGTTTCTTATTAAGAGCGGTTGAGGGATTTATTGATTGCTGTCTCTCTGCAGCTTCCTGTGTAAATTTCACACTTACATGTAAGACAGGATTAGCATCAGTGATTTTGCTACATGCCCCCCACCGTCTCCCGCTCGCATGAACTTCCTCCAACTTGTTGACCCAATCAGAAGCATAAAGAGGGCGAGGACATGTTGGAGTAGAACCAGCACCCCCTGCTCAGGAATCCAGTTCTCCATAATGCACTTAAAAGTGTCATTTCTCTTCTGCAAGTCAAAATGTCAAGTGGAGGAGAGGAAAGATGGACTGAGAGTGAAGGAAAAGAGAAGAGGCGGATCGAGGGGCCACTGCGAGTTGAGGCTGACTCATAGGCATTGCAGGGCGGAGGTTTCACTGCTGCCTTGTGTTTGGTTGTTTTGGGGTTGTGTGTTTCTCTTTTTACTGGCCCCGGAGAAGCTCTTCCACCACACACACACACAAACATAACCTACACGCATGCATGCAGGCTCTGGGGACGCCTCCCGAGGCAGGTGCCGAGAAATGGGCTGAGAAAGGCATCCATTCGCTCTGCGCTGAATTATTCAACCTGTGATTAATTATAATTTGGCCTCACAAAGGCAGGGGCTGGGGGAATTCCTCTGTTGGTCTGGACTGCAACTTATTGTGTTTTTCCTTCCCGTGCAGGAGGATGGCGGGGCGGGGCAGAGACCTAACAGGGGTACTGGATGCCTGCACGTCAAACGTGGACCCTCACTGCTGGAGCTGTTGCATAACATGAAAGTCTTTAATGGGGAAGGACTTTATTCCTGGACTCTGCAGACTGGAACAGAGCAACAAGAGTTTAGCACACATTTCAGAGTAAAGAAAGTCAATGCGGCCAGAGATGGTTTAGTGGTTCCTGACTTTGCAATTACATTGCATGCCTGAGTGAAATATAGGCCACCCAAAAGAGAGAAGGATTCAGAGAGAGAAGCAAAGAAAACATGCACTCATTTACCTCTAGGTTCCTCCCAAAATAATTAAAGGTTACCCAAATACTAACATGTAGTTTAGGTTTTCCTCTGTATTTCTCACATTAATTCTTTTGTTGCTCTGACCAAGTAAAAAATGAAAGGTACACTTCTGCAAGGCATTGTTAATTACTTGAACTGAGATTGTATTACAATTATTACATATCATCATTATTAATACCCATTACCTCTGATGTCAAGCATATCTTATCGGATTGATTTAGAGTTTTATTTCACTTCAAACACTTAGAGCATGAAGCAAGTCTGGCACTGTATCATCTGCTCAGATCTTTCATGTCTTCTGTGGTTCTGGAGAGAGTTTGCCAGAGCTTGCAAAAATAAAACTCTATTTTAAGAAAGAGCTTCCACTTGAAGGGTTTAAAAGACGGTAGATTCCCCAACTTTATGGAACTGCAATACAAAATCGCTGGAGTATCCAGTTATAGTTACAGTATCCAGTATAAATATAAAACACAAAATAATTACTCACATAAGTATTAACTACGTGAACACCCTTGTATACTTCAAAACTGGCTCTTGCCTTGTGTCTCTTTCTGTCACCACAGTATCATACACTGATCTCTGTGAGCAGTAAACCACCCTGATAAGCGGGCGTGCTGTGGGATATTAAAAGTTAAAGATCACAAGCACATCCTGCCTTTAGGCCCAGTTGACGAATACCATAAATGTGTCTTACATTAAGGGTCCAGTTGCTCACAGATAATTTTATACAGAGCTGGTCACATGCTGTGATGTGAAACAACCAGTGCGCCACCTCCCTACAGCTGCTTTGTAATTGGAGTCCGAGGTGTAAGGGTGCCGGGGAAAGTGTGTTGCCCTCAGGTCATTTGGGTGTCAGAGTTGTAATGAATGATGATAACCAATCCCCTTTTAGCTAACAAGAAATTAGCTAAAGATCTCATCAGGACAGTGAACTTGTGCGAGGCATGAAGTGTGCAGCAGAAGCGGCGCTCCAAACTGTGGGCTGATTGCTCTTCATGCAGAACAGTGAGTGCGACTTGGCACCGGAGACTGCTGCTTAAGCCTCCCTTGTGTTAACCAAGAACGCCCTTGATTAACTCATCGCTTCTGGATCCACATCCAACCCATTCATTTTTGATTTTTAATAACCTGACTAGCAAAAGATCATGTGTCCTTTGCTGCTTAGAAAGCATTTTCAGTCAGGGAAACCTCAGAGCTGTTTGTGTGGTATGTTGCTCTCTGACCAGGCTACAACTTCTTCTCTTAAACTACTTCTCAGTTTGACTTGAGTAATTGTGAAAAACTGTGATCTATGTCAGTGATTATCATCGGGCAAACACCCACTGATATAAGTAAAAATCAATAAAGGTTTCAAGAAACCAGCATATGTTTTTTAAAGGTCCAGTCTTCATACAGGTTGGACAGTACTCTCCAGCACCAGCAGTTCTTATTGTAAACATTTCTCAAGCAGATTCAAGTCTTTGTTCCTTTTATTTTAAGCAAGGGTCAGGAGTTGGTGATAAAATGTTTTCCTGAGTTCAGTGACCTGTACAGATGACCCACATCAACATCGGGGTCTGAGCCGTGTGTGTAAAATGAGTAGCTTGATGAAGCGGTTTGAAGGGACCACAGAGCAGAGACCTACCTGACGCTTGATGCGGGGATATCATGGGTCATCGGGTTTGTTGTAAAAGGGTCCCAGACAGATCACCCCCATAGTTGTCCTGGTCACCACACTATATCATTCTGAACAGAATCCACTGCTATAAGGAAGAAAATGTGAAACACACACACAAGAAAAACACACAAGCTGTTGTGGCTGAGGTAATGTTGCTTTGCCTAATTAAATGCAGAACAGTGGTTAAATTATTAGGGCTGTATGACCATTTTGGAGGAAGCACAATGGCATATAAACTCATTTGATAACACTATGTTTGCTGGTGCTGATTGAAGTAAATGCACAAGATACATGAAGAGGGGCCTGGGGAAAAAAATAACAAAAGGTCTTGGTAAGGTTTGAGATCTGAGCTGATTCTGACAAATCTGTAAAAGATTAATGCCAGCTTTTTTTTTCTTCTAATTTCTAGGGTATCTTTATGTGCCAATGGTGGTATTCTTAAATTACGGTAAAGGAAATGGCAAATTAACTATGAAAACAGTTTGGTTGAATTTTTGCAAATGAAAAACTTAAACCTAAAACTTGTGAGCTCAAGTTGTGGTTAACAAAAACAGCAAGCCTTAAATAGCATCTAGGGGTCAACTCAAAGGTCATGATTGGATGATTAAACAATTCTCAATGTCAGATTTCTACACATGGTTTATTTTCCACCATCAATTCAAACAAGTGTGCCCAAACATCTGCTTTTAAGTAAAGTTGCCACACAACTATTTTGAACATTACCGCCACCAACTGGACTTAATGTGGATCAGGATGGTGCTCTGCCATTGCTGTGCGGTTTACTTGGCAGTTGCACCAAACTCTGAAAATGGTAGTCAGTTGAAAATTACGCTGATAATCGATTATGGACTTTTCTGCATCAATGCAGTACCATTCAACAAAGCATCGCCATGCATCATAGAATCACCTAATAGGAGGTATATGAACACCCATCCACCATCAGATCACCACACCTTTACTTTCCACCTCACTTTATTCCTGCAGTGGCCTGGATGTAAATCAAAAGGAAACACTAAAATTAATGCAAGTAACACAAAGCAAAAAAAAAGAAAAAAAAAGAAAAAAAAAATTTGCTTCACACCCACGTCCTTCCATACTCAACACACCAAAGAGTTGGAGCATTTCCTACAGCCACACCATACTGGAAAATACCAGTTTGTTTGTTGACGGCAAACATGGCGGTGAGCTCAAGAAGTGCCGTAATTATTTTGCGATCATGTCAAAACAATACTTAAATAATCTGGGGGAATAATATCATCCATGACCAGATTGGGTGCTGACAGGATAAAAATGAAATTAGTGTCCCCATCATAAGAGAGTCGCAGCCCTGGAATGTCTTCTTTTTGAGAAAATAGGAAAAAAAAGTCACAATCACACACATATCAACCTCCCCCCCAAAAAAGAAGCTGGCAACAGTCCCTAAGTGCAGGGCCCGTACCCGGCATGCCTTTCCCTTCCCCATCTTTCCCCCCCTTTCTCTCCTCATGTTTCTGAGGTCAGTAAACAAGAAGTGTGCGTTTCCCTTTAAGGAGCCCCCACCTCCTGCACAGAGGAGGGAGGAGGAGCAGGCCTGTGGAACAGCGGCTGAGGAGGGGAAAAAAAAAAAAGGAAAAAAAAAAAATCCAACAGAGGACGGTTTCAAGTCCCCCCAATAGAAACTGTGCCTGATTTGTGGCCAATGTTGGAGATGTAAAAAAAAAAAAGAAGAGAGAAGAGAAGAGAGGGAGGGAGGGAGGGAGAGGAGAGAGAAGGATGAGGGAGGAGGAGGAGGAGGGGAGGAGAGAGAGAGAGAGAGAGAGAGAGAGAAAGAGGAGGGGGGGTGAGAGGGGAGGGGGGAGGAAAAACACTAAAGGGGTAGCTATGGAGATGGAGCGTTTTCCTGGCTGCTTTCTTTGACAGGTGTTGAGTGGGGCAAAAGTCTTAAAACAGAATCCAGCATGTACGCCAAAGGTAAAGGAGCTGTCGTCCCTTCCGATAGCCAAGCGAGAGAAAAGTAAGTGAATTGCGCGCTTTTTTTTTGCGTGTGTGCGCGTGAGACTTTACCTGCTTATCACACGGGGTGAAAAGTGTGTGTGTGCGTGAGCGTGTGAGTGTGTGGCGGGGGGTAAGTTAGGTAGGTAGGTAGGTAGGTAGGTGGCTGGTTTGGAGGGGGTGTGCAGAGGAGGGGAGTCCCAACTTTTCTAAACTAGGTAGTGTAATTTTTAAAAACTGTGGTGGAAAAAGTGCGCTCCGGTGTTGCGCTCTCTCCTCCCATCCGACCACCTTTTTAGAGGTGCGCCTCTTAAACTTTTTCTCTCTTCTCTCCCCCCCTTTAATTTTTTTTTTTACCCCTGCGTTGCACTTTTTTCTTTACTCGGGATGTGAAGTGATACGATGCGTCCTCCTGCGCGTAACTTGGCGCAACATTTTTGGAGAGCAACATTTTTGGAGAGCAACATTGTCTTTTCTTTTAATTATCATGATTAGGATTTGTATCCCGCGATGTTGCGTTTTTTTTAAATGAGAAAAATAAAGTGTAAGGAGCGTTTTTGATTCATTCCTGGTTGAAAAAGAAAAAGGAGAAACATGTCTCAGCTCGGGTGTGTGCGCTCGTCCCTGTCCGGAGCAGGCTGCTCGGTCGGCTCCTGCAAACTTTGGGGAGGCTGCGTGAATGATTTTTTTTAATATGCGCGTTTTTTAGAAATAGAAATCATGCTCCTCGCTTCGGGCAGATTTATTTATTATCATCATCGTTATTATTATTATTAATCGGTGTTTTTTTTGGTGCGTAAAAGCCGAGCAGCAGCAGCCCTGCCGATGAAGAACGAGGAGGAGGAGGAGGAGGAGGAGGGGGGAGAAAGTTTTGTCCCATTCAGCAGTCATACAGCGGTGGTAAACTTTTTAGCATCCACTCACACGAAGGGGAGTCATGCTGCCACGAACATGAAGCTGATGCATGTTAGTATTTTTAACAGAAGTAAGACTTTTATTAGAAGAACAAATCAGTAGTGTGGGACCTCATGTTTTCTTCATGGTTATTTTCTCTGGAAATCTTGCATAAAAATACATCTTGCTTTTTACAAACATATATATGTAGGTATATATATTAATAAGATGCAGTTTCATCATTCTTTGTGCAAGATTCTGTGTTTAATTTCATCTAGTTGCATAAAAGCCTTGGCATGCATTTGAATAAAAGGCATCAGTGTAACTTGTAAATGTTTCTTGTGAGCTTCCTCGTGCTTGCTCTTTATTTCTGTACTGCCTGGAGTATTTCTGTATGGGGCCATTCAAAGATCTAGACCTTCCTTGCATCCCGGCAATCCAGATCAGTTCAGTCTTTTATCATCATTAGCTATTTTTAAGCACTAAACAGTCTGAGGTTAGAGGAGTGAGAAGGGAGCCCTGCTGAGATGCAGCTCTAATCTAAAAACACTGTCAGGTCCTGAGAGGCTGCGTGTTACACGGCACCTCATACATCCGTAATAGAAACAAAATTTCTTTAGAGACCCTCTCGCATTTTTTTGATGCATTGCTGTGTCACATTCAATTGATTGAGCTTTCTAGAGACGTGGCTCGCTCGTGTGCTTAGTGCTAAGCTTCCTCGAATACTACTTTGTCCACTTCTAGTGCCACGAGCGTTTAATTTCACTCTGAATTCGCATCAGATTATTGGAAAATTGAGCAGCTCCGCATGTGTTTGTGTCTGTGTTGAGGTGGAGGAGTGAATCCTAAATGAAAACAGTCCCATGTGGTTTACATGAACAGCAGGCAGAGTGACCTTTGAACCAGCATATGATGCTTTAATATTGCATATGAGGCATCAGCAGACGTTACGCTGCTCATACACCTGTTTTTGTGCCTTGGCTTTGCTACTTTATTTACAATACATTAAAAGCAATTGATTTTTTAAATGCTGTGTTTTTTCCTTTTTACGCTGTTTTTAGTTGCACTTGCTTGTTCAGGGAGTGTGGATTATGTTCCATGTTATTGGGAGTGAAATCAGTGCAGAGGCAGCATGTATTTCAAATGATCGTGTAGGAAGAGGATTAATAATTTAACTCGTAAGAAATACAAGTCTTTTGAGAGCTGAAAATAATGAATTCTTCTGTGTTAAGGCTGCATGTTAATAACAAAATCTTTGAATATGTTTATTTTAGTGTTTGTTTGCATTTTTTCGTGCATGGAAAACTCACAGTAAATATCACAGTCGTCTAACCTGTGTGTGTGTATTTTGTCTAGCTTGTGTGAGTGTGGGTACCCGCGCGTCACAGGCCTATAGGTAATGTCCAGACATAATGGACGACACTTGCCCTCTCCCTTCACCTGTCTTGTCACCCTAACCTGCCCCGCAGGGCCAACACATGTTTCCTTGTAAATGTGGAGCTCACAACAGCTGCCACAGTGCGTCACTGAATTAGCTCATATTCATATTTACATATTCATATGTCTCTTTACATATTCAGATACTAAAAAGAGGGCACCCCGGATGGACTTGTATCCAATTAAAGCAGACTCTGTCATACAGAATGACAGAATATCACAGCTGCTGCTCTTGCTCGGAGGATTGATTATCAAGTCATATACTTACTTAATTTAATAAACTATAAATGAATTATATTATTTAAGTATTTCTCTCTTGGTTTCATGAAGAGAGGGTGGATTCAGTTCCAGCCAGCTGCTGTAGTAAGTTTAAGATACAAAAGAAAATTAAAAAGGCTGACATTATGTATATTGACTCTAATAAAATATATTAGGTGTTATTTTGTCTTTGTTCCACAGAGAGTTTTTATGCCAGTAATGTGCGAATGTGTGCCCATTTAAGCTTATTATTCTTTCAATTTAGTCTAAGTCACCATATTGCAGTTAGATTAGATGCATAAAACTTGTTGAAGGGAAAGTGGAGACTGATAGTAGAGAGAAATGTAATTTGTCCAGAGCGTTGTTTTCCTTGTATAGTTGAAAGCGATCAGACAATATGAGAGTGTGGGCAGAGCGTGCTTCAAGGAAGAAGTTGGAGAGGGGAGCCTTTATTCATCAGTAATTTTTGATTGTTATGAGTAGTGTAGCTCTTGCAGTGACTTTTGCTGCTGTGAGTATTTTGGGGCACGTTGTGTCACACAAGTCCTCATAAAGTTTTTCAGTATACGGTTTATGTTTTTAACATTGCACTTATTTGGTTTTGTCAGCAATCTGGTGTCAGAGAAACTGTGGATTAACCTCAGTCTGGAAGTTTCGGAGCAGCAGAAAAAAACTGTAGCTTCCTTATCTTTTTGACTGCTTTCAACTGGAAGAAAAAGTGTGAATCTTAAATAAGCTTCAGCAGCAACGTTCTGCAGTGTTGTCAGTGTTTCAAGTGCTGTAGGGTCTCTGAGCTCCTGGTTTTGTAACCGTCCATAATGATGATCTGTTGATGTCAGTGAGGCGGTGTCAGATTTGGTGCGTGTAATATGTATACAGATGTAGGTGTAGGCTGTGAAATCTTCAAAAAGCTTGTACGAAAAAGCAAATTCTCTACAGCACAATTCTGTACAGCACATCCTCCTGTGTTTATAGTGCTGAGCGCCTCAGATATCAGTCAGCTGAACAGTATATAGTGGTTCTAGGGTTGGTACACAAAATGTTCCAATTTACAAGCTCAAATGTGCATTTAAGTGTTTTTGCAACCATGTGCAAAAAGCTGTGTGTGTGCATTGCGTACTTTTTTATTTTCATTAAGCCTTGAAACCAAGGTTCGAATCTAGTGTGTTTTTTCAGAAATACAGCATAAAACAAACGTGTACTTTTCACACTGATGTAGATTCCTCCACACAGCCAAGGCCTCGGCATACAAGTGGAATTCAGTTGCCTGGTTTCGCTGTCTTGAGATCACAGGTGGCAGGCATGAAGGGGAAGTGTTTTCCTTGCACATCCTTGAGAAGCATTATTGTGATCAGACGTATTGTGTGTAATGTAAACGTGCAAATGATAATAAAGGTAGAGAAAGTGCTGCTGCCCTTGCAACCAAAGAAATTAATTCCTCTTCAAACTTATTTTTTTTACACCATTTTATTTAATTTATTTTGAACGGGGTAACACAGCAGCTTCAGTTTTAATGTCACCTTATTATTTAGGAACTGGAACTTCTTTGAAATATGCACTGATGAATCCGGCATCTTAATTAAAGGTGCCATTCACAAAAATATTTGCTTGCTTGATCAAACGTCTTAGTTTCTAAAAGAATTCTGCTTTCTAATTGTCTGTTTGTTTACAGACATTTTTTGTGTGATTTCAAGTGTTGCTAGATTTGCTTGGGAAAAGAACTTCAAGAACTTGAAGTTAATCAGTTTGTTTTGAATGCGGGGTTCTTTACATCCTCCACTCCTCCTCTGGCTCCTCCCACGTATTTACATGTGGTTTAATAGGGATCTTCAGGTCTGAATGCATGGTTTTGATTCTACACAGATGGCTCTGCCATCTGCATTTTAGCCTTTTGAATGAAGCATAAAGAGCTGCGCACTAACATAGGCAGAAACACTGCACTAAAAGTAAAGAAACCCTTGATTTACCCTCGGCACCCTTTGGCTGACTGTGCTTTCATTCAGATATGTCAACAGTCAATTAATGCCGCCTTTCGTCAGCTGTTTTGGGTGCATCCGCACAAATTTGTTAGTTTTCTCACTTGAAATAAAGGAGACAGTATAAATATTGGGGCTACGTGCCTGAAGTTGTTAATCAGTTTGGCAACAGAGCACACAGCAGAGAAGTGTCTATGTGGTTTGTGAGCATACAGAGAGAAGCATCCGTCTGAGCTGAGAACAGGTAAATAAGACACCATGTGATCTTTTTTAACAGAGAAAACAAATGGTTCTCTCTCAAGTTTGCATTATTTTTTGTAAGACACATCATATTATTGTCCTCATTAACTGCTGTGGGAGGAGGCTCTGCTGATAACAAAACTATGTCAGCTATGTCAATATAATCTGTTATCTCAGATCTTTATAAATCTCTGTCATCTGCCGCTTATGAAAAGTTGCTTTAGAGAGTGAAAATCAAACTTAAAATGAACAAGTTATCAGACAGTTCAGCTCTGAGGTCAGAGGACGTTTACAGGTGAGTCTGTCAATAGGTAACGTCACAGAGTCGACCTCGCTGCTGGTGGAAAGTGAGAAGAGTAAATGTATTTGTGATGCTTGTATGCGCATGTGTGTGTGACAGTGTGTGGATTAACCCATGGCTAAAGCTGTGCGTGTTTACACGCCTATTGACACTGATTTGTTTTGACAAAGGAACTGCCATAACAAAGCCAGGCAAATATAAACAGTGAGTGCAGTGGGAATACGCTTTAGTGAAACAGCTTCACAGTATCACAGGTGTCTCAAACAGACATCCAGTCTCTCATTCACCTTCAAGTGATACATCACCACATTCACGCCCATTCACCACTACACTGTCAGATCTATACTGCTTTTATATGTTCCATATAAATATTTAATATTTAGGAAATAATACTTTGTGTTTTTAGCCAGTTACGCTTTGTGTTACCTTCAGTTTGCCGCTAGATGTATAAATTATGGATGATGTACATTTTTATTGTTTTCTGAAAGATGGAGATTATATATGAAAGCAGATGCAGTTACTGTCCCTGCTTAGTCCTCCTCCATCACTTCCTTCATGCATACCTCACCTCACCCTGCCCCTGCTCTCGCTGTTGAATTATTGAAACGAAGACATGAAAGTTAATTTGCTAACTGTCTGTGCTTTAGCTGGCTAAACTCAGCTGAGATGCCCTTGTCTCTGGAGGCATGCTAAGGAAAGGGAAGGCTGGATGGGGCAGCCTGGGGCTAAATGTCAGGTGCGTTTCCTGGAGACGTGGCAGTGGGAGAGATCTCCTTGATGTGTGGACATGGACCAAAGTATTTGTTAGGCCGCTCGAGGTCAGGGTCAGAAAAGGGAAGAAGATTGGAAATGGTGAGCTAGAGTCCCACGAAGTTGCGGTGTTGTGCTAAAACCACTGCCAATGATTGTGTTGTGGGGGGGCATGAGAAATGGACATCAGATGCACAGCTTGGCTTTGTTGAATGTAAACTCACATACCAGCTTCATATCATGAACTTTTGACACCCAGTCAGCAGGCAAAGCACAGGGCAAATGTTCCCCCTCCCACTCAGACGAG
>JBAJHX010000106.1:18014684-18038827 GCA_037176925.1 Amniataba percoides
GCTTCATATCATGAACTTTTGACACCCAGTCAGCAGGCAAAGCACAGGGCAAATGTTCCCCCTCCCACTCAGACGAGATCTGCCGCTCCTCATCATGTCATTTGCATCAGCATTTCTTATTGTTAAATTTCACTTTTCATCCGGACGACTTGAGACGGGGAAGGAGAGAGTGAAATGTGCAGCGGAGGAAATGCGAGTGGACCGTGTGGTTGTGGTTCGTCTTAAGCAAGCGATCTCATCTGTTATTCCTGAGTGACATGTGTAACTAGTGCAGGGTTCACAGGGAAGGAATCCAGGTTTACAGTATCCACAGAGTAAGAAGTTGAGGCCCTGACCTTCAGTTTCCCTCTGACACAGCTCTCCTGTACAGTCAAACCGCCCTCTCCCCCCCTTCCCCACATGTCTCCTTTATCTACCTGGCCTTCCTCAGGCTTTGCTCTATCAGCTTGCAAAAAAGTCTCCTCCTCAGCCGAGTTACACTTACTGCTTCTGACAGAGTAACAAAAGGTGTCCCCTGAAGCCTGGATTGAATGAGTGTTTTTAAATAATGCATTGCAGTCGGAGCAGGTGCCCATCGCTAGGGCATAGAGCCCCTCAGATCACACCAGACTCTGCCATGAAAATTTCATTGCCGCAGTGCTCATGGGAATCTCTGTTCGATCCTGTACAGTGCGGACTGGGTGTATAGGAGCTGACGCCTGCTGCTGGGTGTTTCACGCTGCAAAGCAGGCCTCATTTTTACATTTTACACCAACAGACACCTCACTTTACCCACAACCTGGGAAACCTAAACGCCCCCCTGATCTACTCAGGCTGATGGAGCAGAAACGAAGATGGATGGTTGCGCCAGCATTACAGTGAAAGACCAAGAAACACTGAAAGCAGGGAGAAAAAAACCAAACCTGATTCCTCAAGTATTGGTACAACCATTTCCAGTGGCATAAGCACCACAGTTTTTTTATGTTTATGAGCAGCAGAAAGATATGGCTTTGTATTGGAGACCTTTTTTTTTTTACCATTTCGCCCCTCAGGCAACAAGCTTCCTAACCTCACTGTTCTTCTGGGATTTGTACTATGGATGTATTAAGGTCAACTGGACTCTGCGTTCAAAGATGCCACCCCATTCATGCCTATAAAAGTTCAGCTCACTGGTCTCATATGCTGAAAAAGCTTCCATTGGCTTCCTCATGCTTCCACACCTCCTGCTCTCCAGCTAAGCCAGTTGATCTCCTGTTGGCTCCCAGCATGGATTAATTTGAAAAATGATTTAATCGTATGGTCCTCTAGACTTTTTACATTTTAATTTAAGAGTTATTTCAGGGGCTCATGTTACTCAGAAAAATGTATTCATTGTTTTAAAGTCCATATTTGATGATTGTGTACAAGAGGAATGCTTTTTGGGACAGTGTGCATCACTTGAAGATACCAGAAGTTGTAATGTCCAATGTGGCCACTGTACCAGAATCGGCATTCGCATTATCGCCAATTTCCAGCAGCATGTCTGGAGGTTACTGCACATTTAGACTGAAAAAAAAAATCACTTTTAAAAAAAGTGATATGAATGTAATATGTATGTATATTCTCCCCAAACGTATCACAGAAACAGAGAGTGTTTTTTTATACCATTAAGTACCAGGTGTTGAGTAGTATTGAGGAAACTAAATGTGATTTCAAGAAGCATTATTTAAAAAAACTTTCTGTTATAGTGCCAATCTCACAAAGAGCATATTAAACTATTTCTCTTAATGTTTTAGTGTGTAGATTGATAGAAATGTGTATAAAGGTAGTCCTCACAAGGTGTAGATAGAAGCACTCGTAGTTAACAAATCCCTTTGCAATTTTTCGAACGCAAATAAATTTTCAGACAAAACGTAATTAAACCTGATAGACTTGTTCCTAAACACAACACTGATCAGTTTCACTTAACGATACCAGGGCACTCACTCCATTTGAGATCAATATTAAACATTTACAACAAGCAGTTTGCTCCTTCTTGTGACTCACAGTCTGTGTTCTCACAGTCTGCACATGCAGTCCGTGAGCGGGCCTCTAATAGTGACGCCTCTACACGGAAACAGCGACCACCCCTCACCACATCCACCCACTAAGCAAACACACTTTAATGAAAAACTCTGTAGAATTATAAATCCTTGTGTTTAAAACAGCATGTTTACACTGTATATCTGAAATGGGTGTTGATACAGTTGTATCTGATGTAAGAGTGAGAAATAGAAGAGGTGATCGTATCTGGTGTCTAATGCTAGTTGAAACTGGTTTGGACCAGCTTTAGCAGATCATTTTCTTTCAGCAGATGGTAGTCAAGACATTGCATGAAATTCAGTGATATCTTTGAGAAGATAAAGAGTCAGGTTGTTCAACCCTGGCCTGTCTCATTATTGATTCATTCAGTATCATCCAGCATCAACCCAAACATCATAACTCTGACGCATGTGATCAGCATAAAAACAGTCAGTCGCCCACCAAACACAAAAGCACAGCAGCTCCCCTCTACTCTGTCTCAGACCTGGAAACAATTGCAGACTGTGATGTCTGCCCAGGCTTCTGCGATGTAGTAAAATATTGAGTTGTTTTAAGGGGGTGGAGGTTGCTTTTGTCCTCAAACTGTCTGAGTGAGAGGTCTGTGTGTGTCTTTCTGCAGATGTAGTCCAATGAGGATTGTGTATATTGGACATATATTGGACATATATCCTCCTTACCAAGATGAGAACGTACGGTGGCCTTTAGGTGCCAGCAGCTACTAAACATACATAGTATGTTAATATAGTTATAAATATTCCATTTCTGTTAATAGAACCCCTTTAAATCAAAGACACTGGTCCTTTTAGGGTTTTTTTCAGTTAAGTTTTGAGTCTGATTTTGTGTCTGAAGTTTTGAGGCCCAGCTTCACTACTTGTCTCTCAAGGTTGAGCATCAGCTGAGTTAACAAGGCAAAGACAATGACAAGTAACACATATATGTCAGCTGTTGAGAGACCGAGATTAATGATCGAGTCCCTCCAAAAAATCACACTGTAATATGTAGATGGTTTGATTTTAATGGACCAGATGTAGAACTCCCTGAATTTTTGCTTCATGAGTTAAAAACTGTTTAGCTTATACAGGATATATTTTTCCATTTTCACTAAATCAGATGGCTCATTGTAATATGAAAGTCTTGTTTTTAAGATGAAACTCACTGAAAGTCAGTAACAAACCCTCTCAGTTTTGGTTGTGTCCAAACACTTCTCACTAACGGCAGTATATCTAAAGTGTATTTGGGTTTGATGGACGAAGCCAGAGCTTGCAATCATCGGACTGAACACTTGTTCGGATGTGAGCGTGAACTCCAGTGGGATGCTCACGTTTCTCTGTGTCTGCTGGTCGTGTTACAAGCTATTTGCAACAATCAATAAGCCAATTATATTTGAGGACTATATTTGTATGAGTCTTTCATCATCAGATTTTAATTATGGTCTATTGTTTTGTCATTTTTTGGCACTTATATCTGTGACACAGACAGACATCAACATGTGTCTGACACCTAAAAATAACAGCAATCCAACGACCGGTATGGTGACATCTGAGAATTCGACTTCAGCCACGTCTGAGGATATTTTTCGTCTCCTCAGTCCATGTTCCTCTCAGTGTCTGCTCTGTTTTTCAGCCTCTATGCCTCAACAGCAGAGTTCCTAAAACCACAGGGATATGGCTGAGTGCCATAGAGGCTCTTTAGCTCAGTGCTGCGGAGCTTTACATCACACATTTACAACCCCTCTACAGTGTATATGATCTTCATACTGTAAAATCTTGTTTATCCAAGTTTCATCTAAAATGACATGGTGGGGATTTTCTGCCAGTGTTGCCCATTTGTTGGACTTAAGCTGAAGGGCTACTTGGAATGAAACAAGTGTGACACATTTAGGGATGAAGAGAGAGCATGAGCTTGTTTCTTTTTCATTTTGAAATAATCTGTCAGATGTGTGCTGTTTGAGAATGAAGAAGAGTGTAAAAGATGTGATACCCAGTCTGACTCCTCTCTCTCTTTGTCTCTCTTTCTCTGTTTTCCAGGTTAGCTTTATATGTGTACGAGTATTTGCTGCATGTCGGCGCACAGAAATCAGCACAGACCTTCCTGTCAGAGGTAAGACGTTCTTACAGTTTGACTTCCTGTGCTGCGAGTGCGAGTGTGCCTCCCCCTCTATTGTATGACCGGGGATGGAATTCACATTACATGTTGTTGTGGGCTCAAGCAGCTGTTGAGCAATCTTACTAAAAGCTCTGCACGTTGAAATCTGTGACAATAATAATACATTAATGAGCCAAGGCTTCAACAGCGCAACAGCAATGTTCTTTTGACTGTTTATTAATTTGGGACAATGTAAACATGGCGTCAGTTGGGCTACTTAATATGATTACCCGCCCTTCATTATTAGCGCCAATTTGTAATCATAAACACTATATAATTAGAGCAGTTTGACATATTGTAAGCATATGTTGCAGCTCTCTTTCTGCTGTGACATTTAAGAACCGAAGCTGGTCCTTGCTAAGTTAAATCGAGTGTACCTTTAATATTTGAAACCAGTCCAAACATAACCATTTATCCCAGGTCTGCTAGACTTATTAGTCTCATATTAGGCCCCTGAACTGTCGAAGAGGTAAGGTCTCTAATGTGTTGCATCCTCTTCCTTAATGGACATCCTTCCTGCTAATGGTCCTGTGTCCAGGCCGTCTCCTGCACAACACCTCTCCTGCCCACTGGCTTTATTCAGCTCCACTTAATGCACTCCCCAACACTGAGAGGGTTTTGATGGCCAGCAAAGGCAGGTCTATATCATACAACTTTAATATTGACATCATTTATCTGTCATTTCATCTGCGAGCTCGGTGTCACATAGGGATACTGTTGCACGTGTACAAACTCACACACACTTTCTGCACACCCAGAAGTGAGAGTCTAGTGAGCTACATGGCACTAGATGCTTTAAGGCTTTTATTGATGCTTTAAGGCATCAATAAAAGCAAGAGGTAATGATGAAGTAACATAGTTGATTTTAAAGTTGAAATCCACTTTTCTACCTATTTTGTAAAAGGCGAAAATTATACTTAATTAAAGGAGAAGTTTGACATTTTTTGGAAATGCACTTATTGGCTTTCTTGCCATTTTTACATAAATATAAAGCTACAGCTTGCAGTTAGATTAACAAGCAATTAACACTATAAGTCTTGTTTGTTAAATATGTACAAAAACTGAAGTGTAAATGTGAAATGGACTGTTTCTTGGTTGGGCACAACAACTTCCTGGAGTTCTTTATCTTCATCTTGACCTTCACCAGCGTAGACTTCTCTACAAGACAACCCACTGTTTCTAGTCTGCCCGCAAAACCATCCAGCTACTGACTATAGCTTCATATTTACTGTACAGACATGAAAGTGGTATCAGTCTTTTCATATGATTCACAGCAAGACAGCAAATAAGCGTGTTTCCCAAAATGTCAAACTATTTCTTTAATGGGCCGGACCTTTAGAGTAGTGTTGATGGAGCGTCTGTGAGGTTTGCCTGTGAATGCTTTCGATTGTAGCCATTTATTTTATTGGCCGGGGCAACAAAACAAGCCATAAAAGCACTGTCAATATCAATATGAGATGATAATGCCCTCATTTTAATTGTTGGAGGGGTTTTGGTTTCTTTACAAGAAAATAAAGAGGAAAGAAGAGGCGAGGATGTATCAATCAGATGCAATCGGGCACAAATTGGTTGTCTTCGCTTATGGTGTGCAGGCAGGCGGGGGGCGGCAGGGCTGCTAGAGGCCGGCCCAGCTGCCAGCAACCACGAGCGGACGTCTAAAATATGAAGCAAAGATGGTGGAGCAGCACAGAGAGATTAAGTGGTCGGGCTGCAGAGAGCCTCGCTCATTGCAGAGCCCTCGTGGGTGAATCTTCTCGCAGAGATTGAGTGTTATTGGTGAGCTGCTGGAACGGGGTGAAGTTGTGGGTCGCAGGCAACCAGAGGCACACACACACACACACGGACTCAACACACACTTCCATGGCCTCAAACAGGAATTAAAACAACATCTACGCAGACAGGGATTAAAACAACATACACGCAGACACACACACAAACAATCCATGTCCACAAGGCATGCATGCTAAGACTGCTAAGTCAATTTGACGCCAGTTGTCTGAAATGTTGCGCCTGCAACAGTATATTGCTTAATGATTCTGTTTATTTCAAGCACAACATCGTGTGTACTTCGTTGTCTTATATGGTCAGGGTCAGTGTATTTGGATTAAACTGACAGTAATGGGTATATACTCGAGCAAACACATCAGCTTGACCTTTCACCTTTCCCCCTTTGTGCATTTCTGACAGTATGTTTTAAAGTGTTGAGAGTTTTGAAAAACTGTTGCAAATAGACTAGATTTGTTGCACTCCTCTACGTCACTCAGTGTTCAGTAGTTAGCAGTCGTGTAGTGCTCTCCAGGCCTTTCCTCAAGTGCACAAAACCCGACCTCTCCTTGCTTTCATTTGACAGAAAGGTCAATCAAGTAAAGAAAACAGTTTCACCGTTTTGACAAGACAAACACGCAAGTCCCAAGCAATAATAGATTTAATACAAGCAAATTGAGAGAAACATTCAAGATAAACAGAAAGGGCATAAAAGCATGCACTGCTAATACAGACATGCCGCAAATCATTCCCAACATAACAGAAAGTATGACAGTTCACTCCTGACTTTGTAAACTGTAATTCAAACTAAGAGATGCGGTTGAAAGCTCTAGTCTGCAAAAAAAGTTGGTAGGTGGACCAAGGCCACAACTAACAATTATTTTCATTATCCACTGATCTGCCAGTTATTCTTGATAATTCAGGAACTCATTTTGTTGATAAAATATCGGAGAAGATTTTTTAAAAAGCCAATTGTAACTTCAAATAACCTAAGACAAGGTGTTCTGGTAGCTCGTTTTATTTTATGAAGACCAGCAGTCTTCACCCTGAAGAGAAGCAGATACTGATAAAAAAAATCACAAATATATCGTCAAATCCTCACATCTGCGAAACTGAAACCATTAAATTTGACATTTTTACTGGACAAATGACTGTTTGATAACAGATACACTGATTATCAAAATGGATGATAGTTAATTTTCTGTCATTTGATAAATTCATGAGTAATCGCTCCAGCTCTGAAGTGGGCCTTAAATTACATTTTTACACTGATAGTGTAACCTAAACTGGTAAAATAAACATAGTTTTTATTGTCCTTTTTCACACAGTTGATGAGTTATCATTTCAGGATGTCACGCTATGTGTATCGTATAAACTTCTTTTGGGTTGTAGATTTTTTTGTGTGCGCTTTTTACAATTTTGATCAATTTGTGTCTTCATTTGACTTTTATTTTCTGTATTTGCAGTGTGTGGTTGTTCTTTGCAACACCTGCACTTCTCACACATTCGCACAAACATACACACACACACAAAAACACACAGAATTGTTTCAATAGATAAGGGACTTCTATCCTCTCAGGTAGACCGAAGGCATACACACACACACACACACACACCTGCTCAATCCCATCTAATGAGAACGCTATCACCTGGACTCTCCTGCCTCAATTAGCCTCTGTTCCTCTTCAGTGAGGAGCACACACACACACACACACACACACACACACATTCATAGTATACACACAATACACTCCTGTCCCCATGAGGACTTTGCCACTCTATGCTCTCCTGCACAGTGCAGCACTCAGCTCTTTAGCAGCATTAAATCAACAGGCCCAACCCACATATGGCACATCACATCACTATAAACTGCACTGGGGAAATCTATAGAAAAGACAGTCAAATAGAAATCTGACGCGTGGATCTATTTTTCTATATATGCATATATGGAGGGAAAAATGGACCATAGCTGATACAACAGACTCTGGTGAACATCGTATGTATGCACCGTGTGTGTGTGCGCAAAGTCGTGTCAGTAGGAGTGTGTGAAGCAGGCAGTGGGTCTTCTATCTCTCTCTGGATCTTATCTCGGTGTCCAGATACAGGCAGGAGCTCTGCTGGTTTGTGAGGGCAGTGGAGAGGGCCACTGCTTCAAGACAGTCACAGTTTCTTATCCACAAACTCCGCACTGCACTGCACTTCACTGCGCTGCCCGTTGGCCTATTTTTCTGTCCGACTATCGCTCCGTCTGTCTAAAGTTGGAAGGACAGTTGAGCAAAATGATTACATTATGCATAAAACATGCGGCAGTGTCTAATTTTTCATTTCCCTGCTCTGTATTCCCCTTCCTCTGTTGCCGCTGCTCTCTTTCTCTCAGATCCGATGGGAGAAGAACATCACACTTGGGGAACCTCCAGGATTTTTACACTCATGGTGGTGGTATGTATACGTTGATCCTCTTGCTCCTTCTTTGTCTTGACACACACGTTGTTTCAACAGCTCACATTCATACTCTAGAAGTACTCTTGATGGTCTGAAAGAATGTGCAGGGGTGGAGAGGGACAGTAATTGCAGGGAATGCTAAGTGCATCATCTCACACATGTTTAAGTGCTGTACTCCTGGCGTCCCTCTGATTGACAAGTGGGCTAACTTGCTTTGCTCTGTTATTTAAGATGAACTGGGTTTTTTTTTTTTTTTGTTTTTTTGCAAGCCTCACATCCAAGTGTGCACTGTGAAAGTCAGAGACGGATCTGCTATCACTTGGGCAACTTCAGTGTCAAAGTCTGACACTGAAGTTTTACAACTACAGTTCCCATAATGCTTTAAGGGGTATAAATGGAAAGTAAAATGTTACTAGGAATTAAGTAAGTTACGCTGTATGTTTTAGCATATGATTAGTCTACATTTTGCCAAATTAGATAGTAGTTGATGTATGAAATGTATGCAATGTTGTAATGTATGTATGCATGTACAGACAGCTATCACTGGATTACTTTGACACTGATGAGTTCTCAGACAAGCTATAGAATCATAAAGAGTGTATCTTTTCATGATTTCTAAGAAGATTTATTTGCAATGGATACGGGTGATAATGACATCCAATGAAAGTGTTCACACTGAATCTAGAAATATGAGTATCACGTATGTGTGTTCAGATTTGACAGTGTTATGAACTCAAAATTTGATGTTGATTTTCATGTACAATGTGAGGGGTTTTAAGGAGACTTTTAAAGTAACAGAATTGCCCATGTCTGTCCTTATACTCCTGGTCTTCAATTCTACCATTACCCCCTCTTTGTGGCATGCTTCCCAATTTGAAAATCTCCTCTCTATTGTTAACGTTTCTTTAAGCTGATGCTCCATTTAACAGAACAAGGCTCTGACGTGCGTCATTCCTCTTTTCTTTCTATGTCTTTAAACAAATCTCTCAGATCTCTTAATGCTAGATAAATAAGGGACAGTGTTTTCTATCTGGTTGTAAGAACAGGGTCAGTGGGCTTAGTGCCTGACATGTACGCTGTTTCTCGCCATGTCTGAATTAGAGGGAATGGGAACACCCAAATGTAGGATTCCCCCTTCCCAGTTGTCAGGCCAAGAGCTAGAAAATCCGACTGCAAAGGCAAAGAGGGGAGCAGACAGGCAGTAAGGAGGAAGCTGTGCAGCTGGAAAGGATGCAGACAAAGAATCAAGCAGGCAAACAGGCAGGGAGGTTGAGAGGCTGAATCCTCAGCAAGGCAGCACGAGAGGCACAGAGAGCCAGGATAAGAGGTTTGACAGGGCTGGCTTTGTTTGTCATTCATGCTATCCTGCTCATCCCCAAAGGCCCCCAGTCGGCCCTGTGTAATAAACCCGGACATGCGGCTTCATTCATTCATCCTCTCTGGCCCCAGTGTGTGTTGTAATTGTGCAGCCTGTTGACACGGTTCATAATGGTCCTTAAAGAGCCTGGCTTCTCTCAACCTGACAGCTCTCAATTGGACAGCTACCAGTAATACTGACAGAATGACATACACAAACATACAGCACAGCTTAAGTTTGCTCTCGCCTCTGCCCGAACCAATAAAAGGGCTCAGGGAGACTGGCCCAGTGTGTGTGTGTTTGTGTGTGTGTAAGAGAGGGAGAGAGAGAGAGAGAGCGAGAGAGAGAGAGTGTGTGAGAGAGGGAAACTGAGCGCTCGTAGTGTGTGTTGTGACTGTATTGATATATTTCAGCACAGTGTGGGAGATGACCTAGAGTGTGTGTTTCTGTGTGTGTGTGTGTGTGTATGTGTGTGTATATTGGTGTGTGTCCGCGCCAAAGAGCAGTTGGAGAGTGGGCTGATTATTAGCCAGGCCGAGCAGGGCAGGGCTCCACTGTAGTATGACCTAGCTGAGGGGCGTCTGTCTGGGCCACGCAGCACGTGGACATTGAGACTCACTGGGGGTGGGGCCCGGGGGTCGGCTTCAGGGGGAGTATGGGGTGGGGAGGGGGGGTGGGGAGGGGGGGTGGGGGGGGGCGGAGTCCCCTGTCCACCCTTACGCCACCCAGCAAACCCCCCTCCAACCCCCAGCCTCCCCCAAAACAAAAGCTCCAGATGGTAGGAAAGCCACCAACCTCCCTCATCCCTCACCCTTCGCTCCCCCTCCTTCAACCTTTGTCTGCAGGCCTGTCCCTTTGTTTGCGGAAGAGAGACCCCCGAACGGATTAACTCTTTGCATACCAGCCTCTTTTGTGTTAAACAGCCAAATCTAAGACCCCGACCCCGCCGCCACCTCAGCCCCGCCCCCGTTGTCCCCTCCTCAGCACCTAACAGGGGTTTTCTTCCCTCCTGTCTCTGCCACTGTGACTGTTTCCTGTAGGACAGCGTTGGTGGGTGGGAGGGCTTCAGAATGAGACCAGGGATGTAAGAGGGGGAGGGGGAGGGGGTGGGGGGAGGAAGAGGGAGGCTGGTGGTGGGGGTCACTCATCCACATCTGTTGTTATGGGTGGAAGGATAAAGAAAAGGCTCAGCGAGGGCTGCAGGTGTTGATTGTGTCATTAGCTCCCTCTCTATTGGCTGCTGCTAGTTGTCTCCTCCTTATCCCAAAATCGATTGCCTTAACCAGTTTTCACTGGATGGCCTCTGAATCCTCAACACAACCCCCCCCACCTCCCACCCCCCCGCCATCCCCAACACCCGTACACACAAAACAGACACACATGAAACCTCTGCACAACAACAATACTTAGAGGGATCCTCTGCGTGATCGCCTCTGGCTGAAAGTCTTGTTTGTGAGGGGCAGTGAAAACAGTGAGAGTACAGTTGCCTCAGAAATATCTGGAATGCACTTTATAAACCCAGCGATCAGACGGCCTTCTCATGCCTCTCTCCTTCCTTAATTTATCCCCCTTCCCGCACATCATGTCATTCAGATTGTAAATCGGTCCAGCTGAGTCAGAAAAAATGTCAGCCTCCCAGTTGCGATTCCAAGTCAGAATTGGACCATCGCTGGCAGATGCGTCTAAATAAAATCCAATGTTAACATTAAAACAGTCAATTCAGCTACTTTAGTTTCTATCTGTTTTCTTTCACTTTACCATTTTTTTTACAAAACAAGCTAAATTAGGCTATTTGCGGCCTCCAAGGTAACCATCTAGAAACAAAGCATCGACAGTCTTACGTGAGGGCTTTTCTATGCCCCTTCAATCCTCCAACATTGGAGCATGTTGAAATCCAGTCCAAGTCTAGGAGAAATATGCTCATGCAGATACTTTTTGAATTCCCAGATCGGCCTCTGATGAATGTCTTCAAAATCCTGAGCCTTAAAACTGTACCAGCCCTATCTCAACTTTTTCTGAAATAGCAAAAGTACCCAAAGAGGTTCAGTTGAGAAGAACTGAATCGCTGTCGCAGTCGTCAGAGTCGCGAAGGCACAAATGCTTTCGCTGAAATGATATTCACTACAGCTTTTTTTGCTATTCGGAAGGTCTCAAGTCTCCACCGTGTGCATGAATGCAGGAAAACCCTCCACCTGTGTGTGTGAGTGAATAAAATAACACCACAAAACGCACTTTTCTGTTGGTTACTCTTAAGCCATCAGTCTTTTTGCTGTATGTATTAGTCCAAACGGAGCGTTCCCGATTTACATGGCACTGTGACGCTGTCGTTTCCTCCTGCTTGCTGAATGCATCGCTGCCACCAGGAGAATAGCTGGTACGCGAGTCAAGGTAATGAAGACAACTGGAAGGGTTGTGTTTCCCCGCCTCCGCTCTTTGATTGCAGCGTTTTGTCCCATTAAGAAGAGCCTGTTCTGATAAGAGGGGGAGACAGCACGGTCGGCTCTCTGTAACTTTATTTTTTGGACTCTCTGTTTCTTTCACTCATGCTCTGTCTGCCTCCTTATCACCATCTGTCTCCATCTCTGTCTTCATTTCTATGTATATTTCTCTCTCTCTCCCGACTCTCTGACTGACTGGATTATCATGTAGACCTGCCACCAGCAGCCTGTGTGTCTGTCTTTCTGTGTCTTTGTTTACTCTCCTTATTATAATGGGAAAGCACATTGTAACCACCGGCTTTGTCAGACCACAGTTAATTGCAAATAATTATCGTGATGGCATTTAATTTTAGTAATTGTCTTCTTCTGGACGGCTGGACGCTAATCCCTTCCTCCTCTGTTCTGGATACAAAGTGTGTGTGTGTGTGTGTGTGTGTGTGTGTGTGTGCTGACAGTGCCAGCTCATATTTTTATAGCTTTGTTTCTCATTTGAATGAGTAAAAAAAAAAGAGTTTGCATGACCCTAAGCTGAAATTTAAATCTCTCCCGTGACTCTTCAAAGTAAGAGCGGCTAAAGTTTCCTTCTACGCAGAGTTGTGTGGCTCTACTACCCATAATACCATAAAGAGCTTCCCATGATGAGATGATTAGATTGAAATGATTAGATAATTGGATAGAAAATTTACTATTACGAGGGTGTGCAGAGTACAAGATTTCTTGCAGATTGCCAGTGCTAATTAACCACGAATGTTGACTTCCCAGATAATTTCTAAAGATTAGTGTCTCTGAAAAGGAAAACGACAACAACTATGACATGGGCTTTCCTTTTTAAATGTGGGTGGGATTGTCAAATCAGAGCTAACAATGGCCCCATCCAGATATTCGCCTGGATTCAGTCACAGTGATACATGACATGTCACAGTCAATGGGAATGGATTGATCGCACCCTGACCACTGAAAATTTTGTGTTTAGAAAATCTGCCTTTCACTGTTATAATATCAGAGTAATTATGATGGCTAATCTAACACTTTTTCAGAGCCTATTACCTTTTTCACTCACTTTTCGTCCCGTTCTAACTCCAAACAGTATCCCATGTCAGTCACTACCTAAAATAATACCAGAATAATGAAAGTCTTGGTTTCTGCGTTTAGCCTCGTCCGCCAGCGATCCTGCTTCAGATTATGCAGAGACACAGAGAATGAGATTTCCCTGCGCGACTCAGACAGACGCAGGTCAGCTGTTCAAATCGCAATATATTTCAGACTTCGCAGGCCATGAGATGCTAGATCACCTTTCCCCCTACCCCTGCGCCTGTACCTGGTTGTGTCTTTTCGGTAACAAACTGTAACCTGCGTCCCGTTTCATTTCCCCGAGAGCTGATTTGATTTGCAATGGTCGCGCCTTTTCACCGCGGCATCGTGTCTGACAGAGCGGCAATCTCTTTAACACCGACCGATAGATATGATAATGTACACTGGCTTTATTGTCAAGTGACAGAAGGGCAGCACAACACAGACACACACACACACCATATGTGTTCACCACCGTCTCTGCACAGTCCCTCTCTGTTCCTTCAGCAGCCCCCTTGTCTGGAGGGTAACCCAGTGCTCACTGAACGCCTCAGGGCACGACTCTGTCTTTTAGTCTTTTAATACTTTAATAGCACATTTCTATTGTAGTTCATACAGTACAGTAAGTTGGATTCGTGTGTCGAAGGATTGTTGTTTTTTTGCATGTCACTTATAAATAACAAAAATCTAAAGGCCGCAAGGGAAAGTGTAGATCAGTGATCAACAATGTTTCATACCAGCCGTTTTTAAGAGATGGGTAACACGAAACCATGGAAATCAAACATCTTGTCGTGTATGAAAAATTACCCACATGTGACAGGGTGCTAGTGAGCCACTCTCTTGACAGTTATGGGCGATCAGCTAATATTTTCTGCTCCATTTCGCAGTCTGTCACATCAAGTGTCACGGCTGTTCCTAGCATCAGCACAAAGAATGCATGTAGCAGTTTATTTGCACCTTTAAGTGACCGCAAGAATTTCCTCTCATGATTTCAGCAGTTCTCTTTCTTATTTTGTCCATGAAATCAATATCTTGAAGAAGGAGAAGTCCTTAATGTGGACCGGCTTCGCAGGTACTTAATTTCAGTGCAGTAATTAAGGGTCCATTTGGAGTGGGACCTGGTGGCCCCTGCTGCCCTGGAGGAGTGGGATTGGTCTAATTAACTAATATGAGTACGGCTGATTGGGCAGTAAGTAACATAATCACAGCTGATTGGTCAATAACCTGCAGGTCGTCAGGACGAGCTGAGAGGACCATTTGGCGACCCGTTTTTTTCTGCAGGCTGTAAAAGCTAAAAGCTCTCTGGAACTGAGCTGCAGGCTTTGGGCTTGGTTTCAATCTTAGAAACTTCTTGAGTGCCGAACGAAATGTGTCTGTTGTATTGAAACCTGCCAGATTGAGCTGAAATGACAAGTCAGTTAATGGATGTTGATTAACAGCATTCACTTTTTTAAGCAAAAGTGCAAAAACTTCATTGGCTCCAGCTTCTGCTGTTTTTCTTGGTCCTCCTTTAATGTAGGAGGACCAATACATACAACTCAATAAAATTGTGCTGGCAGTTGGTTGAGCGAAACAAATAGCTGAAATATGTAAATGTGTAAATTTTGACGGATGTCACCAAACAATTAATTAAGAAAATATGATTTTGAAAAGTTGCAGACATTGTCAGGTTTTGAAAGTTAACATCAAATGCTGTTTATGGGTTCTTTGAACAGAGATTTCTGTTAAATGATATTTTACTTGGTTAAAAATAGCACGTAAAGGCACATGTGCTGTAAATAAGATTTTGAAAGTGTCCAAGGTAAAAAACAGGCAGGTCATTGAGGTAGCTTATTTAAGTCCTATGACAGCCACGGATGCCAGTTTTTTTTCTTTTTATTTTTCAGAGCATTTCATTTATAGATTGCTTTTGGGATGTAAAGAGAATTTCAACAAAAACAACAAGTGCTTTCAGACTAGACTGCCTACTCTAGCTTTAAGACATTAATTGAATTGCAGCGTCAGACTTATTCCCCAAACTGTTTAATTCCTGCAGAGTTCTCGTATGGCAGTTTATGTTAAGGCACCATTTAACATGGCTGTCTCAGTTGTGCTTGTGATTTAGTAAATAAAATTAGACAAATAATATTGACAAGAGTCTCCCAGCATGCAGTGATTCACTTCAGTTTTTGTTGCTATGTGGTTCTTACCTCCATCAGCACACACAAAGGCGCTCTTGTGAATGCTGAGCACAAAGTAATCCTTTTAAACACGGCTGTTTCAGAGACGCGTGGTTTGCTCTGTTAAAGGAACAGGAATATGCATGATGGGAAAGGTATAAAAAGTGTAATTTATTATTGTATTGAACCTCATGTTTGTTGTTCGTACAAGTGTTTAAACATATCAAACTGTGTGGGTAGATTTTTTTTGTGCTTCCATCAGTCCACTTTCACTCTGAACATTGTATGCAAACTTCCTCTCCATTAAAGAACCAAATCTACACCAGAAAGACAAACCAGGAACATAACACGTCTTTGGATCACAAAGTGAGGTGTCTAACTGCTGTCGCTCTCTTGTCCTGTGTGCACAGTGTATTCTGGGATCTGTACTGCGCCGCCCCGGACCGGAGGGAGACATGTGAACATTCCAGCGAGGCCAAGGCTTTCCATGACTATGTGAGTGAACTTAACCAGCCCTCCAGTTGTGTACGAGCGGCACAAACACACACACACACACGCTCGCACATGCTTGTGAGCGAATACAGGCACACGCAGAGAGTGTATCAGAGAGAAGTGACTATTCTTTCTGTGATAATGCTGCTGGTTCTTGTTTTGACATGTCTGCTCCGCCTCCTGCAGCCTCTGTTCTGGATGGGACAGACTCTGAGCCAGACGTCTGAAATAGCATGCTGTTAAAAATGCAGCACCTATGAACACCACTTGTATATTTTATGGGAAAGCCCTTAGACCTCCATCTTTGAATTTTTAAAGTCCGACGGAGAGTCTCTATGCCATGCTGCTACAATTCACATGATCAGCCCTGATTAGCTATCAGTTTTTTTTTTTTACATCTGCCTCAGCGGCACAACGCTGAAGCTGATCTACTGGCTGCACTTCCTCAAACTCTGACCCCTGACCCCTCAGGTCTCAGCGAAACTGTCGCCTCGAGGTGAAAGGTCACGGCACTGCCTGGCTATTTATTGGTCCACTCAAGGCTTCAGTAAAGGTCAAAGCACATGAGGCAGCTGGCTGATCACACAAGCACATTAACACGCACATTCGCCAACAATACGTATACACACAGGACACATTTAGAGCTGGACAGGCTTTCGCTGGTTGTGGCTGCAGGGGATGGACGGTGTGATGAAAGGTCAGGGTCCACTGCCCCGCTGACCCTCTCATCTTCTGGAGGGTTGGAGCAGTCGATCAGTAACCTATCGAACGCTCACGCACGCACACACGCACACACGCACACACACAGACACGGTTTTGAAGAGTTGGATGACATGGGAGAGGATTGACCATTGAAAGCTTATGTTGGCCCAGCTCTCATTATTGCAAATGGCCATTCTGAGGTGATTGCAGGCCTTGCACACTTAACCTTCTCGCTCTCTGTCAGTTTGGGCTTTGAAATGGATTTCTATACTTTATCTTTGGATGTTTTCCTTTTTGGAATGTCTACACTACATTAAATATTTGCACTATGTTGCCTGAGACGTATTTGGCGAAGGATTACATGGATGTTGACTGGACAGACCGCTCCGACCGCTAGATTATCGTTCCACCTGGGCAGGAGTGAAACCTGAAATGGATTAGAGGCGCTATTCTTACCATACGCTTTTCATTCAGGCTGTTTTAGCCCGTAGCCAGTCACCCATTCAGCTGAACTCTCTTATGAGGTTTGACAGCAAAAGTGTGAGCGCTTGTCAGCTGAACAGATTACATTTGTTGTGCATGTACTATGCATGTGTGTGCGGGCACGTGCCGACGTGTGTGTGCCTCTCCGCTCCAGCTTGTCTGTCTGCGCGTGTGCATGTGTTGGACCACCATAAGATTAATTACATGGTTAATTAAACCTAGTAGTTAATTAAATCTGACAACTGTGTCTAATTAATCTAAATGCAATATAATTTCCTACACCTTTCTCCAGAGGTAGGCCAGCTGGATACCTGCGTGTCAGCTCTTTAGCAGCTCTGGTTTGACAGGCCTGGTCAATATATGGCTGAACTTCAAGCTTCAAATTCTGTAAAAGACAGAATTTGAAAGTCTGTGTGTTTCAGTCTCAGGCCGCATGAATCAGTCAGCCAAGGGTCTGGATCGCTAATGCTGCTGTGTGTTTGACCACAGAGGGAGTAAACCAAACGTAGACCTAAACTGTGGTGTAGGAATTGAACTGTTGCCGGGAATGATGCTGTGGGATCCTGTGAGATTTAACTTTGGTGTAGTTCAAGGATTCAGACAGTGCTGCTTGACCTTAGACCTGGCTCAAGTTCAGGAGGTCACAGTGTGAGAGATGTCTGACTGAAAGGGCTGGTTTACTGTTGTGATGTGCTAGCAAAAAAAAAAAGACGAACTTTTTTCTTTTTTTTTTTTATTTTCCATTATGTGCCATTAAGGTTGGAAAAAAAATAATCGTATTACATCTTTTAACAGTGAATCTTTATAATGTTTTTACTGAGTGAAATATTCAAATCCAAGACTTCATAATTCTTTCCCCACATTTCAGACTCTTTGGAAAATTTGGGATCTTGACTAAAATTTAAAATAAAGTTTTGCAACTCTGAACAGTGTTTGGCTGCACAGCATGGGTTGGCTGATTTTGTAATAAAGGAATATTTTTAATTGACCTTTTTTTCTGTCTGCCATTGATTGAGATTGTGCTGAAACTTTAACCCAAGTGAGAGTCAACAGTGAAGAGTGACTGTAAAGTGTGTGTGCTTGCTGGGCAGAGGCTCTGACAACAGTAAAATGGAAGAGCAGGTGTGTGTGTGTGCAAGCTCATGCACTTTTGTGACTGTTACCGTGTGTGTGTGTGTGTGTGTGTCTGTGCGTATGTGTCTTTGTACGTTTGTGTGGCGTGGAGAGGGAGAGAGAGTGTCAGGGTCGAAGCGTGTGAATCCCCGGGGTGATGAGGGGTCTGTCTCTCTCTGATTAACTCTGGCTCCTTGGTCCCCGCAGACCGACGGCCTGATCAAGTCTCTATCACGGCCCCTTGCTGATAACGGCTCCCTCATTCCCCCAAGTCCCCCCGGATCACAGAGTGAAAAACAACACGGCTCCCAGGAGTCGCGCACAGTCCGCTCTGTGTGTCGTTCAGCAGGAACAGTGAAAAAGGAATGCGTGTGAGATAAATTGGCTTGTTTTTATTTAGGTTTTATTTTTGTTATAATTTATAGTCTTCTCTGGTAGCTACAATGAGAAAATATCAGAGCTGGGCTGTAAAATTGATATTTAGAAATACAGTTTGCTTATTTGTTTCCTGGAACTAATGCGGTTGCTAGGCAACATTGAGCCAGAGTACAGTCTTAGTTACAGATTTGGTTTGGCTCAGCTCAGTTTGGCTCAATTTGGCCCGGTTTGAAGGCACCTCTCACTCAGCCCAGTCCTACTGGCCCCCATTTGTGAGCAATGATGGAGACTTTGTGGACTCTCCAGTTTGGGAAAGATAATGGAATATAATGTGCTAATCCTCAGATCTGGGGACTGGTTGACAGCTAATCCAGGGGAATGTGGTGGGATTGGAGCCCTGGCCACACTCCCAGAACTGGAGCCCTCTGACTAGCTGGATCGCCGGTTGGCTTCACCCCTGGATGGTGAATCTGCAATCGTAGCCACTCTAGCTCACGCGTAAACTCTCGCACATGCAGGCATGCTCGCGTGCATATCACACACCCACACTCATATGCAAATGAACACACACACTCAAAGTAAACGAGATGATACTGTATCATAAAGAGCTGGAACAGCCTGAAGTCTTGTACCTCTGTAAAGTAATTTAAGTGGTCTCTCTTGTCGTCTTAATTGTTAGAGTTGTGTTTCTGTCCTTCCTCTTCACGTTGCCTTTTAATCATGTTTATTTCCTAAAAGAGATCCGCACATCTTATAGTCCTCTTTTCTGCAGGATTTTGGATGTTCCTCAAACGAACACTTTGTTGAGGAAACGTGTTTGATTATAAGAACATGGCACGTCTTTAGTAACTCAATATGAATGATTAAAGGACGGGAGCTTTGTGATGAAGAAAGCATACATATTGACGAGCAAGCAGGCACACACACACACCCTCACACACACATTCTTGCTCACATTAAAGCAGGCAGAAGAATGAGTCTCTGTTTTCTCTGACACACACAGCCACACACACTCACCCGCACGCACTTGCAATCACAGACAAACAGTCTTTCAGGAACTGATACACTCAGCCTTGTTGTTGCAGACATTTTGCTTTGCCCCAGCCAGAGGTCGCAACCCCAAACATCTGCGATTCATGCCGATCTGGGTCCACTGCCTGCGGAGTGTCACAGATTTAGTGCCACAAGTGCGTCATTCACATCGCAGTGCCTCACTGACTCCACTCGGCTCTCGGCTTATTGATGAGAACTGTCATGACGACCGCGGAGACGGAGGAGTCGGACATAGGCATCAAGATGTTTTCGTTTAAACAACACACCATGTTCAAAAATAGACCCCATTAAGGGAAAAATACTATGAAAATATTTGTACATTTGACCTGAACCTGAAACAATCAGCCAAATGTGAATCACAACCATTTGATTGTCAGTGAAGTCGTCAAGCGAAAATGCCAGCGCGAATATATATCTTAAATATATAATATATATCATATATTTTGGATTCACATGTCATTTCTTACAATTTTCTGATATGTATAGATGAAAATGATTAACTAGTTCAAGGTCCAACTGCAGAAGATTTAGTCAGTTAATCATTTGGCATTCATTGTCTACAAAATGTTAAAAAAAAAAAAAAAGTGACGTGCTAATGTGGATTTCCCAAACACCAGAGTATTTTTGATTGTTTTCATGTAAGACAACAAAATTCACTTTTTAGAGGCTGGAATAAATAAATATTTTGCCATTCTGGTTCAGTAAGTTAAGTGATTAATCAATTAAATTGCCAAACAAAACCAAATTGTTGCAGATTAATTTCCTGTCAATCGATAATCGCTGAAAACTAATTATTTCGGCTCTAAATTAATGGATATAAATAAGACAATAATGAAAATAAGTTACAGTGCTAATCCGATCCTTTCCCAGCATGCGGTGTACAGACAGTAGATAGATAGAGGTGCACTGTTGGCTGTTGCCCGGGGAATCTTTGAGAGGGTTAAACATTTGTTAGGCTGGACCACAGTAACAGGTGGCACAAGGGGAGGAGCTGCACTCTGTAAACAACCGTTGATGGCCAAGTCTTTGTCTGGACTCTGTGTGTGATTTCATGTGTTTTTTTTCCATGTCCACAACTCGCCGTGTTGCCGTACCAGGTGCTCGTTCGCCTGATTTTGAACGCCACACGTCTGCAGAAACCCTTCCTTCCCTTTCATAGCCGTCTTTGTCTCTGTCCTTTTATTCCAAGACAGAATTTACTCATCCTGCACCGTTTTTTTTTCCTGCTTCAATTCCTCTCAGGTCTTTTTCACCACCAACAGCACCCCCCCCCCCACCCCCCGTTCACTATCCTCCAACCCCCCCACCCGCTGCTCTTTCTTTCCTTTCCTCTCTGTTCCACGCTCTCTTTCTTATTCCTCCCCCTCTCTCCTTTTGCTTCCCCTCCCTCCACCTCTCCTCCCTCCGCCCTCCCCCTCTCTCAGAGGAGATTGATTGGGTAATCTGGCTGGGTGCCAGTAGTGCCCGCTTTCTTGCTCGGGGGAAGGAGAGAAGCGGGGGCGACATGACGACATGCAGGAATAATAATAACATCCATGATATAGGCAGAGTAGGTAAGGATGGAGGGATGAGGAGGAGAAAGAGAGACCGGAGGAATGGACGTTGGCGTTTGCACGGCAATGTCTTCTTTATACAGATTCTCCTGGCCGTCTCGGTTTAAATATAGCCCACACACAAACAAACGGCATGCCTCAACATTGTGCCTAAATTTCTGTCCATTTCTCTATCTGTCTTTCTATCTTTCTGTCTCTCTCTCTCTCCCCCCCTCCACTCCCTCACCTCCTCCGTTTGCGCCTGTGTCGTCTTTTTAATATCAAACAGTGCGTGGAGTGCAGGCTGCAGGCAGACGGGCGTTGAGCGAGAGGACGCCGTCTTTGTGTGCCGTTGTTTACCTTTGTTACCGTCTAAATGAAAAAGGCCAGTTGGCTCCTCTGTCTGTGTATACCTTTCTCTATCTGAGGGAAGCAACAAAGCCTGAAAGTGCTGCCCTCAAGCTGTGTGTGTGTTCGGCTGGAGGTCTGGAAGTGACAGAAGCAGAAGATCAAATATTGTTTATGATTCCCTTCCTCGCAGGTTCATTCTGGGCGAGTTTTAAATGTGCTGCGGTTTAGCATTTGATCTCGACTCTGCGAGCATGGGCTCCCGGATCTGTGTTTGACAAGAGACAGACATGAAGAGAGACATATGGAGACGGCAAACCGGGGACGGAGACAGAAAGACAGGGTGACAGAGTGGAGAAGAGGGAGGAGAGACAGGAAGCAAGAGGGAGTTTCGGGAAGGAGGGAGGGAGATGTGTCGGTGTGCGGGAAGAAAGAGGTGTCTGAAGACACTGGGGACTCTTTTTGAAGTCTGCCTTTTTTTTCATAGTTTATCTGAGTTTTGGTACTAGCTTTTCATTGCATCTTTGCTAGCCAGAGTAGTGTAAACGCCATGAATCCGCCTGAGCAAAGTTATTGTAGAAGCCAAAGCCTGCAGCGTTTACTTTCCCTCCTTGCATGCCGATTTCCAACCCAGTCCCATTTAATTTCCCTAACCCAGTTACCCATGAATGCCCTCTTAGTTGCAACATCATCATCCATAAAATTTAAACGAATACTTTAAATGAATACTACATTCCGGGAAATAGTGGAAACTCCTTGGGGCATTTGTTTATCTCTCCCAGTGAAACTAGGGTGAATGCTGCCAGTTCTTTCTCAGTGTAGTCATTTTCAGGAAATAAATTATGGTTCAATAATTAGAAAAAGCAACATTCATCACTTGTTTTGCCTCGACTGTAACCGGTTTACTGTGGAGAATTGAAGTGAGCAATTTGTCAGGGGGTTGGAAGTTCGAGGGCGACCTTCCGTGCCGGAGGTGTTTGTGTCTGTGGCATCTTGTCTGTGGTGTTTTTGTCCTGCCAAGCCTGCATCTCCCGGCTGTGTTCAGACATTTGCACACATTTGCACACACACACACGCTCACCATCTTTAAAGTTCCTCGACTCCGGCGACTCTCAAACCACATCCACTTACAGTATCCATTTATCCATTGTGTAAAAAGACCCTGTCCTGCACAAAATGACAAAAATTACTGCAATTATGATGCTTCTGCTGCGTTTGCTTCTGCTTAGTTTGAACTTTCCTTCGGCGACCTCCTGGCGACTTTGTGTTTTTAACTTTGTGCCATAAGTCTGCGGAGAGTAGAGGGCAGAAAAACTGGTATAATATTATAATAACACCAGGTCACTGATTTTTTTTTTTTTTTTTGTCAGCATTTTACTGTTTTACCAAGTAAATTTCAGAGAAGGTTTTTCTTCAAAGTGACGCGACGCTGCTCATCTCCAGTCGACTTTCCCAGCCGTGGAGCTCCCTGTTCTCTCTTCCCACAGTAAAGCTTGGAGCAGCACTCCATTACTGCTGTTCCTCATTAGGTCTAAAACACTGACGATGGTTACAGGGATTGTCAGGCAGGTCCCAGGGAGTGAAACCTATCTTTAAACATACACTCTTGTTGGTTAACTGGGGGAGTTGAGAAGCCATTTCCTTCTCCTGCAATGGAGCTGCTGCAGTGGACATAACGTGAGAAATGTTTGATTTTTAAGTCAAGCTTGATTGTTTGCTGTTACACGTCCAGGAGCACACGTTAACTGTCCACTGAGGAAGTTACTGTTTGGCAAACTGTGCAAGTAGAGGACTTGAAAAACTGGGACGTTCCATGAAAGTGTGTGAGGGAACTTAAAGCTCCAAGATTATGGATTAAACAGGATTCACGACATCTGAGATCAAGATTTTCACTCATGATTCTTTGACAGAAAACGAAAACCCTGCACATAAAGCATGTACTTCATTCTTTTACATTACATGCGGTATGAGCTTAGCAATCTCCAAATATAAAATCTGGCCTTTAATATAGAAAGGAGCTTTTACGGACAGCGTAGCGTAGAGATGATACAGATATTGAAGTTCAAATACATGTGGGGACAAGTTAAAAAAGCGTCTTAGGAGAATATACATTGAAATGTTATTATTCTGCTCTCAGTGGTGTCTGTAGGTTTTACCCGTAACACCCGTGTGTTAACCCATTCTGTGGTTTGGATGGTGGTGACAGGGCAGAGAGAGACTGATGTTTGGAGACACCAGAGTAGGAAGATCTGAAAGAGTAAAAGTGAGGGGGACAAAAATATTTGAAAAAATCTTGAAGTGATGTGGCATGACAGTTTGCGCTTGAGATACTTCCAGTGGATGTATGAATTTGAGGTGTTTATGCCACCTAAGAACACTCGTTGCAGAGTTGGTGTTTATTGTCTTTAAATCCAGAAATGATCCACACAAGTGAAAAGGAGCTTTTTTTTCTTTTTACTAACACAACATTTTTTTTGTTTCATGGCTTACATGGTTTGGATTGCTTGTTTCCTCAGTCACTAAACATTCATGTCATGGATGTCACAACATTACAGTTTTTCACAGTTGCTAAAACACCTTTATTGAAACTATCTGCCTTTTTCTCAAAACTGTTAACACAACACTC
>JBAJHX010000106.1:18051177-18078023 GCA_037176925.1 Amniataba percoides
GCATATAAAGAGCTGTGATTGTGTGCTGGGTCAGGCCCGTGTGTGTCTGCGTGCTGGAGTCCAGGAAAGGTCAGAGATTGGGCGGAGGTGCCAGGAATAGGGGTGTGAGATGCCTGGGTGTCTACAGGGCCATGTGAGGCGCGCGCACACACAGATACACACACACACACACACAAACACACATACATATGTGTGAGGCCTTCAAACCCGAAGACATAGCAGAACAAAAGCTGGTCAAAGTGGGGCAGTTTTCTCTCCCTCCCTCCACAATCTCCTCCTCCACCTCTGCCTCCTCCTCCTCCTCTCTGTCCCTCACGTCTATCCCCAGCACTGCTTTTCCTCTCTCCTCCCTCCTCCTCCCCTCCCCCTCATTTTTCTCTCCTCTCCTCTTCTCTCCTCTCCTCTCCTCTTCTCTTCCCTCCTCTCTCACGTAAACACGATGCTGCTTTCTGGATCTGGGATGCCTGAGGGACAGAGCACAGACAGGAGCCCCGTCACCATGACAACAGCTTCTCTGAGCTGCCTGACACCCAGACGCCATTGGCTGAGGGCTGTTGGGGGAGGGGGAAGTGGAGAGAGAGAGAGACAGAGAGAAAGAAGAGTGAGAGAGAGAAAGAAGCAGGACTAAGTTAAGCAAGCGGGGAGAGAGAGAAAAGGGGGTGTAAGGGGGGTTGGAGGGGGGGTAGAGAAAAGGAGATAACAGAGGCAAATGACCACATTTCTCCTTATGGGGCTGTGCGGTCTGTTCATGTTCGTGCGCAGGTTTGACATAAAAAGGGAGAAAGCAGAGGAACAGAGGAGGAGGAGGTGGTGGGAGAATTGTGGAGGAGCAGAAGGACCAGCGTGTGTTAAAGGGTGTGGAAGCATGTGTGCAAATGATCTTCTCAGGATCGTACAATCAAGCTGCTCGTGCAGGTTCATTTGTAAATGTGAGCATACATGGTGTATGTTTGTGCCTGTGTGCTTGTAAGCTCACTGTCCTGCCTCGCAGTTCATATTCGTGTATTCTTATCACCGGTCTCATATCTTATTAAAATCGCTTGTAACTGGAGAACATCACACACTAAACTCCTTCCCTTAAGACCACTTTGAGCTCTAATGGAGGTTCAGGTTTTGCAGTCTGCTGATCATGACATAAGTGTAAATATTGTAGTTTTTGGGGGTTTTTTTTGCATAATTTACTACTTTGCGATATTAAAGTTTATGGTCCCTTCATGGTTGGAAAATTATGTCTAAACAAAACCAGGAGCCACGGTAGCAGCTCTGACTTGAGCTAAATGCTCAGGTCAGCATGCTCACAATGACAATGGTGGACTTCATTGTTTAGTGAACACAAATATCTGTTGAAAAAATAACGTTGCAATCTATCCAATAGTCTGGACAAATGTGGTGTAATGACCAACCAACATTTCCAACCCTGCAGCCACGATACCAAGGCGGCTAAAAATTATACTTTTATATCCAGGTAAACATATCTAAGGCTGCTTTTATATGAAAATTTAGTCTTGTGTCTTGGATTTTCTGAATATAAAGTGGCTCTAATTTGGCCTCTGCTGGAGCTGAGATGCTGCAGACTTAGTATGCAGGGGAAAAATGGAAAACAGTCAGTCGCGTAAAAACTTGTTAATTATGTGTTAGTGGAATTCACTTTGTTCATCTATGTAGTAAATGTTTCTTTTCGTGGATCACAGGAGCAAATGATGAAGAGGACTGAACATATTTGGACTAATGTCACGGCCAGAAAACTCAAGTTCCTACCAAGAGCATGGAGGGCCGAGAGTGTGCAGCTGTCATTGCAGCTTTACTGTTGTAGTCGTGTTAATCAGTGAAATCACCTGATTTGATCTTTCGTTTGGTTTCCTTTCACGGCCTAAAATCTGTCATGTCCTGCAGTGACATGATAGATTCTCAAAATTTAAATACAAATGAGCTAAAGGCCTGTCATGTGCTAGAGTTGAGTTGACTCCCTGATACACATATTTGTTGACAGCGCATGGCTGCCTGTTCTTCTGCATGAATTTGTAGCCGGTTTTGTGAAATGTTTTGGTTCAGTTTTGTCATCTGTGGATGGATAGGAGGAGAGGACTCAGAAAAAGAGAAACATACAAAGACAGACTGGAGAGAAAAGACAGATTAACAGATGGAAGAAAGAGAGAAGAAGGGAGAATCTAGTACAGATGTTCTCCAAACCAGCCAAATCATAGAAAACAGTAATGTAAAACATAATGACAAAATGTGGCGACGGGACTCTCAGGTTAACAAGCTACTTTATAATTGAAAATCATTATTTTATCAACTCCTCACTTATTAATAGTGAAATGTAATCTGCTTCTTTGCTCTGGTTTGTGCTCAAATGGCACACAACAGCCGCCAATGTTTTTATTCCTCGCCGGTGTGGTTTGATGGTAAAAGCATCAGAGTTTCAGAAGCCTCGGTTCCGACTGAGAGCGAGCGGGCCGCTGATGTGGCTTAAATATTTTCCAGTGTTTGCATTACTGTACCTGCAGAAAAGCTGCGAAATGCAATGCACCATGTTTATGTGTAGCTTGGCAGCCTGCCGGCACTGCTCGGAGCGGAAACAGCAAATGAAAAGTGTGTGTGTGTGTGTGTGTGTGTTGGAGCATAGAGAGGGGAGATGGAGTGTGTGTGTATGTGTGTGTGTGTGTGTGTGTGTGTGTGTGTGTGTGTGTGTGTGTGTGTGTAGCTCCGTGTGTACTGGGTACTCCTGCCGTTCTGTGATCACTGGCATATTTAAACTAATCATTGAAGAGGGGGAGCATGTGTCTCCATGAATATGATCTCGGGTGCTGCATGCTGTTTGTGTGTGTGTCTCTGTGTCTGTGTGTGTCTGTGTCTGTCTGTCACTGTGTGTGTGTGTGTCTGTGTGTGTGTAACCACAACTCACACAGGGGGCATAAATGTCTCAGGCTGTGCTTGCACACGTGTTGGTGTATCCATTTGCAGGAGACAGAGTTTCCTCTCTTTCTTTCACACACACACACACACACTAAGAGAGTGAGAGGGAGAATTGAAGAGAAGAAGGAGAAGGCAGTGAACGAGAGGAGGTTGTTTCTAAATCAGAACCAGAAGTTCAGACTGAGTGACTGAGCAGAGGCTCAGATAGGGGGGTCGTTGTGTGTGTGTTTCCGGGGTGTGTGTGTGTGTGTCTGTGTATGCGTGCTGCAGCCAGGTCTGGTCTGTCCGTCTGCCGGGGTGTGGAGGTGAGGAGGTGAGAGGCGGGGAAAGAAGGAGTCTGACTTGAGTTAGGCGGGGGCAGAGAGGGATGTGGGGCGTTTGGTGTGTGTGTGTGTGTGAGAGAAAACAACTCCTCCACCACCACCCCCCTCCCTCCCTTGCAAACAGGAGTGAACAGTAAGCATGTTTTAGCTGGGCTATTAATCCTTTCTACTGACTGGAGACCCCGACAAAACAAAAAGGAGCAGAGGCATCTTCTTCCTCTTTCTTAAAATCACTCCTTTTCTTCTCCTCTCTGTTGCTCCATGCTTCTCTTTTATTCGCTCTGTTTCCCCTCCTTCTTGTTCTCTCCTCTCTGTTGCTGTCTCCCCCAGCCTTTATCTTCACGTCTCAGTCTGTGTGTGTGTGTGTGTGTGTGTGTGTGTGTGTGTGTGTCGTCCCCTCTCTGGTTCTCTCTCTGTGCGTGCCAGTGCTGTGCTACGCTGGCTGAGACTATGCTGGGGATATTTCTGTCAGCCTCTATTTATTTATTGATGGCGATGCTGGTGAGAGTTCGCCTGCCTACATGCGTGCTTGTGTTAAGCGAAAGTGAGGTACTCTGGAAATCTTTACTTCCTCTTCCTTGTCCTCCCCTCTCCTCTCCTCTCCACGACTCCTCCAGAGTAAATATTTGTCAGCCTCCGTCCTAATGACAGAGCAGGGCCGACCCAGGAAGTGTTGGCTCTTTGACCCCTGAATAGCCGGACGAGAACTAGCTGCTCTCTGCTCTCTGTCTTGTCTCGTGTGGTGGATGAAAGGCCCGGTGTCACTGAAATGGAAGTTTAAATCATCCCTAAAAGAGCACCTCCCCGACGCCGCTGTCTCTGACAACAAGCTACAGCAGGCTGTGAGCCACGCTGCTTGGCAACCGAAATAGTTCCTGGAAGCAAGAATGCAAATAGAGCATATTAATGTCAGATCTCATTGTATGTCAGGCCCTGCTGAACTCTGGGAGCCTGTCGACTGGTGGTCCGGAGGTCAGCAGGTCCTACCAAGGCAGTTTATCTCCCAGTGTGTCTCCCAGGGACGGACGAGGGGGAGGAGCTAGTGGAGGTGGGTGCGGCAGGAAGGAAGCAGGCAGGTATGACTGTAAGGTCAACATCTCACGGATGAATGATCCTCCGCGTGTCATCCTCCTGTTCTAACACCATCGTTGGTGGCTTGGTATTCGCTGCCTAATGCTGCGTTCAGGTAATGTCTTGGAAATTGGACAAATAGGATAATGTGTGTGTATGGATAATGTGTGTGTGTAATGTGATAAAGTGTTATTTTGCCTGCACTACTGCGCCGCAATCGCCATGTTTACGTTCCCTCATTCATAAAGACCTTTGAGAAAAAGGGTTGTCCTGTACGTTAATGAAAAGGGAGGAAAGGCGCTCTTCCACAGTTCGACTTTCCCTATTTTTTTCTTCACTGTCGACAATTTGTACTACCATCAGTAACACATGGAGCCAATCCTTGATATACAGAAAGGCGATCAATTTGGGAAAAACCAAATAAATAAGTGTTTGCATTGGTTCACATTTGGGTTAAATTGATAGCTTAGTGTAATAGTGTTTGAACTGGACTTAAATTCCAATTGTGACTCTTTTTACCCAGTGATATCGTAGCTGTCTCCATATCTCCTACTTGCACTTAGAACTGCAGGGCTTCATGCAGTGTTTTACAATGGAGGCCTCACCTCACCTGAAACAGAGACAGCATTCCTAACTATGACAAGATTAGTACACTTAAATTAAACAAACCATGATCCCTTTGGTAAAATAAAATTAAACAAAACAAACAAAGGGTGCCATTGGAAACAAGACATTATTTAGAGCGTCATCCACTAAGAAGACGTGATGCACCAGGATCCGGGAGGTGTACCACTTCTCTCAAATGATTTTCTGGAGGATTCTCCGGACCGCGAACTGGACATAAATGTTTTGTTTGTATGACGTGACATGAACACAGCGTAAAGTGAAACAAGCACCGACTGAACTGAAAGTGTACAGAGGTTAACTAAAGTGACGACATTAACAGTCAAGCCCCCCCCCCCCATCTTTCTCTCTCTCTGTGATACTGAAAGCAGCCCCCCATCCCATTTTCTCCTTATCAGTTAACTGCAATGGTGCCAGCACTCCCTTTCTCTTACACCTCCTCCTTATTTGGCTGCTCTCTCCCTCCGTTTTTTTTTCTCTCCCCGTTATTTTCTTTCCTTCTTCCTCCTCTTTTTCTGACCTCTTTTCTCGTTCTTCTTAACATCTTTTCTCTCTTTCCTTTCTGTCTTTCTCCCTCAATTTTTCCCTCTTTCCTCAATGTGCCCCAGGGCCCTCAGAGTTTCAGCAAGTCCCACAGACCGTCCATTGTCTTGGGAATGTGGTTTGCTGTCTCCCCTCACCTCCTCCTCCTCCTCCTCCTCCTGTCTGGCAGCAGACAGGGTTAGGTGGTGTTTGGCTCCTGGGTCCTCAAGGCCACTGGGTTTAAAGACTCAGAACTGACTAACCCCAGGATCTCGATAAGGACAGCTGATCAGACTAATATTGCATTGGGCTTTGTGAATGTCTGAACTCCATCAGAGAGGTTGGACAATATCTTATGCGTCTGTCTGTCTGTCTTTTGTTACAAACCTGCAAGTCAGGAGATGCTCACTTCGATTGGCCTTTTCACTTTGTTGTTTAGTTGATCAGAAAGTGAATGAAAAGGTTTTTTTCTTCACTTGTGTAAAGAAATTATTACCTGGACAAAAAGCGATCATTAAAGTAAAAGTTTGTGTGTCAGAAATTCCAAATGCTCTTTTTCAAAGGTCGTTGGCTTATCTGACTGCTCGATCCTCCTGAAGTGCGCTCGGCCTTCGTGTGTAAGTAACGATTTATGCAGTTAGTCTGACGGAGGAGATGACGCACAGTCAGACACACGAGAACCCCTGCTGTATCACTGCGAGTGTAAAAGCTTCATGTGAATTTCTATATTTATCCAAATATCTCATCGTTTGTGACTTCTGAGGTGGAGCTGGTCCACATGGTGGTGCCTCTGGGATACAAATCGGGAATCAGTAGCGTGTCTGTAGCGTGTCTGTAGCGTGTGTGTTTGCGTGTGCCTCTCACACACCCAACCCCCCAATGTCTGGCGCTCAGGAGGACTGCTCCTATGGGAATGCCTCTTCCTGCCTTATCCAACACACACACACACGCACACACACAAATGCATGTATTCTCTAAAATAGAAATGGGGTGAGTGGATCAGACTGGCGTGAGATGGTTTTAAATGTCTGGTCTGTTTCTGTTGGTTGCTAAACATAAGTGTCAGACACACAGGCTGGGAGAGTGGACGGGTGAGAATTTGGCCTGAATGTCAAATGTGCAGGCGTGTTTCTATTGTTACAGTAGGACGGAATAAATTTCAATTCGTAGGCCGTGGCTGGACTTTTTTTTTCTCCTCAGTACTCCTCTCAGTCTGTCTCCACAGCACAGTGTTTACTCAGCTCATTTTCTCTATTACCACATTATGTAGGGTAATATATGGTAATTCTGTAACTGTTTCGCGCTTAAGACGTCTGACTTCAGCTTTGAGGTCCACCATGTTGCTTTAGGCACTATGGATCGTGTACAGCCCGACTGTAACTCCCCGGCTGCTCTCTCCCTCTCTCTCTCTCTGTCTCCTCTCTCTCTTTCCATTTTCTATGTTCACAGTATATAGTACCACCGCTTCCCTCTCCTTTTCATCTTGCACCTTCTCAGCTCTGCAGAAATAAAATCCAGTTGTGTGAGCATAACACAAGAAAGAGAGAGAAAGAGAGAGAGAAAAAAAGAGAAAGAAGTGAGCGGGAGAATATGAAAGAATGCCAAAGAATAAGGAGGAGGTAGATATTGCTAACAAGGTTGCCAGAGACTCTTTTCATTTTTAATAGTCCCGTAGGAGGTCTGGCTGATAAAGTGTTATGTTATATTATTAAATCTTGGCAAAGTTTGAGCTGCAACAGATTCCAATGGTAGCAAGTGTGAAAGTGAGTCTGTAGGTTAGATAAACTGCAGCAAAATTAATGGACAAGACCATTAAGACAGTAAAGATGTATGTTTCTGATTTTGTACAGAGGACTTCTTTCAAAATGTTTCACTTTTTAAAGGTTTGTACATTTCGTTTGGGGGTTCGTATGGACACAGTTTTTCCACAAATGCAAGTTTTTGTTTTGTGTTGTTCCTACATAAGGTGGTGAAGAAGAAGGTGTGGTCGAGATTGAGTTAACGTGTTTTCCTTCGTTGCTCCTTTGCCAAGTGCTTCTATTATTATTATATCCTTGCGGTGCCTTGCGATGGGTGAAAACAATAATTTGGGTATTACCATCCTCCTTTGTGCTCATTAAATGCCACAATTAAAAAACATTTTCCTCAAGTTTTATTTTATTTTATTTTTCAAAATATGTCAAATCCAAAATGCATATTATGTAGGAGACAGAAATGTAGCAGGCAGACATACAGAATGTAATCAGTAAAAAATGTGTAAAACATCAGTGGTATCAGCAATCTAGTGTAAACAGCTTGTAGGATGAAGGAACATGAACGTAGCTATCTGAATCAACAGTAAACAAATATTTGCAGATATGTAAATGTCACTTGGTGCTGCTCGCTAAATGTCATTGTCTGCAGCGTATATGCACACATGCATGTGCTCGTGCATGAGTGTATGTCCTCTTAGTGTCAATGCACCGGGGAAAATTCCACAATTGGATCCTGTAATGCCGCTATTCATCATCAGCCTGAGATGTAGGGTGCATTCCTGGAGTCTTCTTTTGGTGATGAATTGTTTATAGATTACATACTTTTTGTGGTACCAGCCTGCCCTCAACTCCTCCAAGAATTATATTCTACAAACCTCAGTCGGCGGCTGCGAATTTGTTGATTTTCTTTTTTACATGTAGGTGGGAAGAATAAAAAGTGACAGTGAAAGCGGTGACAGAGGTTGAGGTTTTGTAACTGAAAATAGTGAGCATTTCACCTGGTTGACAATATGCAACACGTCTGCATTGCATTCATGTCTTCCGAGGCAGAGCAGAAGTTCTACGTCCTTTTATAATTGGCTTCTCTCTGCGTGATTGTTGGACGTTGGTGTTAAGGGGCAGCTGATGAAAGACAGTCCTGCTCTTTGATTCTGAGTTACTGGCATGAGCGACTGCCACTAACTGCAGATGTTTTACACTCGAGAATATGTATTTACGTTTCTCCCTGAAGGAAAAAAAAAATGTCATAGAAACATAAATGCACACACAGCTTTTAACAGTGGCACAAGTGTTTAAGCCTGGATGTATTTATGTGTGCCATCACCTGTGAAGTGGCCTTTCATGGGATGATCTACCTGCTCCGTCCTGATCTGCAGCCCCCTCTGACCCGCAGAGCCGTGCGGTGACTGAACCCCCCGCTGGATGCAGACTCCTCGTCTGGACTCGGCGAATAAGAGCCGTGGTAGCGTGACACCAGCCAGTTATTTCAGAGGACAGGAGGGAGATAGAGCATGATAAAATCATTTTCCCTGCCTCTCCCCTGTCTCTTCCCACCCTCTCTCTCTCTCTCTCTCTCTTTCTCAGACACTTGCACACCTTTCATTCTTCTCCGGTATTCTTCACACTAGGTTTTGTCTCCAAGCTCCAAGCATTCTATTATTCCCTAATTAGCAGCATTAATAATATTCAATTAGGCATATAGCTTTGAGTGCAAGTGGAAGTCTGCCTCTTTCATTCGGAGTGTGTTTGTGCATGTGTCTGGATGAGCGTCATCGTGACACCCTGTCCTTTGGTTCTCTGGTGGCTTTCCACCCAACACCAACTGCCTAATGAGGGAGTGAAAGGCCATGGGCAGAGGGGGTGGGGGCTGCATATCAGTGTGTGTACGTGCACTCATGTTTGTGTGTGTGCATGGGCGTGTGTCTATATGTGTGTGTGTGTGTGTGTGTGTGTGTAATTAAAGAGCAGTGCCAGCAGGGGGGACCTGTGTTAGAAAGGGTCACCCGAGCAAGCAGCAGGCCATCGCCAACCTTTGGTCATTATCCAGACACTGCCAATAAAGGCTTCTGTGTGTGCGCATGTTTATGCATCTGTGTGTGTGTCAGGGGGCCAGTTACTTAATTACTTTACATCAATATGTGTTTTACTCTGTTTATGTGTGTTTGTGTCACTTTCATTTAGCTTATAGTTTAGCGCTAAAGCTCTAAGTAGGAATGTATTAAGCATCTCCTACTTTCATCAGTCTTGTTGTTGTACCATGACTGCGACTGAAGATTATTTTTATTATTGATTCATTTATTTATTTATTTTTTCAATTACTCCATTAAGTGTATTAGCACTTAGCACAAAAGCACGCAAAGCAATGGTTTTGAATTGCCTGGTGTGTCATAACTCTTCACACTTCCTAGGCTGAAATCAGAGAATGTTTCTCAATAAATGATTGACTGATTATTAAAACAGTTGCAGACATACATCAAAGAGGCATATGAATAACTTACTGTAAATATTCAAATGATTATTTGGGTTTATTAAGTTTCACCCATTGAGCATTTCTATTGATTATTTTCATTTCCACTGGTTGTTATCATTTCTATTGTTTATTATGATTTATATTGGAAGATGGTTGTAGTCACTGAGCAGCAGCCCAGTGGTGCATAAAATGATTCAGATAATCAGAGAGGTTTTAAATTAGCAAACAATCAAAATTCAATAGGTTGAAGTTGAACCAGACTGTGAGTCTATAACCTGTGACAGATGTTTGCATTGCAGTTTGCTTAGAAATATCACAGTTCAGGTATTTTTTTATTTCAGATTTTGTTGCTTCAAAAAGGAATCAAAAGTTTGAAAATAACTTTTGAAGTATTTATTCTGTGCACTTATTGCTTTTGTAATGACTTTTAAAAGCTGTTCTAAAACAGCTTTTTTGCATTTGTGTTTGCTAGTTTTTCATTATTTGTTTCAGGTTGTTTTGTCTGTCATGTGGTAAGGATCCCTCCCTTCATTCTGTCAGCTGCCATGCAGCCCACAGAGAGTCAACACATCAATATCATGTTTACAGAAAACAGGAATTGACAAGCAGAATTGTCTGTGTTTCTGCATTTGTTTGTTTCATCTCAGAACAGGGTTTTTTTGTTTGTTTTTTTGTTCAGGTGCCTGTGTGCATAAATGTGCATGTGTGTATGTGTTTACACCATCTGCACTCCAGAGTGTGATGTGCGTCCTGTCAGGTGGTATGTGTGAATTGCCATAGGTTGATTGGTTCGCCTGAGAGGCAGCAGCGGGAGTAAAGGCAGGTGCTCCAGGGCAGCAGAGGGAGAGCCGTAGCGACGTCCCCCAGCCACGGCGCCTTCCCTCTGGGCTTCAGGCTCCGAGCGGTGCCTTGGTAGCTGGGAGGCAGCTTCAGGCTCCCGGGGCCCTGATGCTGTGAGGAGATGCTTGGGAGACAGAGGCTGTGCGGGGAGGAGGGATACGTGTGTGTGTGTGTGTGTGTGTGTGTGTTTGTTTGTGTTTGTGTGTGATCTGTGGGGGGATCCCAAGCAGATTTGTTTACCGGTAATTAATTCACCTGATTGACATAACAGCTGCCGGAGCTATGGGAAGGCGACGGCATATGTGCGCAATTTTGTGTGTGTGTGTGTTTGTGTGTGTTTTATATACAGTATGCTCCCATGCATAGTCACTGCGTGCGTGAGAATACTTGGCCGCATACCTGTTGTACCCTGTGTGTGTGTGTGTGTGTGTGTGTGTGTGTGTGTGTGTGTGTGTGTGTGTGTGTGTGCAGGGAGCAGCTCCTGCCATCGAGGGTATTTCCATGTCGCTGGTTTGAGAGTCGGGTTCCTGGCAGAGCAGCCCAGCAGCTCTCCGTCTTCCATCGATTAGACCTGTCTGTCGGCCGGCAGCCCTGCTTACACACTCCATGCCTCTCCGCTAATCTTTATAGAGTTGACTTCACTGACAGAGTTATTGGAGCACTCGAAGCTGAGGGGAGAGGCGGAGAGGGAGGGCTGTGACAGAAGGACAAATGGGGGTGGGGGGTTGGGTTGGGAGGAGAAGGTGATGGCGATGACAGTTAGGAGCGGAGGAGTGCAGAAGAAGTCCTGGTTTGGTTACGGAGATTACGGAGACGCACAAGGGCAGATGAAACTAGCAGTTTGTCTGCAAATTAGTCTGCAAGCCATAGAGGCTGCATGTGTAGGCGCACAATGTAGTTTTCATTCATTCGAACACATCCGTACTGTACTTACACATCCCTGTTTGTCAAAGTCTTTTTTTTGCTCATTTTTCTGTGTAGCTGTGGACAGACAATGAAACAGAAAAAAGGGGAATGTAGAAGGTATAAACAAAAGAATGAGAGAGTCACAGAGAGCCCTTGATTGAATAATGTAAGCTCACAAAGGAGTTAGACTTGACTCTGTGTCTGTGTGTGTGTGTGTGTGTGTGTGTGTGTGTGTGTGTGTGTGTGTGTGTGTGTGTGTGTGTGTGTGTGTGTGTGAGAAAACTTTGTGTTCAGAGCCTTAGGGCACCTGTCTGGACCTTTAACATTTTTATGTGTTTGCTAACACTTTACAGTGTTTCAATGTGTGTGTGTGTGTGTGTGTGTTTGAGATACAGAGAGTGTGCGTGCGGGTCGCTGAAGACAGTCGGTGCACGCAGGTCAGGCTGAGCCCTCGTGATCTGAGAGAAGCACAGGCTTATACACTCACACACACACACACACACACACAAACACACACACTCACACAAGCACTAACAGTGTCGGTATCAGTGTTGTTGTGGCCAGCAGGTAGCGGTGTGTTGGCCTGCTTGTCTGGACCCAGATAACAGCAGATCCATTACCCCCTGGAAGCCGAGGTCTGATCACCGGACAGATAGAGCTGCTCACTCACTGTCTGTGGGCCATCCAGCCAGCCAGCGAGCCGGCCAGCCCTCACTGTGGAGCTAAAGAGGATCACAACCAGGGCGAAAGGAGAGTGGAGCCCCTCTGTTAAAGGAAATAATCAAATACATGCCTGATGATAACAAAAGGAATACTAATATTCCTTCTCATTTACTTAGAAGAGGAAAAAAAACCTCCGTGATGCCTTTGTAATGTCTCAGACTGCAGTTTGAATATATGTTGACTGGCTGAGATGAGTCTGCCATAGCGTAGTTATGTAAATATAAGAAACAAACTGTTTAAAAAACATCAGTTTTATCTATATTTAAGTCTGAAGATGGTCATAGAAGAAAAAACTCGAACGGAACAGCCATGTTTGTCATGTTATTGATTTCATTAACATGGAAAAACTGAATTTCAGGTCACTTTAATCAGCCGTGAAAATCTGGTGTAGTTTAAAAGAGCAGAAATTCACGGCTTTTCAGGGAATTATTCAGTATTACAAGCCAGTTCAAGCAGAAGTTAGCTTTGTTTAGCATAAAGACTCGAGACGGGGTTTATCAGCTAGCCTGGCTCTGTCTGAAAGTAACAGAATCCACCCACCAGCACCTCTAAAGCGCATTAATCAACACATTTTGTCTTGTTTGTGTAATCCGTACAAGAACCAAAATGTATAAACAAGAGAACTGTGGTTTTTACAGGGGTTATGTAGACTTGATTATATTATGGACTGAACTATTTTAAATTTAATGTGTTAATTAGTGAGCTTTAGAGGTGCTGGTAGTTGGATTTTGACAGAGCCAGGCCACCTATATCCAAGCGAAGCCAAGTCAGCTTCATGTTTACTAAAAGAGCAACCTTTTTATCTAAGTCTCACCAAAAAACTATGGAGCACTTTTCCTAAAATGATTCCTTTAAACAGATTTCTCACTGACGTCCGAGGCATTAAAGATGCTGGGCTTAAACCTTTCAATATGCCTTCAAAATTTTAGCAGACGTGAAACGAGGTATTAGTGCCTTTGCAAGTATGAAAAATAATTATGTTTCCCTCAAAAAACTAATCTTTCAAATATAAAGCCACAGATCAGAGCTACACAAAAGACAACACCCTGGAAAAAAAAGAACAAGCCAACAGAGAGCTTTAGATTTTGCAAATATCGAATCCTTAATTGATCCAGAAGCTCTTTTTCCAATATGGAGGAGGAGGTGTGGACGGATGCAGAATTAAGACAGAGGATGCTGTATGGCAAACAAGCAGGATCATTATTTAAAATGGAGTGTCGAATGAAGACGGCTTGTGTGAAAACGTATTTGAAAAGGAATGAAGATAATGTCATGAAATGCAGCGCTTGATTTTGGTCGATGGTTCTGTGGAGGTGGAGCGAGAGCGAGACGGAGGAGCGTGATGTGTGTGAGGACTTAACACTGCTCAGGTATTGTGTATCAGGTTTGTTTGTGTGCAGAAAGAGAGAGAGAGAGAAAAAAGAGGGAGATAGTGGCAAACAGGGCAGCTATCAAAAGACACAGGCTGCTTTAAACTCCATCTCTGTTTCTTCTTCTCTCTTTTTTCCTTCTGTCTTTTTTATTCTCCTCTCTCTCTTTCTGCCTCTCTCCTTCTCTGTCCCTCTCTCTCTCTCTCTCTCTCGCTCTTTTCTCTCTCTCTCTCTCTCTCTCTCTCTCTCTCTCTCTCTCTCTCTCTCTCTCCCTCTGCTCCCTGGCCATGCTGATGATTGACGGCCTGAGGGTTTTAATGGGCACTGGAGAGCAGGAGCTGAGGTCGGGGTTGTCATGGCAACTAGGAGAAGGGGCCTTTTGCTGCTGCTTCACCTGAGTACTGTGGAGCCTCGTTGGCTGGTTGAGGCAGCCACACACACACACACGCACGCACGCACACTCGCCACACATACTTACGTGCCAGCATCTCTTCCATTCACTCTTCCCTCCTCTCCCTGAGATGCCCTGCCGTTCATCCAGCTACCTCTGGCCTTCTCTCTTCCTTTTCTCATTTTCATTTCCATCCTCCTTTTCTCTTTCTCTCCCTTCTCTCTTTCTCTCCGCTGATCCCTTTGTAGATAATGCTCGCCGATGTGCCACAGCTGGTAAACTCTCTGCGTGTGTGTTTGCCTTTGTGTGCGCAATATACAGCATTTAGCCTTTTCTTTTTTGCCGTCCCATTGTTCGATAACTGCTCACAATTACACACTTTATAGGGCACAGTTGAGGTCAGAAGTACCCTGTTATGTCAGACAGAGGTCTTTGGTCCAGCATTTCTTTATAAAGACACCCTTTTCACAAGGGAACTGAGAAAACAGCCAAAATATAAGGCAGGATAATTAGACTCGAACCCAAGCAGAGAGAGAACACCACCAACAAAAGGAGCCACTGTAAAGGGGAAACAAAACGTTACATTTTTCTTACTGCGGTCGACACTCAACGTCATCCATCTCAACTCCAAAAAAACACATTTTTATTTTGCAGTGAGAATACGAATACGAATACGAATACGAATACGACAACTTTATTCATCCCGAAGGAAATTATTGTGCCAGAGTGCAGTACAAAAATAACAATAATAAATAATAGAAGGATTGTGATCAGACCTGATAAAGGTTCTGCTCAGATTAGACAGACCAGACCCGAGACAAGCAACGATACAACGAGATATGGCCCCTTTATAATGAAAATAGAGGACAGAGGTCAGCTGTGGTCCTGGGTCAGGTCCCAGTCTGTAGGAGCTGAGAGAATGAATGGATCTCTCGACTCGTTCCTCTTCATGTTCATCTACTGTTGAGACTGGGAGGAACAGCAACAGTTCAAACACACACAGTCAAAGTATGGAAGCATCTTAATCAGTCTGTTCCTCACTGTCCAACCTCTCATCGCCTTTAAAGGGTTCTCTCTCCTCCACCACTCTTGTTTGCAAGCTCCGTCCGTTTGAATCCGTCTCTTTCTTTTCTCCTCTCTCTCTCTCTCCACTCTGCTCATGTCTGACTCCTGTGGATCTGTCCATGTCCGCACTCTGTGAATCTCTTATGATTTGTTCAGAGTCCCACAGATTCACACCCTCTTACCAGTGCATTGCGTCCATGTGTGTGTGTGTCCTGCCTCATGGCCCCGGGGCCTGTTAGTTAGTGTCTGGGCCGCATGGGTCAGCCGAGGGATGGAGGGATTGTTTGCTCTGGAAGTGAGTGAAGCTCCAGTTACTGTGGGGGGAGGGGTCTGGGCGTGTGTGTGTGTGTGTGTGTGTGTGTGTGTGTGTGTTTCGTGGGGAGTCTATAGTTGTTCTGTAGCTGACGGGTTTGGTGACATTAAAAAATCCATACTAACACAATTAACGCCTCTCTAACTTAATCAACAAAATTATTCACGCAGTCTATTTTCTCATCTGCCACTGTCCTGGTTAAAGTTTGATTACATTTCAGCAATTAAAATGACTTGGTTTTAAAGACTGTGGTCAGGCTTTAAAGAAACTAACACTAACTCTTATAAGAGATAGGATATAAGCATTTTTTGCCCATCCATCTACCCGACTTTTGAGACATAAACATGAAATTCTTCCACATTTGCTGCTTAGATTATCTTGGGAGTATTTGAGCATACAACCAATACTGTTGTTTTTCCTATGCAGACAGTGTGTCAGTATGAAAGGAGGGCTGTTTGTGGCTTTATAATACCTTTTCCACACTGCTGGACACACAAACTGGCTCCACATTCTGACTGAAAACTTGCTCTCTGGGTAACTTTTTTTTGTTTCCCTCCCCTCTCGTCGTGCTGGCCGAGTGTGAATGTCGAGATCCAACGTAGCAGTCATGACCGAACACGGACTGTCAGCCTCACTACCTCGGAAGAAAAACCAGAGCAGCGAGTGACACATCTGTCTTCTCCCTGATGTTGAAAATCATTATGATTGAGCACAAAGATGAGGGAAATATTGCCAGAAACATATTTGGAGGCCATATTCGAAGTGGGGTTGCATGCAGGAATAAAGGCTGCTCTGTATAAATCAAGATTATGGTGCTGATTTACATTTTTTACGTGATTCATCAAGATGGAGTGGGACCAAAACACTGCTTGGAATTCAACAAAATCCACCAGAGCATGGGGAGGGCTGGGTAATGAACCTCAAGTCTTTTACCCAATGAAATGTGTATAAAGCACTGAAAACTGGCAATTCACGCTTGATTAGATTCTTCCTCTGACATTTTTTTAATCACACATTTCACTAAATGAAAACATTTTCCTCAAATTAAGTTGTTTTGGGTGTTTGTGTCCAAACTCTAGACTCAAGGCTTTGTGTTGAATAAGTTGGAGCTCTACATGGTTGTGCCACTGGAATCAAGAATCAAGAATCTTTATTTGTCATTATGTTTTCACATAAAGTTTAGATTGGTTACTCCCAGCTGTAAACATAAATATATGTAAATATATGTAATATGTACGTAAGCCATAAATATCTAAAGTGTAAAGTTGTAGCAGCAATATACAATGGTGGGTAGGACAGATGGAGACTCAGACGGAGGACTTTTAATATGAAACAGTCACAGGAAGTGTTGAGTTTTGACACTGAGGAATATTATTGTTCAATCAAAGTTTGTGTAAATGGACAATTTTCATATTTTTACATACTTTTCTTATCAGTTTGGAACAGTGTGAGGGATTTTGTGATGGGCTTTTTTTACTGAAATAAAAAAAAAAATCTATGTGCTGGAAAAAGAAACAGGAGTACTCCCATACTTTGTTTGAGTCTTCCTGCTTGTAACTCTTCTCCTCTCTGCCATGGACAGCCTCTTGCAACATTTTCAGCCATGTCTGAAAAGGTACGATTTTTTTTTTTGTCTGTTGCAGTCAGACACAAACCAGTTCATTGGAAGCCCCCCGAAGCCTTAATGTTTCTAAACTCTCTGCATCTTGACAAGATAGTTTTGTGTCCTGCATCCAGTAATTTATCACAGTGGCCAAAGAATCATATCTTCATCAGCAATATGTAATTGTTCCATTTGTGTCCAGGAATTCAGTGAGTGTAATCAGCGCTGGAAGTTCAGTGGAAAATCATTTCTGTGCACCGTATCTCTCTTTCCATTATTTCCAGCGAACACGATTATTTTAACACCTTGCTGACTGCTGCCTTAGTCCCGTAACTGTCTGTTGTCCCATCGAACATGAATACTGAGGGTTTCCTGTCATTTTTTTTTCTCAGAGTGCGGCCGCTGCTCCCAGTCCAGTGATGGGCAACATGCCACCCAATGATGGCATGCCGGGAGGACCCATGCCCCCGGGCTTCTTTCAAGTAAGAAAAAGAACTTTCTCGCTGACTCCGTCCCTCACCCACCCCCACCTTCACCCATCACGCACCCCCGACAGCTCCCCTGCCCCTCCCACAGCCATCGCTAAGCCTATCCTTCTGTCTCCTCCTCCTTTTTTAGCCTCTTTAGCTGTCCTAATCCCTGTCCAGATGTGTTCCCTTCTCTGTCTCTCTGCCTCCGTCCCATATGTCCATGCTCGGGTTGTTAACCCCTGGTGCTCTGTGTGAAGCTGGACATTCTACTAACTGACTCTGAAAAGAGTTTTTCTGATTCATTGTATCTGCCCAAATTTGAGATGTTTCTGTAGCGAGCAAGTGAAAGTGTTTGTCGATTTTCTTCCCTTTTTTTTTTTGGTTGAGTAGAGGAGAGGAGAGGAGAGGAGAGGAGAGGAGAGAAGGCTATTTTCTCTGGTTTGTGTTGCTTCACTAATTCCTCCTGTCATCACTGTTCTCTGAAGGCTGTCTCTGAGGCTGACGAGGTCACACACACACTCTCTCTCTCCCCTCTCTCTTTCTGTTTCCATCACTCTCTCCTTTCTCTCTCGTATGCAAACATGCACACACGCAAGCCTTATTTGACACTCTGACACACATTAAACTAGTAACACTTTGAGCAATTGAGGTTTTAAAATATCTGCTCCCCACAAAGATATTCACTGAATTGCCAGAAGTGAAAAGAAAACTGAAAAATTTAATTCACTTAAAGCTGCCAACTACATTAACTACATCTAGAAGTCTTAATCTAGATATCGCTAACTGAAAAAGTGGTTGCACACCTGCAAATATTTTCAGGTTTAATCCCTGCATTCATTCTGTTTATGTGTCCTTGAGCAAGACTCTACACCTGTGACAATCATCTTCATGCAACATGTTAAATTGTGATGGCTGTGTTTAGTTTATTGCCTTTGGACAAAGCCAGGGTAGCTGGTTTCCCCTGTTTCCAATCTTAACGCTAAGCTCAGCTAATAACCGGCTGCTGGCTGTAGCTTAATCGTCAATTCATCTTATTCTGTTTATTTATTGAGCAAAAGTGCCAAACATTTGCCAGTCCCACCTCCCTAAATGTGAGGACTTGCTACTTTTTCTCTGTTTACTAAATATCATGAGGGGAGCAGGTTGAGAAGCTGCGATGCACCTTTTTTTTTCCTCATTATGAAACCTTGAATTGAAAAAATAATCAACAGATTAATGATTAAAGTAAACGTTAGTTGCAGCTCATTCCTCACATGTATGAAAAACTAAATTTACAGGACTTTGTTATAATCTGCGTATTATTAATGATTAAGCATGTTTTACAAATTTACTCCTACTGGATGTGAAGCATGCTGGTGTGTAAATACATACAGAGTGGAACTGTATAGCCATTTGCCGGCATTGTCTTGTAGTGGTTGATTGGCAGCGTGTCGTGTGCTGCGTGTGTGTGTGTGCGCCTGCTGGGGTCGTGGAGAATGTTAATGATGTATGAGCAGTGAGCAGGCCAGGGAGAAAGCTATCTGATGGTGTTGCATGAGTGACATTGCTTTCCATAAATAGACCCTGTGTGCACGACAGGCAGACAGACAGACAGACAGACAGACAGACAGGATGGGCAGAGGGGAGAGCAATATTCACGCTCTTCTCTTCTCTTCTCTTCTCTTCTCTTCTCTTCTCTTCTCTTCTCTTCTCTTCTCTTCTCTTCTCTTCTCTTCTCTTAGCTCAGCAGAAAAAAAGAGAATAAACCCTGAAAATGTGAACAAAACATGGCAAAATGTTATTTGCAGCTCTCCAAACTTTACATCCGATCCCCCTAAATCAAGCGGACTCGGCTGCCAGAACAGTAGCATATTTAAATGTGTTGTAGCATGTCCATATGGCATCTTTCAACCTCAGCTAGAGTAGAAACCACACACTCTGCTTAGGTAGCTGACATTCACTCCCTAGTGAACTAATGGTTGCGGTCCACGCTGAAAGTGCAGGCTACTGAGTTTTCTGCAGTTCATTTATTCATTCAGGTGAAAGGGAGCAGGGTTTTTTTGTATCTTATCTTTGCAGCACATATTGTCGAAATTATACTCATATTCTCATCTCACAGTTACACTCGTGGTTAAGGTCAGTCGAGTGACAATGTCAAATGTCCACGTTTGTGCCGCACTCAAAAATCAAAAATGTTGACTCTGTTTTTGACGCCGAATTGTGAATGATCTACTGAAACAGGATTTTCTCCATGCTGTAGTCATTTCTCTTCTCAACTGCAGGTCAGCTCCCTCTCACCACCTTCTCCCTCTCCTCTCTCCTTCGTACGCCTGGCATCCTTCTCCATGACATTTCCTCACTCTCTCCATTTCCCTTGTCTTTGAAACTATTATTTTCTCGCTCTCGCACACACTGCCTCAGTGACACATGCTTACTCACCGACTCTGTTGTGTGTGAACTGTTCATGTGCAATGTGTGTGTGTGTGTGTGTGTGTGTGTGAGTTGCAGGAATTCTTCCCAGTTGCACTAGCAGGGTAATTAACATAGGTGACCCCAACACTGTTATTGGCTGCGGTCCTGGGAGAGAGGGATGAGGGGCAAAGGAGGGACAGTGGAGGAAGATGGAGGTGGAGGGAGGAGGAGATGGAGGGCATCCACTCCCATGCTCCCCTAATCTGTAGTTGTAGGACGAGGCGGGCACGAGAGAGATGCTTTAGGTAGGAAGACAGAGGGAGGAGGGGGAACGGCAAAAGTAGCTAAAACAGCAGAGAGGGACGCTGCTATACATTTGGTATAAAATCCTCCTCTCCTCTCAGCAAAAGTCCGTCGCTGCTACATCACGGCCCTCTGGGGAGGACAAGCAAAGGGGGAGATGACGGAGAGGGAGGAGAGGCTGCGAGGAGAGACAGAGTTAATGACAGGGAGGAGGAGGAGGAGGAGGAGGAGGAGAAAAAGAAAGCAGCAGAGAGCGGAGAGGAAAGGAAAGGACACTGAGACGTCGGGAAAGTCTTTCAAAAAATGTTCCTTATTGGCCGTCAGAGATGTGTGATCACAAAAATGACAGCTGACGACAATAGTGGACAGTTGATGGATTCACCTCCCATCTGCTGCTCCAGAAATGAGAGAAATGAAATATATCAGGAGAACGTTGAGATATACTGTATTACGCACACATGCATGCAGCAGATGTATAGACAAATGGACTGAATAATGAGACAAGGACACGAAATCTGGAAGGAACCAGCACAAATAAGAGTGTTAGGCTTCTGTCCAGAGAACAGCAAATTAGATAAAATGCGCTCTTTGGAGATTTATAAGCTCCATCTGTCAAATAATGCCACAGAAATCCCTCTTTGTTGACCTTATTCTCTGATCTACACGTGGTACGTCAGGTACTCGAAAACTTAATGCGCTCCATTAAGTCTGTAAACCAGTTAGGGTGGGGCCGCCTCTTTCTACTAAACTGGAATGGCTCCTCTTGCCAAAAAAGGGATCCAAAGTCAAGGGCAGTGCGTTTTACTGCAGGTAATTGCGGCTCTTCAGGGACAACACCAAAAAAGCACAACAAGAGGATTAGATTTGATTACACATTCAAGAACAAGCAACCCAGGTATCAAAGACAAATTTAAGAACCTGTTCAAAGCTGACACATGGCAGGCACATGGTGAATCAGGGAGACATCTGCTCTTAGTAATTTATTTATCAAAGGTAAGACCGATCTCAAGGTTCATTCTGGTCAGCTGTGTTACAAAGATGCAGATAAATAAAGTGAAGTGCTTTCAGAAGTGAATGGCAGACTGAGAAGCTCACAGTGATGGTTGAAGAATGGAGGCACATGTATTGTTTATTATCTGACTGCAAGGGTCAAATGTCAAATCTCCGTGTTTGGTCGGGGTCAGGGTTGGTCTTTCAGTGAAGGATGTAGACTGTTTGTTTAGGCCCTGACTGACTGAAGGACAGAAGATATGTGTTAGGTGGCTTTTCTTTGGGCACAGAATAGGTCACATATTGCCCAAAATGTGTGACTCGAGCAAAGCGTTGAACTTCTTTGACCGCCGCACAAAAGATGCCACCAAATTATGTAGGAAAAACATTTTTATCTCCCTTTTTTTTTTTTACCACATTTGAATTAATGCAGCAAACAGAAGATTCAAAAAGACAAATGCTAAAGGACGCAGATGAGAGTGTGAAGGTAAAACTTTTCACTCCTGCCTGAACTAAACCCCATTGAGGAGAGGAGCCGTCTTTGACTCTTATCGTCTCTGCTTATCCTTGAGAGGACAGCGACAGAAATGATACCTAACAATTCTCCTTGGAATGACAGACACTTAGAAATGAGAGGCAGTCCTCAGCAAACGTTTTCTCTGTCCATTGTCTGCCTTGCAGCTTCTGTTAGACTTAGTTCAAACACGTTGATAACAGTCACTACACTTAAATAGTGATTTCAGTGTAGGCTTTGTCTCCTACTGTGCATGCTTCTTCCCTATCGGCAGCACGTTTCCGATACGCTATGTTTTATCTGTTTAGAGAGAGACGTGAGAACTCCTTCTACAAACGCACACACACACACACACACGCATCTGCCTGTGCGTTGGTGAAAGTTCGGCTGCAAGCTCTCAACGTTCCTCTCAGCTAAGGAGGGGATCACAGATAAACATAAATCATTTGGTGCCATCCTAACATGTTTAAATGGCTGTCAGCGTTTCACGGCCGTCCTCTGGGAGAAAACACCCCTGATAGCGTGTTCGCATCTCTGAGCTGACGTGTTGCCATTCCATATAGCATGAGCTAGCAGGAGACCTACTGCTGCCACTGCCGCTCTCACTGGAATGTTAGCGAGGAATGACAATGAGTGTGCACTGTGTGTGTGTGTGTGTGTGTGTGAGAGAGAGAGAGAGTGTGTGTGTGTGTGTGTGTGGTGCTGTTCCTCCTGGCTTTGTTTGTTGTGTTCAGTGATGCAGGCTGCTTTGTGTTCTCGCTCTCTGGTTGTACGTGTGTGTGTGTGTGTGTGTGTGTGTGTCCAGTAGCTTGATGGTAGTTACACACTGCCCTCTAGTGTTAGCAGCTGTAAACAGGAAAAGAAAATTCAGATGACTGGTAGTCTTCCATCTCTTTTTCTCTTTCCCCCTCTCTCTCTCTCTCTCCCTCTCTCTGTGTTAGTGGTCCATCAGGGGCAGCGGTGTGGGTCTTCCTTAAGCTGAAATGAGGGGTGGGGGAGGCGAGGGGGTTGTGTTGATGGGTTTGTGGTACTGTGCCAAGCTGTTATCTCCTTAGCCGGGTAGAAAATGATTTTATTAATTGCTTCATTTAACGCTCCCCTCCTCCTTCTTCCCCTCTCCTACCCATATACACAAACAACGCCGCGCAAACACACTCGCGCACACTCCAACCAAGCTACTTTTCAAACTCACCCTGCGTACACCTCTGTGACAGATGAAATGTTCTCTCTCTCTTTCCCTCTCTCTGCAGGGACCTGTAGAGAGAACAGTGCGGCCATAAAGGCCATATGCTGGCCCATTCAGATGTAATAGCAGGAAGGCCCAGGGAGGCCCAGCCAGAGGAGCTATGCTCCATTATGGCACATTATAGAGAGGAACAAGAGAGGAGCAGTGTGTGTGTGTGTGTGTGTGATTGTGTGTGTGTGTGATTGTGTGTGTGTGTGTGTGTGTGTGTGTGTGTGTGTGTGTGTGTGTGTGTGTGAATGGATTGTGTATTACCTACATTGCAGGGACCAAAATAAGTGTTCACACAGTCACATTATGGGGACTCAACTTCCCTTTGGAGACCAAACACTGGTCCCCGCAAGATAAACTATTAAATTTTAAGGTTAACACTTGGTTTTTGGTTAACATGACTTAAAGATTAAGTTGAGGTTATGGTCAGGGCTGGGGATAAGTAAATAGTGGATATGCTTACAGTTAGGGTAAGACTCCAGGAAATGAGCGTAGGTCAATACAAAATGTCCTCCTAAGTAACTAAAACTACCCTGTGTGTGTGTGTGTGTGTGTGTGTGTGTGTGTGTGTGTGTGTGTGTTTGCGTAGAGGAGAAGCAGACTGCTGCAGCTGGATCAGTGCAGCCAGACCCCGCAGGGGTGTCTTGTTAGACATACACACACTCTCTCTCACACACACGCACACACACTGGCACGTCAACAACAATAACCTCTGAGGTCAGACAGAACTAGCGCTGCATTAGCCCCAGTGTGAACCTGCTGAGAGACAGAGCGAGCCAGTACAGCTGGTGTTAACCACCCAAAACATACACACACAGAGTGGCAGAACAACCACAGTGGCACCGGTACAAACGTCATAACTGTGCCAACGCATCCAGAGTACACTGTATGTACAACTAAATAAACATTTCCAGATTGTTGAATAGATTATTGACCAACTGCATGTTGTGTAGATGGTTAATAAGTGACTCTATCGGAGAATTGACTGCTTCTCAGATGAGCCGAGTCTCGTGATAATGAGATTAATAGAATCAGTGCGGCAAGAAAAGTAAACTGCCATGTCTCAAAAGAATAGGAAGCACCTGTCTCAAGAGCCCTGCTGCTGAGCTTGAAGCTTGTGCCTTTTCAGAAAGCCTTGTGAGTCCATGAATAAGTGCTCCTGCTTATGAGCACTATTGTTTTCACATGTACGTACAAGCTCATCTATCCTGCCAAAGCCCGCACTCTTATACGGCGTAGCTGGCAGCGCCGCGGCACTGTATCTGCGCCTGTGGCAACGCACTTGTTTCAGCTGTCAGTCAGGCATGTTTATTTTCCCACTGTGGCAGCGCCCACAGGTTCCTGGTGCTCGGCTCTGTCGGCGCTCCAGCATCCCAGCCATGCCAACAGAGCACTCACACAGGGAGGGCGGCACAGTGGGCAGTGTGGGAAAGTGAGGGAGAGACAGAGGAGGTGGGGTGGGAGAGAGGCAGAGGGAGGCGGAAGGCGAGGTTTAAAAGGAATACGATCGCAAGTGTTTGTGTAAGGCTAGAGAGATGCAGGTATCTGTGCAGCTGCCTCCTTTAGGAATAATAATACACACAGGTGACAAATCTGGACACTGTGTCAGTGTGTTAGTGTTCAAGAATTAGTTGACTGATCAGTGTTTGTCGACAGAAAATTATGACAACAATTACAAAAGTCAGAATTCAGACATGGTATCAACAGATCCGATGCTGTGGTCGACAACACTGTATGATGATCCAACCTGCGTGGGGACACTTAAATAAAATAAAATGAATGCAGCACATCACCTGCACTTGTTTTCATCAGAACTGTCTAAGTTTTCTTTCATTTTGAATGTTATAATCACTTATAATTTGTACAGATCATGTTTTAATGTGATTTATATATCTGCTGATTCCAGCTTCTAAAATGTGACATATTTGAGCTTTTTTTTTATCATTATGTCATTGCAAATTTAATGCCTTTTGATTTTGGACTGTTTGTGAGACAAAATTAGCCATTTGAATACTGTGAAAACATGTAATAGGTACTTGTTTTGACACTTTAGAGTAAACAATTACTGTATTAATCAAATCTAGTAAATTTCTCCATAAAATATTGAAAACAAATGAAGAAATGTCACAAGAAATGAACAATCAGTACTAGCCTTACTGAGCATACATTGATCTATGCCCGCATATTTGCATGAACAAGTGAATGCAAAATTATGTAAACATTTCTACCAGAGCACGCCTGCGTGTGTTTGTGTGTCTGTGTCTCAGGTTATTTTGCTCATGGGTAATCCCCTAATCCCTCAGCTTTCCACTGTGATGTTAGACATACACCTGTTGAAGTCCCCCTCTTCAATACACACAGCCTACTGTACCTACACACGTTTTCAAACCAGCACACGCACCCCCACACAGGCTCAGCACCTGAGAGAAGAAGGTCCCGCTTACACCTGTGAAAAAGGAAATCTCATGTTCACGCTCATCACCACTCAGTTGCACAACTCTCGCACACACACACACATACACACACACACCTATGATGTTACCTGATAGCAGAGTGCTTGACGGAGGCTCTAGCAGACTCGTAGATAAGCCCAGTCTTGCAGTGGGTGGTCCTCTTTGGTCCTCTTTGTCCGTATTCCTGTTCAAATCGTAACAGTTCCTCGCTGGTTGTTGCCGCCGGAGTCAGATGAGGTTGCTGTAGAGACGAGGTCACACAGTCCTCTGATACTATATTCCCTTTAATGCACTTAAAGATGAAAGATCGAGGAAAAACGAGGAACAGTTAATTCACTATTGAAATGCAACCTGCAGTTCATAAACCAAGTCCTCAGTGCTGTGTGGATTTAAGAGAAAGAAAACTTTCAGTTATTTTCAAACTTGGACTCATTTTTCTCTGTTTTGTCATAATGATGTTTGATTGGGTTCACATATTTGGCACTGCTCTGTGGAGTGAAAACACCAAAATGAAGCTTGCTTTGGCCTTTGACTGCGTACGGGAAAGCAGCACCTCTGCCAAAGTGGATCAGGCATCAGCGTGGCACATTTAGAAAAATAAGACTGTGTTTGAAAATACCCACAATTATCCTTTGGATAAGACATGATTGTAACTGAATGTTGATTAAAGTCCACCTTGTGAATTGATCTGACCTCATCCTGGCAATTAGCGATTCCTGTACATGAAAATCAATTTGGACTTCTGCAAATGTCAGACAAATGTTGTTACACATGCATTTCTTGTTGACGTAACTGAATAGATATGATAGTTGTACTATAATTATAAAATTAAAATTAGGATGTGCTATGACTACTCTCGGATTTTAACTCAGTTAAAGCTGTGGAAAGTGTTGACCACTAGGAGGCACGCAGCCGCAGAGTTTTGCGTTGTAGCCGTTTAGGGCTGTGTGTTAGCTCACAGTTACCTCCTTACACATTTAGCTGACAGCAACATTACATCCCATTGGAGTTGTGTCTCTAGCCATAAGCTGCATAGAAGTAAAATATTTACTGGTATTTTAACTTGAGGAAAATACCACCTCTGCCTTTAGAAGTAACTCAACGTTACACTGAATTATTCCTCCTCTACGCAATTCATGTTTTTATGTTTGTGCAGATGAATATATTTTTCTTATGCCGACTTGTAATAGTTTTTACAAATTGGTAGAAAAGTTAGTAGAAGGGAAAGTTGCGGAATTCTGTTAATATATTTTGATTTTTAATGTTGTGAGCTTTACATATCGAATTTCCTTAACTTCCATTCCAAACTTGAGTTTGGCTGCTTTTTGAATATGATAATATATTTTTCCAAGCAGGTCTGAACATCACTTTATTGACTTTTTGACTTTTTTTTCTTCAACAGGGTCCTCCAGGATCTCAGCCTTCCCCTCACACGCAGCCTCCCCCACACAACCCCAGTAATCCCATGATGGGACCTCACGGACAGGTAAGACAGAAACATTTACAATCTTCCTTCAGCTGCTGTGTTGCAGTTCCCTTCTCTAAGCCTATTTTCACACTCATTTGTTCACTCGCCTCACTCACTCACTCACTCACTCAC
>JBAJHX010000106.1:18078123-18113437 GCA_037176925.1 Amniataba percoides
AAGTCCCTTGTTGTGCTAACAGACAGGACAGGCAGCATCCACGATGGTGGGTTGGATGAATAATTTAGCTGTGTTGGCCCAGCTGTAAGGAGCGGAGGTGCATCTGGAGGGCCTTCTCCCTCCCTCAGCCCAGCACTCACCATCCCATAGTCCATCAATAGACCATTAATATTGCAGCAGAGCCTGACACGGTGCAGCGCTTCGTGCACAAACCCACCACAACATGGTCAAAGGAGGAGAGGTGAGGAGGAAAGGGGAGACGGGAAAAGGGAAGGAGAAGGAGAGGAGGAATGAGGGAACAGGGTAAGAAAGAAAACAGTAGTAAGTCGCCTCCGGGACTAACTGGGATTATATAACTCCATCCTCCACTTGCCCCAAATGCACACACACACTGCGCAGGCACACTAAACATACAGTACATAATTACCATTTAAAGCCAGTCTCCTGTTGTATTTGTGTTGTCTGTGCTTATCTCTGTGTGAAGATGATGATATGAACATTATTCTGCTGTTCATGCTCCGTGACCAAAACACACGACTCTTACCCAATCTGAATCCAAATCAGCATGTTTCCCCTTGATACTAAAATACTTGGATTGAGTTTGGAATTAACTCTTATCATCTGACGCTGAAATATGGCTCACTGGATGTGGGTATTTGTAGTTGCAGCGGCATACTCTCATAGGTAATTCCGAAAACCATCTGTCTGGGGTGCTTTACATTATTCACTAGTTGTGCACCGGCTCTGTGTGTGTGTTTGTGTGTGTGTGTGTTTGTGTGTGTCAGCCAGCCAGCTCTTGTCCCATCTCTGCTAAAACATCTGTGTAGATGGTGTCTTCAGTTTCTGCTATGAATCACCCTATCCAGGCAACATTTTTGTAGAACCGGAGTCTGGTGATACAAAGAAAATGTCCAGCACATGTGCAGCTGTGCAAAAAGAAAAAAAGAAAACAGGCAAACACTTCCTTTCCTTGTACGACTTCATCCTCCCATCTAACCCAAAAGTCATGTTCCTGTTCTTTTTCTGCTCCACCTCCCTCTCCCCCATATTGTTCTTGCCGGCCAGGTTTCTCCCTTCCCTCTCTCTTATCTGTCCTTCTTTACCTTTATCCTAATGGATTTTACCACCTGAGGTCTTACTTTCCAAAACTTAATGACAGCTCCCCCCCTCTTGGTAAATGTAACAGAACAACTATAGTACATTGTTCTTCAACACAATAGCTCCCCCTGCTGACTTGTACAGGTAACACCTCAACGTCGGGCTGGTTAGGTACACAGTCAGGTTTACCCAGCCTTTTGTGTGAGTGTTATTTGTGGAGAAGAAGACTTTGTGAAGCAAAGCTTGTGACTAATGCATTTTATGTGTAAGCATCTCCACCTTTGAAGAGCAGACGCGTGTACAGATGTATAAAAGGAGAAGATGTTTCATTTAGGCTGATTGTAATAATAGCATAGTTATAATGTTAGAGTTACTAGTATGTACTAGTAGATGTGTTATAGTGTTATTTAATATTTTAGTGACCCTGTTAATTTAGTAAACCCCAAAATAACATTGTCTAAAAACAAGAGAGAAGTAAAAAACAGAAGTTGTACATTATAAAACCTGGTTTTATGAATGACTTTTTATTAAAGCTTGAGTTTGAAATTTACTGAGCTAATCATGACAACGGCATGCTGAGACAACCACTCTGTGTAATTCATGCATTGATTTGTATCATTTCATCTCTATTCATTTTCATAATACCTTTTACTACATATTTTACAAATGCTCCTGTAAAAGAAAATAGTCAATTTAACTTTATGAGTATCAGACACTAACTGTATTCTAATCCTTTACTTTAGCAAATGTCATGGAATACATCATTTTAATTACTTCTTCATAATCACTATTTTTACAATTTCTGGAATTGAGTTTATTGATTTTAGTTGCTGTCTCCATAAATTAGATTATGTTGATAGAATTTCATTCATGATTTCATGATAGAACATTCAGTTCAATCTAATGTGCTGTGCTCTATACACTCGTGCATCATCCTACTTTAGTGTTGGAATTGCTCTTGATTGAAATGAGGTCATGAAAAAACTTAGTTTTGACATTTTAAAGACCATCTCTCAAGACTTATGAGTAAGTATCATGCTCTGTTCACCCTGGAATGAAACACTCATTGTCCTTCTCATGTCCTTCCTGTAGCCATTCATGTCTCCACGGTACCCAGGTGGCCCAAGGCCCTCCCTCCGTATGCCAAATCAGCCTCCTGGGAGCATCCCTGGGTCACAGCCTCTCTTGCCAAACAGCCTGGACCCCACCAGACCTCAAGGTATTGACGAACATGTAGTGTTATTTCAGACAGGCTGCGCTTTTGTGCTTTGCAGAGTATTCTCATATCAGCTTCTGAATGAGAGCGTTTTCTCCTCATTTGTGGAATTATTATTGATCTAAACAGAGCTGCCATTCTAACAAGCTGCACTCTCTATGTTTCACCACAGGACATCCAAACATGGGAGGTCCAATGAGAATGAATCCCCCGCGAGGCATGGGCGGCATGGGCCCACAGGTAGGCAACAGCTTTGTTACTCAGTTGTACAGAGTAAAACACAAAGGACCGTGTTAATAAGTTATGACAGTGGATGCCGTCCTTCAGCACCATCAGCCCACTGCACTCCCACTCTGCAGCTGCCACACAGCCATATTTGGTGCTTGGCCTGTCACTTTATGAACAAACCCAATGTTTGGTTGCCCTTCATTAAGGGCTACTATAAAAACAGCTATAATGTCAAACCAGCAGCCTATAAAATGCATGCAGATAATCCTTCTTCTCTGCTGAAGAGAATTTTTGGTTGTGCCAGCCTCGTAACTTTGCCTTTAAATGTCAGAAGCGCTCTGATGATTAGCTTGGCTCTGACCAGAGCTCACCCGCTGCCAACGCCAGTTCTACATGTTAAATCCTACTTGCCGACTCCCACCTAGGGAGACGAACAGAGGCGGAATACTCAGGCTGCTCTGAGCAAGCCGCCACCAACACATTTTGACCAAAATTTTGGCACTGTGGGTTTCCTTTTATCATTTTATTTTTTTGTCAATGTGATTCAGTGTAATACATTAGATGCTTAAACAACAGTGTCCTTTTGAATTACCATTACCAGACAGCTGCTTCATTCTGCACCCAGCCACCTCATGCTCCAACATCACCTCACACAAAGACACACACACACACACACACACACACTCTCCCTGTGCCCCTCGGCCCCTCTCTGTGCCACCCTGGCTCGGTGACTTTGGCAGTGAGCGCACCAGCAGCTGGTGTGGCATCTGCTCGACAAGTGTAATCGTCTGCTGAACAAAACTCTTCCTCTGAGTGGAGCCGCTCTCTGGCCTGCCCCCCTACTCTCTCTCTCTATATCTGTCTCATTCACACACACACCCACACACATGCACAAGTACACACATGTAATGCCAGCCAAACCCGCCTGCTGGGCAGCCGTGAAAACATACACGCAAACACGCAGAGGGGAGCGTGGACACATAGAGACACACGACATACAGACATACGCAAACACACTCACACACACAGCTGTCCACTTTTACACACACAGCCCATACATCCCATAATTAAACACTAGTTAGGGGGAGACATGATCGTCGCTGACCTTCATTAAGATTCAAACCTTTAGACAGAGCAGGTGTGAGACGCCATGCTGACTGTGTGTTCCTCTCTTTGTGCAGAACTACGGCGGAGGGATGAGGCCTCCACCAAACTCCATGGGGCCAGGAATGCCGGGCATGAACATGTTAGTAGATTGAAAAAAAGTTTTGAAGTGTTTGTGAATTCTGCTGCCAGAGGAAAGCCTCATTTAGAAAGGCATTTAGTTTTTTTGGATGGCCTAGCTCTTGTTTTTGTTGTTTGTACTATTGGCCCTTCATTACCTTAGACTGATTAAGTTAAAGTGACATGTTAACACACTTAAAATGATGCTTTTTTTCCATGTAAATTCACTTTGGTTGCCAAGAACTCTGGATTACATATGCGTATCAGCTAATAGATGGTATTTATGCACCTAAGAAATCACTAATTAGGAATCCTCTCCTGTGACACATGGAAATTTGAATAGAAATCTCCTATTAAATATCTTAATCTTTCTCTCTGTTTGCTTCCATAGGGGGCCTGGTGGAAGAGGTCCATGGCCGAACCCCAACACCAACTCAGTGAGTCACATTCTCTTACATCTTTATCTTCTACATGACTGAGTGTGTTTACAATAACTGTGTCTCATGTTTTGTTTCACCTCGGGTCTATTCTCTCCACAGATAGCTTATTCATCTTCATCTCCAGGCAACTATGTGGTAAGTGTCCCGTCATGGACTCGTGTTCGACCACGGGCCATAAATTACCTGTCATGCAGTGATATCTAACTAACTAACTATCTAAGGCACGTTGCCATCTAGATGCTCTCAGCGCTCATTTCTCTTTTTCTCTTGCTTCTTCACCCCTCAGGGCCCTCCAGGGGGAGGCGGCCCACCAGGAACTCCCATCATGCCTAGCCCTGGAGGTGAGTTATACACTTCAGTTTCCATTCTGATTTCTACTTTTATCCAGTTTTCACTGAACAAGGGCTCTTTCTAGGAAACATCAAACCTGTTCTCCATCAGAAAAACATCTCTCTTTGGGAGAGACTAGCAGTGATGGGACACTTAAATACTTTAAAATTGAGCAATAGCTATTTTTATAGAGAAAATGGTATTATATTACACCGTGCCTAATTTAATATTATATTACCACATGCATGATAAAAAAAAAATTGGTATCACCATTATTATCTGTATTTTCCACAGAAGGCATATTCTGGAAGATATTCCAGTGTTGTTAGCTGTGTTTTCTCATCGTCAAGACAGCTGTATAAAAGGGAAGCAGAAGCATGTCAGTCTGCAATCAAATGAGTGATCCATCCCAGCTTTGACCCATCAATCTAGTGTCTCTGTGGAGGATTAGCTGAGAACAAAACACTGTTGGCTGATATCCTGTAGATGTTCTGTTTCTGTTGGCCTGTGGAGAGCTTCTTTTTGTGTCCACTATTTATTATTTATATACGTACCTCTATTGTGATACGTTGCCGGGGCAACCTTTTGCACAAAACGCTCCTGCTCACACGTACACCGGGAGGGAAAACATATTTCCACTGCAGTCGCCAAGACTGTGCACACACACACACGTACACACACACAAACCTCCCACAAAAATGCACACCTCCCACTCAGTGTTGCCCCCCTCCTCCAGTCACGACAGCACAAGCTAGATTCAGGGACACTAACAGGCAAGATCTCTCCACCACTTTACACATGCTGTATCCATCTCCTCCCGGACTTTCAATCCGTTATTCTTATTTCTTCCTTGCTTTTCTCAGCCTTCCTCTCACAACTTTCTGCCTGCAATGTCAGATCAAGGTCACCTCATCTTTCTGAATCTTTTCAGGACTGACAGACACATAAGGAGCGACACAGCATGTACTGGTTGTTGCTAAGTTGCCAGGGTGTCCATATAAAAAAAAAACTTGGTCTAATCTCCTGATTGTAGAAATAGGAGATAATGAGTTTCTTTTATTGCTCGCTGCAGAGAGGAGCATGTAGATTGATTGACATATAGATTCAGTGACATTATGCACTGGCACTTGAAGTAACATACAGTACAGCTAGTCTTTGTCAGAAATGAGAGCATGTCTGGGCTGTAGCTGAATGTATTTTACAAATGGCAAAATTAAACTGAAGCAATGTCAAATACGGTGAAGGACAGTGCCACTCCAGTCATTTCTATGCAGCTGGCTTGTTATTTTTCCATTTACTACCCTATTCTGTACCTCAAATTCACCTTTTTTTTTTACATATTCTCGATTGGATATTGGATATAAAAACAGTGATAACAGTGCTTGAGCTCATCCACAAGTATCTGTATGAGGCACAAGATACTTTACAGTATTTAGATTTTAAATATCCAACTGCTCTTTATTCATAGATTCAACAAACTCGAGTGAAAACATCTACACAATGATGAACCCCATTGGCCCTGGTGGAAATAGACCTAATGTAAGTACTGTCATTTTGTCCAATTTTGACTAAATAAGTGTTTAAGTGTTTTTAATTTCATCCTATGGCTAATCTGTTATGCAGCTATTATATCCAAGCGTGCAAAGAGCAAGATCCAATTACCTTTGTACGGTTTATTTTTCTTTAGTTCCCAATGGGACCAGGCCCTGATGGACCCATGGGTGGAATGGGTGCTATGGAGCAGCATCATATGAACGGATCACTAGGTGAGTAGCCAAAGATCAGTGCACAGTGTGTGAGGTACATCAAGTGAAACCTGTTACTTTCTATGAACAAAGGCTTTTAGAAGTGAGACTCTGCCCTCTTATGGCTTGTTGGAGAAGTGTTCCTGCCCCTGCTGGTATTGAACAAAGTGGAAACAGATTAGTGGGGCAGCAAGAGGCCAATTGATCCAGTAAATGGATGAGACGTGATCAGTGAAGCCAGTGAGTTTGTGCGCATCTGTATCTGAAACAGATAGCTTCATTAAAGGTCATTACGTGTGAGAGGGCAGGCTGTTTGTACTTGCATTGGATATCCTGAACTGATGTTGAATTAGCGGCGGGACACTGGGGATCAGTTAACAGTTACCTCATAATAATTCATTTCTCTCCCTTTTCTTCGTCCTCTCTGATCACAGGCTCTGGTGACATGGATGGGTTGCCAAAGGTAAGATTGTCTGCCTGCCTGTTTATCTGTGCAGCTTTTTGTCTGTAAGGAGTTCTGTACTCTTAACGTTTCTTTTTATCTGTGTTGAAGAACTCTCCCAACAACATGGCAGGCATGAACAATCCTCCCGGGACCCCGCGGGACGACGGCGAGATGGCAGGCAACTTTTTAAACCCATTCCAAAGTGAAAGTGTGAGTACCAAAGGATACACTAACCAACACCAACGCACCTCTTAAGCTGGGAACAAAACTAGAACACTATTTCAAATATCTGCACAAACCTCCACCATTAACTCAGTCCCAAGATTTGTCCACTCACAAAAAAGTAAATATATTTAGCACAATGTGATTGCTCCATCTGGTCTTTAAAACCTAAACCTCTGCATACAAGAACCTAGTGTATGTTGACTGTCAATGGTGACACCAAATGCCGGTTTCACAATAGATAATACTTTTGCAATGCTCAAGTAGTACTAGTTTTCTATGAATTTAGGGTAAATTCTGATATTTTATTTAAACTAACTTCTATTTGCCCACACTACAATAATGTTAACAAACCACAATCTATGAGCCATGTTTTTCATTTGTCTTTTTGCCCTTTTTTTTAATCATTGTGTGCCACTGGTCAGGAGCTGCCACTGGTTGTTACCATGGAAACCTTAGTCTTAGTTCTGAGTTAGTCTAAGAGTAGGGTAGCTAAATTTTTATGATTAAAATACATATTTCCATTTGTGAAACTGTCTGACTTGCATTAGACTAATCTAAGAATGGACACTGGCCTAAAGCTTTAAACCTTTCTAAAATATCTTTGTGAAACCGGTTCTGTTTAGCATCCACTCTTAAAAAAATCTTCATGACATGAAACAGTCATCAGGTCTAAATCAGATTTATAATCAGACCTTTATATTGTGCCCAGTTTTCCCAGCTTTCACCCAACACACACACAGCATGCACACACACACACACGCATGGAAAAGAACCACATAATATGCTTTCTCTGATGCATGGAGAGATTGTCATATAGTGATTAATGCAAGACTTGCCACAATATCTTCACTGTGATCTGAAATTCCCTAACATTTTCTCTTTGGGCTGGACTCTGCTTTGCTTGCTGCTGGTTTACTGACATAGAAAGTAAATAAGAAAGGGTTAAGTATTATGTGTAATGTATGCTGCAGAAGGCGAGTGAACTGGTCATGGCATTTAGTTTAGTTAGTTGTATTGCTTTCATCTTGAACTGGGTAGTATAAAAAATTTAATATAGTTTTGGCTTATCTTTTTTCTCCTCCCTCTTTTTTTCTCTCTTTACAGTATTCACCCAACATGACGATGAGTGTGTGATTTTTTTATTTTATTTTATCTTTTATTTTATTTTATTTCTTTTTCATCTCCCCTTATCCCAATCTCCCTTTTCCATCCACCCTGGTGCGTCTTGCATTACCTTCCTCCCCCCCTTCCTACCTCCACCTCGTGGACGGTGTGCTGTGCCACACAGCCCCTGGGGATGCCCCTGGAAAGCAGGACTCCCCTCAAGGCCCCCCATCCCAACGCTTGTAAAATGGGTGTAAGAACATGAAAAGGCCTCCAAGCAACAGGAAGGGTCTCTTCGTCACTTCTCCTCGCCTGCCGGGTCTCGACAGAGGCCCTAGGACAGTAAGAGCCCGAAACTGCTCCAAGCCTGTCTGTCCCAAACCCAAAACCTGCCCTTGTGGGTGGCATTCAAGCCCAATCAAGATGCCCCTCTGCATCTACCACCACTCCATTATATCATGCTGATCATAACTTGTGAGGGCGCACAACTGTTGCGTTGTCAGGGGCTGAAAACTTTCATTCTCAAAAACTCTGCTCCTTTGGGTGGGAATGATTAAAAAAAAAAAAAGAAGAGAGAGAGAAAAGAAAAAAATGAACTGATAATGTTATTTTAGGGCAAGAATGGTTTTCATTAAATGTTTGTATTTTTTGTTTGTTGATGGTAATATTATTGTTATAATTTTCATAATTAATATTATTCTACTAATGTAGTTATGATTTCCTGTAAAGGGCACATTTTATCTCAGCAGCAGCATCAACAATGACAGAATAAGCACACACTCGAAAAATGCACAATGATTTTCTGTTTACATGATTTTAGGTTATTTGATGTTTGTTTTGTTCTTTTGTCACAGTTGGTCTCACTTCACATACCTCTCCTTAAAACTTAGTCTGAACTTGTAGCTTGAGTCTTTGCCATCCAAACATTTGTAGCATCATTTGCATAAACCTTTCAAGTAAGTGTGATCGGGAATAATTGACTGTCTTCACCTAATGAAGTAGTTTGTGCCGAGGTGTTAGTATCTCGACGAAACTATTCATACAGTTAAAACAGCAGCTTTCTCCAAGCATTGCTGTTTTCTGGTACAAAGTGTCTGCTGGTGCACCTGAATGATCTTGTATGTCTAGCTATCTTGTCTTAATAAGCACCCCTTCTCACCATTTTCTATGTTTTTACTCTCTGGGAATGGCTCTGATGAAATCCTGAGATGATTGTCAGGACAGGTGCCGGTTCTCCTTCAGTAACAGACAAAACGAGAGAGCATCTCTTCTATGGATTTGGTCTTGTCTGTAAATATGACATATTTAGCTTGTATTGTGGTTGTTTTATTATTTGTTATTTACAAGTTGTCTGTGAATCCTAAATCGTGGTTCCTTCCTCCTCAACACTTCGTTTGATTTCAACCTCACTGCGGACTCCCAAGTGGCACCGTTTTCCTCCCAGGATTCACTCTGTTCTCTGGCCGACGTCTCCTCCTGGACTGGGAGACATTGTGGGACCTCAGATACGCTCATGAAGCCCACTTTCTTGGTTTGGGTTTGGGTTGAACTCACAGATCCCGTACGATCCACTTTCTCAACCCAGAGAAGACGGGCTAAATAACTGTGTCCTTGGAGCTCTCATCGACTGGTTCATCAGCAAGTTCCATATGTACGGGATAATGGATCCAGAGCACTGGGAGGCTGTAGCAGCGCTGATAATGGGAGCAGAGTGATGCACCTTGGGGTTTACAGACCATGCAGCCACATCAGTCTAAAGAATAGGAACAATAACAGGATACTTGTGACGGATATATTTCCAATTTTGTGGATTGTTTTCAGCTGATTGTTTTTATTTTAAATGTATTCAACTGAAAGAAAAAAAACAAAAAACATGAAAGCCCGTAGAATCTGCACACAAAGAAAAGCCTAGTTACATATCACGCTATTTAATTTCTTTCTTTCTGTATGTTACGTACTCTTGGCCCGATCAACTCTCTGTCACTGTTTCAAAAGGGATAAACGATCTCTCATCACACTGCAGCACTTGCATCACGGCTGTGTTCAAACCAACAATAACTAAACAACCATTGTAGCCTCTATGGGTGATGGTGACACACTTATCAATTTTCTGATATCAATGTGAACAGATTGTACCCAGAGTCCAACAAGGACATCTCCAGGATTTGGCTATCAGTGGCCTGGGAAACACTCTCTATGTAGTGACACACACCTCCCTTCTTTCCTCCAATCCCATCTCTCACCCACCCCCCAACCAACCTTTCTCCCCCCCTTTCTCTTTAATTTCCTTTTTTGTAAATACTGTATAATGCATTTTGATATCATTGACATGTTTTGATATGTCAGTCACTACCAATGAATACAGCTGAAAGTAAATTATAAATAAAACTGTCCATGTTTTTCATAGAGAATGGATGCGCTGACTATTTGGCTATATATGTGGCTAAATTTCCATAAAAATGTATAGAATACAGTAACACAATAAATGCAGACTGTATGCTAAAGACTTGTATGGTGGGGAGGATAGGACAGAGAGAGGACAGGACAGAGAGAAGCAAATAAGCTGTGGCGTCCTCACTCTGCCCTTGTCTCCTTATGTTTCAATTAAATGTTACTATTGGCTTTGAATAACCATTTGAATACTTTTTTTCCAAAGGGCATCTTCTCACAAAAAACAACAACAACAAAAAAAACATGTGACCTCTTATTGCAGTTTTTAATATGAAGGATTTTTATCAATTTAAGAAAACTTTTAAAAAGGTAAAAATACTTATGAGAACCTCATTTTAAATTAAGAATAGATTTAAAAAAAACTGTCCTTTGCTATTCGCTCCTGTTATAGCGTTGTATAGATTGAAGCTCTCTCACTGATCCTCTCTCAGTCCTCTGTGTATATCGATCGTTGGCCATCTCTGTACTTCTATTGTGATGTATAATACTGTACCATTAGGAAGATTTGCTGGTCGGGTGGGGTGATTATGTATGAGTCGGGGAGGGGCGGGGGATTTAAGGGAAAGGGGATATGAATGATTCTCCTGTACCGTTCATGGTCCTTTCTGATGACACGGCAGTATTCAATATGAAGCAGTCTGTCTCTTGGGTTTGCTTTGTATTTACATGGTAGGATAGTTCAGAATCTTGTCTTAGGGACTTAGGTGTCTTGTGTAGGTAATAAAGATGTTCTTTGTATGTTTCTTTATATTGTAAAGTTTCTTTAGACTGAAAGAAAAACAGATAATTTGCTTATCAAAAAAGAAACAATGCATCAATAATAAATGTCATTTGATTTTTCCTTGTTGTTTGAATCTCTTTCTGTGAGTCCTCATTTAGGTCTCAGCCCTGATCTTGTGCAATACACAAAAGAAAGTTACATATAGTGTAGGAAAGATCACTTTTTTATGAATCAAGTGAGTTTTAGAGAGCATAATAATTCACTGCAGAAGCAACTTTTCAAACTGGAAGGTTACATAACAGGTGTTATATACCTGAGATATTTGAGTTCTTGTAAAGACATATGGAGGACATGGGTGAACTTAAAAGACCTTCATGCATTTATATGGTTGGAAAGTATTGCAGTGCTCAGTTTGAACTTTCAGCTTTTGAAAAGTGTGTACGGTTTGCCATGCACACTTTTCAAAAGGAAAAGCAGTTTTACCTGTTTTGGTTTGGATTAAACCCACACTCCATGATCTGACACCAGTTTTTAATTTGCAGACCTCAGCTCCAAATGAGAACTAAAAACCATGAAGCCCTGCTGTGTGCTTCATCAGTGAATATCAATCATGCTTTTTTTCAGATAATGGTAAATGAATGCTCTTCTTCCGGCTGTGGTTCTACTTTTAAATACAATTATATTTTTCTACTATTTCTGACATACAAACAACCACCATGAATCCTGGGCGGATACACTCATAATCAGGGAAACACTTTTAGTATTACACGCTGGCTGCTTATCCTCTTTAGCTGGAGGATAAGCACAGAGGTGGATGGATTTGTCGATATTAAACACTAACACTGCAGTCTGTGAGGTCAAACATTAATATGCATGAAGAGGTCCAATGGAAGTGCAGGAGCTCAAGGTTAACAGGAAGCAGCCCGCTGTGCTGAGCGAGAGACAGCGACGAAGTCAGTTTGACGTTGTTATTAACCAACACTTGCCGCTTGACGGAGCTACGCTCCCTCAACGTCAGACAGACTTCGCCACTGTAAACCGTGGAGGGGACAGCACAGGACCAAAACAAGCCTCAGCACAGGGACTATCTGGAGGTAATGCCCCGTTTATTGTCATAAATAGCTTTCTCACGCACGACACCCACACTCACCCACCACCCTTAGTCGATACGAGCCGTTGTTTCTCCCCAGATAGGTGAAACACGTCAACATTAGCAAGCTAGATAGCCTACCTAGCGACATTACAGCTAATGTGCTAGTTTGCTATTGTCAGAGCCGCTTGAGGAGAGAGCAGCGGGATAACTTGTCAGAAACTTCTGGAAACGTGACACTATCTCGGCTGCTGCTAGTCACACAACACATATTGTGGTAGCAGAAGAGTTAACAGGTGAGTTTTAATTGATACCACTTTTTAATTGACGATAAGTGACTCGATCCGGGATGGTTTTTAGTCGCTCTTAATGTAGATTAGCACAGGCTCATTGATATGATGTTAGCGGCGAAATAATCTTTAAACGGTCAATTAGATTTTCATTAAGACTCTGTTTTTTGCGAAAAAAAGTAAAAGAAGTTGATATGGCTGCTTTTATTTAATTTATGAACCTTCTTTCTTCAGGGGACTCTCCTAATGACTGAAAAAGAGGAGACTATGGACGCCTCAGATAGCCATGATAACACGCCGTCAGCGAAGAAGAATGGACGAACCTCGTTGCTAGACAGCGGGGAGGACTTTGAGGTTTTAGATGAAGAAGACATTGACGACGAGCCCCCTCCTCTGGAAGACGCCGGGGGTGGGGAGGGGAAACAGGCGGATGAGTCTGAAAAGAAAAGTACAGACACAGATGGAGACCCTCCAGGTTCAGGGGAAGAATGGCTGGATGTGTTGGGTATGTTGATTCATAGCAGATTACACTCCTGCAGAAGGTGTTGCTTTACTGGTGAATTTTAAATGATTGGAAGTTACTGGTTAAGTCCACACACTCTCCTTTTGCGCAACACAGAGCTCTAGGTCTTGTGATTGCTTTGGGCAAGGTTTCAGACACACGGTTTCTCCACGGTCAGTGAACGGTGATCAGCGCCATGACCAGCTAAATTAATATGACTGCATTTGCCTTCAGGTAATGACCAGCTGAAGAAAAAGGTCCTGGTGGCAGGGAACGGGCGAGACAGTCGGCCACAAAAAGGACAGAATGTAAAAATTAATCTCAAAACATACCTGAAGGACGGGACGCTTGTAAAGGAACAGCCTGACCTCACTTTCACTCTCGGAGATGGAGACATCATCCAGGTAACAACTTGGGATACTATAAAACAATTACACAGTCTCACATTAGGTTATTCATAATTTGCTCTCAGCTGCTAACAGTGGTTGTTGTTGTGCATATCAGTACCTTAGTGAGTTTGTTCTCTGTTCAGGCTCTGGATCTCGCAGTGCAGCTCATGGAAATGGGAGAGAAGGCCCTCATTCAAACTGATGCAAAATATGCATATGGTGCTGGGTACAGGTAGGGATGCTCAAAGCTGTGTAAGATGTCAAATTAAATTAACCTTTTTTAATTTTACTGTATGCAAATGCTTCAACTTGAACAAAACAATGAACACCACTGACACACGATTTCACTGGGAAATGTGCCGGTTGAAATTCTTTGCCTGATCTAGCGATTGATCCTTGAATTCCTGAGCTAGACTGTGTTTCTTCTGCTTTCCAGTCTTGAGCCCTTTATTCCCCCCGATACTGAGCTGTCCCTAGAAGTGGAAGTGCTGGAAGCTACTGATTCCCCAGACCTGGAGCTGCTGCCCCCTGCAGAAAAGATAGCCCTTGCCAGCCATAAAAGAGAGAGAGGCAATGTTCATTACCAGCGGGGGGACTACGCTTTTGCTGTGAACTCGTATAGCATTGCCCTGCAAATAACAGAGTCTAGTTCCAAAGGTGAGATGCAAACAACAGTATTAGTTAGGGCTCAGGGAAAAGTTGATTACAGTAGGGGCTGTCACTCAGCATGGGGGCATGGTACTTAAGGAGTTCATGATTACTGTGATTGTGCTTGTAGTACTTGAATATAGTTTTTTATTTTCCATAATCTCTCTTAGATTATTTAAAAAAATCACGTGGCACACTTTAGATGGTGATAGTGAGTAGATTATGTTGTATTGTGTATTATCTTTTTTTTTTCCACTCTTTAATATTTTTCTGTATGTGGTGTTTTTTTTTTCTTTTTGCTGCAGTTGACATTAGTCCTGAGGAGGAAAATGAGCTGATGGATGTAAAAGTCAAGTGTTTAAACAACATGGCTGCATCTCAGCTGAAACTGGACCACTACGATGCAGCACTTAAATCTTGTGTCTCAGCCCTGGCGCACCAACCAGATAACATAAAAGCACTTTTCCGCATGGGCAAGGTACATGTGTCTCGGTTCTTTTCTTTCTCATCTGATGGCCTTGTGGGGATTGTTTTATTAAAACCATGTGTTTTCATCTCAGGTACTAGCATTGCAAGGTGAATACACAGAGGCCATTCAAACTTTGAGGAAGGCACTCAAGTTGGAACCAAGCAACAAGGTACGTTTTGCCTCTTCATTAATTTTTAGCTTTGAGTATAGAAAATAGCAGTTCTGTCTTATGGCCAGTAGATGGAGTTACAGGGTAAACAATCAAACTGTTAGTTTCTAATGCAAGGTCAGGTGGACTGCTGATTCATCATTTCAGAGGATCTGTTTTCATGTTGTTGCTGTAAATAGGTTTGCACTGAAATTCAGCCATATCTAATACCTAGCTACTGTTCCTGTTCTCCTGCCTGTACAGTTGGGTGTATATGGTTCGTTGGCTGTACAAGGCCAGTTGACAGAACTCGGCTCAGTGCGTGGGCTTCTTGGATCAGCTGTGAGCTACTGCAGCACAGTGCTCGTGCCCAGAATCCCCCACTCGAGTCCTACACCAATCTGTCAAACAGCACATGGCCTGGCCACCACTTAAGCTTTTCTTCCAGCACATGCAGCGCAAATATAATGTACTATTACATTTTGCAAGGCTACATGTTAGGTGGATTGCTGTTTTAATGGGTGTTTGTGTGCTAAGGAATCATTTCATATCCAAAGTACAAAGATGCATGTCGTAGATTGTATGCACTTGTAAATCCTAATGCTTGGCAGAGTTTGTCAGTACACAGCGGCCAGTGTTCTGCGAGCATGTCTGTATTAATAGACATCTTCAAACTGGCACCCGATTAGCTGTTTTAATATTACAGTAGACTTGCTTTTTAGTCCTGTAATAATGAAAAGAGTCCCAAAATAACCTTATGTTCTAACAGCAAGAACAGTGGGTGTGCTTCAGTGACAATACCACAACGCTGCCATTATAATCAATGAGGCGGTCTGAAACAGGCGCAGGCATCATGTAGTGACAGGATGACGTGCTATCTCTCTTTTCTCCAGGCACTGACAGACATGCTGTCTACATATTTTATACCGGTGTCAGCTTTTTACGCCCTCCATCTACCACTCAAATGGCTGAGAGAAGATGTATTTGTCTGTGGTTTATTTGCTTTTTGATATGACATACAGAGTTGACAGTTTCAGTTTAGACAGCCTGAAACCACCTCAGTGCAGTATTTGGACACACAGATGCTGTTAGGACAGGATGTAACATGTTTGTTTAGCCTATTCTCTCCTTGCCCTGGGCACAAGTCAGTGTCATTTTTGTCATTTTGGTCGGTAGTCGATTGCACAGAAGTGGTGCCAACTTCCAACACAAACAATGTGCTGTAAATGGTATCGTCTTACTCTGAGCTGCAGATAGCAACAGACAAATCCTCATTGTAGAGACTTGGACAGACACTCGCACTGACTCTCCACTACCCACAAATGTCTTATACGATAGACTGTATTAAAATATACATTTACTATTAAGTGAACATCGCCGTAAACTCAATGTAATGGTCCTCCACTGGTCCTCCTGAAGTGCATTTAGAAGGCCCATCATTTTTTGTTTCTGGAAGCACTGGTTTGCTTAGTCACTCACCAGCTTTAAGAGCAGTAAAGTGACTCAGATCTGAGACAGTGTTGGAGCAGTAACTGAACCCATATCCTGGAATTGTGTGGACATGTGGGCTGAATGACAGGCTAATTTTGTGACACAAGCTTGTGATTTCTTGTAAGACAACAAAGAATAGCATAAACATTTTTTTTCCCTAGTATTTATTTATATAAACTTTAAGTTGATGTTTCACTCATCCATCATGATCATCGAGGATAATCAATCATTTTTCTTTTATAAACCTCGTGACACAGGTTTTCAGGATTTCCAGACCACTTGTGTCTGTTGCTGTAAGGGTATTGTCATCCTGACACATTCCCATTAGCAAGGAAATCAGTCAGTCAGTTGTTATACAGTAGGAGGACTTTGTTTCCCCTCATGTCAGGACAGCTGGGTTGGTGGAATAAACAGGGTTTTGGGTGTTAAACTGGAGCCTGTAGCGCCTATTTTTCTTGTCCCTCCTGTACAGACCATCCACGCAGAGCTATCCAAGCTGGTGAAGAAGCACTCAGAGCAGAGGGGAGCAGAGCAGGCCATGTATAAGAAGATGCTGGGTAACCCATCTAGTGGAAGCAGCAGCTCACAGAAACACCGGGCCAAGTCTTCATGGGTGAGACAGTCATTCCCTGAGAAAAGTGCTACAAATTGAATCTCTCTACAATACAGTACACTCACTCATATTCATAAGTTCTGTTTTGTGATATGTATCTAATTGTTAAGGAAAACTTTTTGTGTAGTAAGACAAAAAATGTTGTTTATTATTGATATTTTCCTCTGAAAATCTTGCTTTGACTTTACCATAGTACTTTTCCACCTTCTTAATATCCACTCTGCTCTTTTGTTCCTTTTATTTCTCCAGGGTCTCAGCTGGAAGTGGCTATTTGGTGCCACTGCTGTAGCCATCGGTGGTGTAGCATTATCCGTTGTGATAGCTGCAAGAAATTGAACCAAGTCTATAGTGATGGGCTGACCATGCCACTGCAATGTGAGAGCCTAAACACAGAAGCACATCTGGCAGTGCCTTCTGACCTTCAGTCAATGGGAGTGGAAATGTTAGTTGGTCAGTTGCTTCTTCACTGTCACTCTCCTTTCTCTGCTATGTTTGAGAACTACATGTGACAAATGATAAAACATCAATATTTGCATATGGAAACCGTATTTCCAACCTTATCAATGTGTAGGTTTATGCATATCTGTCACGTCGCCAGACACTGTTTTCTTTTGCTGCCATCATTTTTGTCTTTGGTAGTTAATGATTGAAATTGATTCACTAAGAGCTTCAGAATGAGAAATAACCATAGATTCAAATATGAGCTATTTAAAAACTATTTTCCTTAAGAAAAATAGCTATTGTGATATGGTTCCATGTTATGCTATAGTTTTAAAGAGTGTGCAGTTAAAAAAATAATTCCTGTCCAAGAGAGAAAATGTGATTTCACTTTGTTTTATTTACAATGTTCCATGTTGACTGGTATAATGCAGATTCTCCATTATTTGAGGTCCACATGATAGCAAGGTACCTGTCTTATGTGCTTGCTCTCACTCCCTTTGTATGGACACTACTGACCAGAAAAATACAAACATCTTTAAAATGCAACACAGTAGCATAGTTGATTTTTACCTTAATAATTTGTATTTTCAGACAGTTCTAGGGTGTGTATTGAGACTGAAGTTTGTTGTGATGTTAATCTGTGATACTAAAATGACATACACCTCATATTGGATGGATTGGACTGTAAGTCAGTGCTGGGAAGGGTTTCTATATTCACGGTCACTTCACTGTTCAATGATTAAGTTCTTTCCCTCTAGTAGTGCAAGTATTACCTTTTCAGATTAGAGCCAATGGTACATTTTTCAGTGATGTTGCTATGAATAAAATTGAAGGAGAGTTTATTTGTATGATTTAGTTACATCAATCATACCTCAGCTTTTGATGATTAAGACCAAATGTTGAAGGATTACCCTTCAAGTACAATATGAGTGTGGATGTTTTTCTTCTCTCCCTGACATTTTTTTTTTGCCTGTGAAGTTTTCTTTTTTTATTAATTATGTTCCTTAAGGTCTTTATTTATTCCACTGGTCATTGTAGCTTTCTTTCAAACATTCATAATGTGAAACCACTGAACCTGTGGCTTCTTCGAATTAGATGGCAGATCCATGGAGCCAGTGAAAAAAAAAGCACTCATTGACGTTCCTTGCATTCCTTGAGTTTGTTAATTTTATATTCATCACAATAAAATGTGTCTTATCAAACAAGTTTCCTTTTTTGGTATTACGTCACAATTTCCAGTGTATCTCACACACATCAGTGACAAACTATTCCTTGCAACTGTTTCCACTTCTGGACTGGTCCTGGTCCAACAGTGATTACAGGATGTTCTGTGGTATTTATGCCTTGTAAAATTGGGCTTGGAGGACTGAAAGACACCAGTGCTCATCTGCAGTGTCTGTAGAAGACAGAAATGTTTGACTAAAATGCAGTTATATTTGTGCAGCAGCTGTATAAAAAATATTTACTTACTTTTTGAGACAGCAGGATAACTTACAATCGCTGACATGCCTTAAAACATTCAATATTTACATTTCTCCCCTTTCACTGTTTACAGCTTGACACTCCCAAATTTTCTGGATATTCCCAAGATGGGTTTTTCTTTTTTTTCCCTCAGACATTGACGTTTCGTTGACGTAATCAGATGACCTATCGTTTCCCTCTTCCTACGCGTTACTGATGTGCAACACTCCTTCCTAAACACTGTGAAGAAAATATATTTTTGTCACCCTTTATGAACTATAACCTATAACTAAAATGATAATAATAATAATGACAGTAATAGGAAATAGCTAGTTAAGTGCGAAAAGATGAAGTAACTGAATTTTATTTTATTTAAAAATATTAATAGGACATGCTACTCAAAGATTATTTATCATGATGTTTTATCGTAATATATATATATTTTTATTTTTTGCGGGAGTGTAGATGTGATTTTGGTCTCACACACGTGTGACTATATAGGGTCGGGGTGCCGCTGAGTGACTTCATCACCGGTGAGCGGTCACTGAATATTCATTGAAGAGCAACGGGAGCTCTCGGTTTACGACAGAGCGCGTCCGTGCGCGTGGTGGGAACGGTGGCAAGATGGCGGCGCTGAAGGAGGAGCAGTGCTACGGACTGTCCTGTGGAAGAGTGAGCAACGGCAGCAATGTCTCCGTCTTTCACGTCAAACTCACTGACAGCGCGCTGAGGGCGTTTGAAGGCTATCAGAGCGGCAAGGTAAATGGAGTCCCATTCCCCACCACCCCCCCACCCTCCTCTCCCCGTACGGTGACATTTTTTTTGGTGGGGGGGTGTTTGAAGCGTGTCCGGGCGGCTGTGACAGGCGGGAGTTGAGGTTAGTAGTCCGGCTGCCGCTGCGATGATGAGCCCCGGCGGGCCAGTGGAGGCTGGTTAGTTTGGTGTCTGGTTGAACGAGAAGCAGCTCACGACCACTGACTGTCTGTAAACTGTGTGTAAAGACATAAAGCTCGACTATCCAGGCTGACTAGTGTTGGACGTCTGGCGGCTCTTCGGGGTTTTTTTCTTTTTAGCGACCACCAGACTTACTCCACGCCGACTCTTGAGCTCCGTTCTCGGGCTTTTATCGAGCTCACTGCCGCCGCTGCTGCTGCTGCTGGTGGTGGTGGTGTTACACTGAGCCCCAGGAGTTATTTCCCTGCGTTTGTTTAAGTTGGTGTTAACAGCGTTTAAACTCGGTGTTGTTTGTAACTTCGACTGAATGTGCACCAAAAACGCGTGTGTACTTTTTTTATTGTAAACACAGAGCAAAACTTTCAGTCGTGTGAAGTATCCAGATGTTACCAGAAAGTTTGTTAAGCTGTCAAAAAAAGAGAAAGAAAATCTGGCAAACCTTGGCAGCTAAACTAGCCAGCAGCTGCCCACTCATTGTGGTAAAGGCTACCCATAGGAGCACTGTCTGTTTTTTCTTTCTTCATTTTCAGTCGTTTAACTCCAGCAAAGCCTTGCCTTGGTGGAGTATCTAATGACAACATGGTGAATAATTTGGAAAAGTACCCAGTATTCATGTGTAAGATGGCCATCTCTTCTCCCAACCCCCTCACTGCCACTTAAGGCTCATGACAGCATTTTATTAAAGAGGTGCATCAAAGTTATTGAACAGTAGATTTAACATATTTTTCGCAGTACAAGCTCTTTAAAAAAAGAGCTTGAATTAAAGGTCCGATGGCTGAAATGGCCCTGCTGCTTGCTCTGCTCCTTGTGCAGAGAGCTACGAGTCCGATGATGGCCATCTAATGTTTCAGTTTCTATAAATATTTGACAGGGAAAACCTGGCAGGCCATGAGGAAAGGCCCTTATCTCCAGCTTCAGTGGCTGTGTACAGCAGGACTGCAGCTGATAAGCCAGGACAGTAAAACTGTGACAGGTAATTGTGGGACTTAGTAGTGGTAGGAAGAGCGTTAATCAGACCAAGTGACGCACAGAAGAAATTGTCAATATCGGGCATTCCCTCAACTATTTCAGATATTTTAGTTGTTGCTAGTAGTCGGGTTTGCAGAGAGTTTATTTCTTAAGAGATGCAGACTATTCACATGTTTGGGTGATTGGATATTGTGGGAAAACAGTTATTTTCATTGTTCATCATCTGTTTATCTGTTGATCATTTAGTCGATTATTCAATTAGTTACTTGATCCATAAAGGAAATGTTGATCATTGTTTTCCAAAACCCAAGGACAAGAGCATTTGGACACTTTTTCTTACAATTTAACTCAAAGCGATTTGATGATTAAAGTAGTTGGCGATTGATTTAGTAGTTGACAACTAATCATTGTAGCTCCACATTATTGAAACATTTTTTGTATGGAAAAGAATTTGTTTTCTTGATTGACAGCATCCAGCCAGAGAGATTTGTACTGCCTCAGTGCATTTGTGATGATTTGAGATAGCTCCCAAATGTAGCCTTGATGAGAAAATTTACCCTACCCATGCTAAACTACCTTGCACAAATAGCATATTTGTTGTGGAAAGCATAATATGTAGCACAATAGTCACTGTAACTTTCTGTCTGTCTGCTTTGTCAAGGCGTTAGCTAAAAGGCATCAGGTAAAAGTGGATTTTTTTATTTGGAAATTAACATGGAAAAGCTTTTACAACCGAAGGCATTGAAGCATTACCCTTTGTCATTTATAGTTCACAACTGGTTGTTTATTTTTCCTAAGGATTATCACCAGTCAGAAATACACATTTTAAAAATTGATCAGCACATCATAAATAGGAATTCTGCCTGTTGGGCATTTTATTGGTGCAGTAGGTTAATATGTGGATGACGAAGGAGACAAGTTGGCATCGTGTTTTACATATGCACCTTTTCTCAAGAGTTGCCTCGTGTGCAGACTTGCAGACTCACCATCCTCCAAAGCTGTGTGGCTCACTGTATGCTTACTGTATCTACCTTTTCCCTGTTATTTGAGTTAAAACCCTTACTCACAGTTTGACTAGATCAGGGCTATTGAGTAATCAAAGGTCTGCATGGTGTAATAGTGGGTGCTTTAGTTTGTGGTGACAGTTCAGAGCGGTAGGGTGACACTACTGTGTGTGTGCTGAACTGTTTTGGGGATGTTGCACCTCAATTGGCACTAGTATTTGTATTATATTTTGGCTTTTTGTCTCTGTGGTCAACAGCTTGGGAGATGATATCTCCTATTTCTTTGCATCACATCTTTTTTTCACTTTGCTACAGACATTGAAGCTGACATATCGGCCATATATGACGTTACAGTGACACACGCAGCCATATTAATTACCAAAATGTGATAGTAACAGTTTTGTTGCGGCCCAGTTGCAGTTTTGCTCCTTCTCACATGATGAACATACATCAAACCATCCATCTGACACACAGTAATCATGGACAGGTGCACTTGTGTGCCAGATCTAAATTTATTTCATTATATGAGTTAACGTTACATAATCTTGCCGTACAAACAGGCGTCTCCCCAGTCAGCCACACAAACAAGTGCTCAGAGCCATGCATATTTAAAAAGTGCCGTATTGAAATTCAAAGACAACAAGTAACACCCAACAATACAGTGGAGCAGTGCAAATGTCCCCTGCTAACACAGACTACAAGTGTACAAACATAGACATATATGTGTGTGTGTGTGTGTGTTGACACAAAAAAATGTAGTCATCAATGTATGTCCATCGGGTTTTTTTACATGACTGATTGATATTAATACAAACTCCAGGCTTCAAATTTGGTTATGTTGGTGTTTATTTCTGTTATGAAATAAAGAAAGAATCTACCCTATAGTAAATACGCCTGAGAAATTTGAGCTTGATGCAATGTTCTGTCACTCTCCACATTTAGTTTGTTTATCTTATATTAACAACTGTAGGAGATTGAGATGTCATTTATTAAAAAGATTATAGGTTCATTATCACACACGCCACCCCCTAAAGCTTATATGGCTTATAAGAAGTGTGGTTTAAGTATCTTTCAAGGGAGCTGAGCCCTTTCCTCCTCCTCATAATTCAAACACAGGTTGGCACCCAACAATAGGGGTGAGCTGGAAACTCGGTAGAGAAAGAGGAAGAGGAAGAGCTACAGATTGAGACACACCTTTCAATGTAAAAGTCGTGGTGTGATCACAGATGTAATTAGACAAAGGTGATAATGTTTTTGAGCCCCAGCTTTGTTTGACTGGAAAATGTAATGTAAATGAAGTCAAAAGCCAAGCTGTTCCAGGTCAGTATACAGCATCGTCACTTTTGCAAATCGTGGCACAAAAATGCACACAGCTACAACAGTTGAGCTCTTAATAGTGTCACTGTAAAGTCACGACACTTTTCTACTTTCTCAGAGAACAAGACGTTCCTACAGGCCTGTTGAGATGATTCCAGTGTAAGCTAACCAAATGCTAATTTTTGGCACAGATGCAAAGCTGATTCAGTTAGGCTGTCCAGTAGTCAATGTGACTGTACTAAGAATCTTGTGAAAAGCTGTGTGAGTATTTCTTAGTGTGTTTCTGAAAAGTACATTGCACAACAGCAGTCATCAAATAGCAGCAGAGTATATTGACTGCTTCCTGTATGAGACGTGACTGTCAGCTGGTTCCGCTGTCGGTACGTCTGAGGACAGAGTGAACTGGAGCTCCTGCTGCCCGACTGGAAGCCCAGAGACTCGCTTTTTTTTTTTTTTCCTTTTCTTTTTTTGTACCCGCTGTGACATAAGCAAGGAAATGAGTAAGGCTCTTTGAGCATCATCAAGCTCAATGTTATGGAGAGGGCAGATAAAAACTAATAACTATGCCTCAGGGTGACTGCATAAACCATGTTTTCCAATACTGGGCCATACATTTGTAGGTTAGTAGTTTTTATTTTCCTCATCATGACAGATGCAGATGCTAGAAAAACTCTCAAAATGGAAATTGCGCAAAAATAGGTACTGAACTAAAATAGTGAGATTGTCCTAAATGTAAAATGAACATTCAGTCTAGAAGAGCTTGCATATGCAGTGACAAATCTCATGTCCTAGCACTGCAGCATTACACTGGTGAGCGGTGATTAGTCCCATATGAATGTTAAAACCTTTTCTTGGCCCAAGTCACATCTTTTGTCTTGTGGTGATGTAATGGACTGGTGATTATAAGATGGAGGTATGAATGTAGGATGGCTAGAGAGAGACAAGAAAGGTGGGAGAGAGAGGAAGACAGGAGAATTGGCCCAAGGCGGGTGTCGAACCCTGGGCAGCTGCAGCAAGACTCAAGTCCTCATATGGGCGTGCGCTCTACCAGTTGAGCTACCTGCACACCCTCTGCATTTACATTTTAAGCCCTGGAATAAGTTATAGATAACTATAATGAAAGTAACGATCCATTTAATTTTGTAGTCTTTAATTCAGCTCTTTTTGATAATAAGCTGTCATCACAAAATCTAATGGTTTGGTGACAGATGAGCTACCTAAGCATGTTGCATAATGACAGGACCAGGTAAAAAGGCCACACTAAACATGTCATGCTTGTCAGATTACAGTGTGATAGTACCAGAGTGGAGAATTGTTGAGTTTCTCAAAAGTGGTCTTAGGAAAATAATTTGTGCTGAATGAGATGTGAAATTTAGTTTACATTGTTTGGTGTTGAACTGGATCTAAATGTGGAGGATATCCACACTGTTTTGATATCGTCAGTTTGTCTGTTCCTTCCTATGGATGAAAAATTGACACACTCTCCATAATTAATTACATGAACACCAAATTTCAAATTAAAGTTTTTTGTTTTGTTTTGGGGTTTTTTTATCACAGATGCAAGAGGTTTTTATGCAGATTAAGATCAATCCTCAGTTAAGTACTTATGGTGACAGACTACAGGCTTCACTGAGGAGGTCAGTTTACACCAAGTCAGTTTTGCTCTTGTGCTTTACTGCTGTCTCTCCTGTTTTGACCCCTATGGGAATGGTATGGGAAGTAATGGAGACTGGGTGGGGATTTTGTTTCTTCACGCTGGTCAGCCTGTGCCAGTGCTATGGTTATTTAAGGAATGCTGACTCCCCGGTTTCAGCAGATCACGGGACGCTGCAAGAGATGACCATAACCACTAAGGCCAAATATGACTCTAAATGTCATGGTGCTCCTCTGTCCTGTGGCAATGGGTTGCCACAAGCAAAGTGACCATGTCAGCCTGGTGTCACTGCACACACAGCAGTTGCCCTGACCTGCTGTGAGATCAGCCAATCCAGTCTGGTCCACAAACATGCTTTGTGCATATTGTTTTTTAATTGAGACTGGAGCAGTGTAATGCCTGAAAACAGGCTCAAATGCAAAATTTTGACTATAGCCAGAGGAACAAATCTGTACACAAGAGTTTTGTTATGTTATTCCATTGAGGAGTAACATGTCTGAAAGACTGCTGCATAAATTCAGAAAACTTGAATTAAGCCAAACCTTGAAGCTATCCCTGCTAAATCAATACATAAGGCTTCTCCACATTTGAAAAGACTGAATATGAAAGGAGATTCCTCTTTTTATTTTCTAATAATGCGGTCACTGCTTGTGTGTTTCTCTCCCTCAAAGTGTCTGCCAGTTTTGTCAGCCTGGTGACAGTTAATTTTACATAATAATTGCACTTAGAAAACAACGTATCCCGTTTCCGCTGAGACAGTTTTTACCTTACATAATCACTGACAATCAGACATCATACCATACATCTATAAATTACAGATCTGTTTAACAATCTTTTAGTAGAAAAACTTGATAGAAGCATAGTAAACTACAAAAAAGGCATTTTCAGTCAACACTATTTGATGACACACTGCTTATATTTGTGCACGCTTCATTTTAGTTGTATCGAACGTACTTCCTGAATAAACCTGTCTTTTGATTTCTAGAGGGCACTCTTCTTGTTATCTCCCAGCCCTACCACCATGGAATAATGTGATTAGATCATTACCAGAAAAACATAATAATAGAAACATCACTAGTCGAGGTGACAGCTCAGCAATCCATTCAGGCTGGCATCAGAAACATTGATTCACGTACAAACGTCAATGGACAGAAAATATGTCACGACCATCTCTGTTGTACAGTTTCTTTCCTTACATAGAAGAATAATATAATGGTTTGTTTTTCTCAACTTCTACTAGAGAATTTCCATCTGTTTTCATGTCTTTTTTATAAACATCATTAATGAACGAATAAAGCATCAACAGTAATACCACTCGGAAACACTTGGGGAACACTCTAGTGCTTAAATCCATGTAATGAATGATGTGTCTGTCTTTACTGGTGTTAAAAGCCAATCTTCATGTCAGATATCTATAAGATGAATTTTAACTAAGAATTACACTGCTGGAATGTTGCATAAGATAAAACAGTGTTTTGCATTGACTTGAACTAGAAGCATACGTAGCACACTGTCATATGGCAGTGAGTTTGAGATAAAGTTCATGGGCTGCCTAGATTGAACACGTAACATAAGCAGGCTGCAACACAATCCTTCCTCTATAATCAGCGAAACTGTCTACACCAGGCGTGAGAGCAGTGCGTAAGTGGTGTGTATGCGCCACATAGATCTGCTCTTCAAATTTGAAAAGAGGCCAGTCTTAAATTATTTTTTCACACAAGGTGTGAATGGCCCTTTTACACCTAAATAGGTCAAAGAGTGTCATTTTTTAAAAGATAAATGACTGGTTTACAGGAAATAACTTGAGTTTATTGGCAGTTTGGTTTTGAAAGTTTCCATTAGACTATTATTTGCTGTTTCCTGTCACCTGCATCCTTTGATGATATCTGACGGGAGATTGAAAAAAAAAAACTGAAGACATAATCTCACACAATCCCAGTTTTTTTTAAATCCCAGTTCTTTTTTTAATTAGTGAAGTTGCTGGTTTCCCCCTTCTGCTTCAGGCTTTTAGATTGGCCCCTTTTGGTCTGCTATAAGTGCTTGCTGAGTCATCACTCTCACATCAATTTCTGTCAAGGCCCTAGATTACTAGAAGACAGCTGTTTGACAAACTGTTACTAAGATCTGAAACAAGTTGTTTACTATAAAGTGATGCTCGCTTCAGTTTTCTGCTAAATGTCTGTTTCGTGATTATGCTGGTACAGCGATACCACACTGATGCAAAAACGTTTTTTAAAAATGTATTTATTTAATGTTGAGGCTAGTGGTATAGAGAAGTTCAGTGAAAATATCAAGTTATGTTCACATTAAATTGAGCTCTCCATGGAGGATCAATCTGAAAGCAGTGGTCTCATGTTGCAGTTGGGACAAAGCTGGTACAAAACAATGACGTGCTGAGGTGTTGTATAGCAGAAATATGAATAAGCAGAACTTCTCTGAGACATCCCAGTTCTCTCTGTGTGGTCTGTCCTTTTTTATGACACTATAGATTGTGCCGTATGGCTTTTGTCCATTAATAGTCATGTTTTTCTGTGAAGCCACTGTGCAATATGAAATGGGAAGTTTTCATCGTAGGTCTCAGTTCACAGTTTTTAGATTCACCTGCCCTTGTAGGTTTGTGGCTTAAATAAGGATGTAAGGCACACACACAGACTCTATTTTGAAACAGAGTTGTGGTGGGAACTTGCTGCTGATTATTTAAAAAGGTAGTGTAGTGCATGTACAGTGAGCGTGTCAGACTCGACATGTACTGATCCTTCCCTTACAACAGAAAAATGCTGCACACAAGACATTTTCACTGCCATTTCAACCACAACATCAAAGGTAGCTCAGCATTCATTATTTGGAGAACACTAAAAGCTTCAAAGGGTTTTTTTCTAGCAGTGAAGAGCCTGTTACAGTAAAAACACCAACAAGTATGTCCAATTAAGCCTGTGTGCCAGTGTGTTACTTCAAACACACGTCTGACACTCCTCTGTCAGATGTTTTTAAAAGGAGTAGACTAGTACACCACGTTTTTGCACACACAACATACATGGCAATGATGCATGAGCACTGAGTATTGAGAGAAGGGACACCCAGTTCCATTTCACCCTAGCAGAGTGCACAGCACAAAGTGCTCTTTCCACCTCTGAAATCCTAGACAGGTGGAACATCTCATCTGGGTGACAGTGATGCAACTAAACACCTGACAATTTGGGTGCCACAGCCATACCCACAGGGATTTAGACATGGCTATTCCTGTGTACATCTACTACAAAACAAAGGAATCCTTTGGCAGTGCAACCTGAGAGACAGAGTAAAGACTTACACTCTTGTGTGAGGATCTAATTTGTGTTAACCTAGTCTATATAAATCTGTAAACTATGTCCAGTTTCTTGTGTAAACAAGTTCCTTGTTTGTATATTTATCTTTTTTTTAAAAAAGTTAAATCAGACTCCATTAAAACATCTACCATCTCTTCCATATTAATGTCTTGTAAATTCTTGTTACTGGCCCAGATAAGAGTTGGGCTTGTTTTCAGAAAGGCTTCATGGAGATCGTGTCCTGGCTGGCAAGTCTTTATACCCAATAAAACATGCCCTTGATTAACCTTAGCCAGTTTTGATAGTAAAAAATAGCAGTAGCAAAAGAGGGGGTTTACAGGCTCAGTTCAGGCTTCTCTTGGTTACTCTGAATTCTTTTAAGAATACATCAGAAAACCTGACAGAAGACAAAACAGTCTGAGCTTGTCAAGGACATAAAAAATAAATGTACGAAACCTTTTCAGTTCCATCACAACTGGACAAACTTAATCTGCAGACGAAGATCAGGTAATACAGTCAAAATCTCCAGTACAAAGTGTCCACGCTGATTTTAAAACAAGCTTTTCTTGTAAAATTGTGATAGCTAATAATAATCGTTGTCACAGCAGTTTAAAAGCCAGAACCTAAAACCTTTTCATAAAACAAAATACTGTTTGAAAAAATTGTTTAGGTCCATTTTGCTGATGTTTTCCTTGACATTTGTCCTGTTGACATTGCAAGGAAGTAGTGTGGAGGCAAACATTTATGTTGCGATAGGAAACGGAATTGAACAGCATTGTCATCAGTTCAGTTATGACGGGCTGCTTGGCTGCAAGTCCATGCCTCGTCCCACTGATCCCCTATTCTGTGTGCGGGAACATCCACAGCCTTGTCATGGTCAGGACCCGTACTCTGTCTCTAAGGTTAGCTCTGTGGAACATTCTGGGCTCAGGTCCCAGAGAATAGTGACATGTCAGCAGCCCATTCAAACGAACAGGCTGAGGGTAGCACTATGTTAGCAGCGCTGCAACGGGGGAGGGGGAGGGCATCGGGTGGGAGTGCTAAAACTGGTGCTGTGTTAAACATTGCAGGGATAGACCCGGGAGCGTGGCTCCATGAAAGGTCTGGTGTTCCTGGATAGGCTCTAAGCGTTCAGAGCTCAGTGCGAAGTGACATGATATTATACTGTGGTTGTGATGAATGAGACAGACTTCTTTTATCTGATTCTAATTTATTTATTTTGGCTAAAAAGGGTTAGGCTGGTATTTTGGTATTTCAGAGTTCAGTGTCCTCAGTCTCTGATTTTATACAGAGCATGGTAGCCAGTAAAGTCTTTGGATATTGAGACTAACAGTTTATAACCACACTAGCAGCTTTGTGGGTCTTGGGCCACAGTCATGCTTTTATGCTTACAACAACAATGCTAACATGCAGGCTTAAACTCCACCCTGTGCGCCTTAGTTTAGAATTTTGACATGCCTTTATTAGCTCATTTGCACTTATGGAAATACATTTTTTTACAGGTATAGAGTCATAGAACAAAGTGATGATGGTGCAAGAGGTAAAGTAAAAAAGATAACCAGAGTAATCATACTTTATCTTAAGGGGAACATGCCTGCACCAGATTTAATTGTAATCTATCCAGTAGTTGTTTCCAGTAGTTATTTCACATCAACCTCATGGTGGTGCTAGAAGAAAAGCCATAACATCACCCAGAGTAGGCAGGCTTCATCCTCTGGGGACAATGAATTTCTATATAAAATGTCATAGCCATCGAATAGTTTTTGAGATATTTCAGTCTGGACCAAATTGATTGATTTGACTGATCCCTGAAACTATTCAGCTAGTGTAGTAGTAGTAGTAGTGGTGGTGATAGTGGTGACAGTGGCAGCATTAGTGAGGGTGTAGTATCAGTTGGAACGTTTTGCTACTTGATGTGGTTGTGGTTGATGTGTAAAATGTTTTAGACATACCTCCAACATTTACAGCTAACCTATTAGGCCGTAAATGTAAATGAATGTTGCAGCAGATTTGGTAGTAGTTTTTTCAGATGTTTGGTAAAACTTATTAGCAACCTTAATAACTGGCTTGAAGTCAGTTGAGAAGGGTTAAAGTTAGTTAAATTGTGTGTATTGTGTGATACTCTGCTCACTCACAACAATGTCCTTTGTTTAGTAATATTTTGTAAAGTAGTTTTAACAGTTTGGCATCTAAGAATCAAAGTACTGGAAATATGAAATAAATAGTACATTTATTGGCTCATATTTAAGGGCCTATTTAAGAAGAGATGCATAGGCTTCTGTCACACAATGTCTGCATGGTTCAAAATTCAATTCAAGGCTCACGTGGTCGACTATTTACAGCTCATACTTTAAAATGGACCACTTCTGTGGAATTGGTGTTATAGATCGGAAACACTGATTTTGATTTAGGCGGAGAAAAAAACTGAAAGTCATGAGGCTGCAGTAAAGACAGAAGTTCATCAGTTTGCAATATATGCTCCATATCTCTGGTTCAGGATCAGGCAGGAAAACAAAGCATGTTGTGTTTGTAATAGGCCTGTCCTCCCTTGAACTTTCAGCTCCCACTTGATCACATTTGAGCCACTAAAGCAGCACCAAGGAAGGAAAACTGAAGTAACTTCCTCTTTTTGATGTTCATGAGTGTTTAGATCCTAGAGTCGGCAAAATCCCAGAATCATTCCTTTACATGGTACACAATTTGTCCCCTTTGTGTATAAAGTGTTTTTGAAAACAAAATTCCTTTCAGTATAATGAGTTTGATGTCCTAAAACCAGCTTCTGGTATGTCACAAAAACTCAAGATAAGGTTTAGGGTGACTTTGCAAAGACAGATTGTTTTGGCTTGGTGCTTTCTGTGTGTGCAAACGGTGTTTCTTTGTCTTCGCATTTTCATCAGTACAACAGCTTTTCTTTGTAATAGATATAGCCCAAAAGTTGATGTAAAGCACGGGGCTCAGTAATGATGAACCACTGTTTACCGTCTGTTTGGTTTAAAGAACATCCTCCGGTACTGCTCAGCTTCCTGTGGAATATATACTGAAGTGTTGTCTCTTTGATGTCCTCTGTTAGTGAAAGTGAAACTACATGTGGAGTTATAAGAAATGAAATGATAAACCGAGTAAATCCTAGTACGATGGTTTAAATACTGAAACCGCTGAATAGATCCAAAACTGAAGTGGAAAGTTGTTCAGACTTCCTCTTTTTGTCCAACTTCATCCTGACATAACTTACAGAATATCATTATTTTATATATTGTAATTCTTTGTATTAAGTAGACAATAAGTAAGTAGTAAGTAGACATTTAATGGTTAAATTATTGCATTAAATAGACTATCTTATCTTGTAAATTCACTGCCTACTTGGAGTTTTTCCTGTTTGTTTTTGTTTTCCAACTGTAGCCGCACTGCATTAAGCACTTCTGAACTTTGTACAACAAAACAAACCCCAACAGATTTGTGCTGTTTTACCCCCTCAAGAATCCATGGAACTTGTAATCAGATGTCTTTTCCTTTTTTCTTTTTCTTTGTCCAAACAATCAATCAATAGTCCAAAACTCAGTGATTTTAAGTTTAATATCACAGACGACAAAGAAAATCTGCAAATCATCACAAACTTGCAGACTTAAAGTAGTTTATGGGTTCTTTTCTTGTCAAGCAACTAATCAATACCTGACTAATAGTTACATATTACATCTTGTAATGAATACTCCCTCACACAATAGCCAGACATATCTGAGCCTTATTTGGGAGACGTCTGTGATAGAAAATATTTGAGCTTGAGTTCCAGACATTAGTCGACTGTATTGTGTGTGTTTATTGTCAAGTCAGCCACACAATCGCAGTCATTTCTGCATCTCTGTTTTTGCCAAACAGGGTAATGGCAGACATGAAAACTGTTTTAACTTAAGGAGGGAACTAATTGAGGGATGCACATTTCGCTGTTATATATATATATAATATTTTCAGGTGATCGATTTAATTGGAATAGAGGTGCCATTCTAATATACTCATAATTCATATGAGCATATCTTATATATACAAGAAATCTGGATCAGTAGTAATGTAATGTAATGTAATGTAATGTAATTTTAAATAGGACATAGCCACTGACGCAAAGCTTGCCTTGGATTTTGTTAAATGATAAAAGAAAATAGTCCGTGGTGGGAAACTTGGCCTGTAGAAGTTACACAGTTCTAAAATGAGGGAGTATTCGTCTTCATGGTTTGAATTGAGCTGATGCAAATTGGAAGTTGTAATCTCTTTGTTTTGAATAGGAAATTATATTAAAATTGTGGTTAGCCGTGTGGCTAACATGCCTTTAAACAGAGGTTTTATGTAAATCTTTCTTAGTCAGCCTGTGTTAAACTGTTTTATAATGCAGGAACTTGGTACATAGTCCAACTACATGGGGTAAAAACAAAAGAAAAGAAAAAGAAACTTGATCAATCCATGAATTAAGATTGTTTTTAAGCATTTGTGAATTGATTTTGCACCGCTAAGTACAATTCAAGCAAATATTTGTACCTGTATCGTCTTTCTTTTTGTCTTGCTTATACCTTGCCTTGCTTGTACTTGAGTGCATAGATAAGCAGTCCTGAAGTGAGATCTTATTTGGAAAATAAATGTATTTGATGTATTTACAATGCTGTTGTATTTGTTTTTTTATAGGTCCTGTCATCACGACCATTGATCAGGTTTAATGGAAACCAAGGGGTAAGAACATTTCATTCTCTCTTTCTCCATTCCAGTTCATACAAAGAGTTGTCTATGTTATAGTAATAATGAAAATAAAATTGTAGTTTTTGAGTATTATTAAATTTGGCCCCCTCAATCACCACAGCTGACAGCTGTGTTTCAAATTCAGGTGCCAGAAATTATTTTTTTCATTCATCATGATCTGCAACATGGATTCATAAAGGAGAATTCAAACATTTTTAAACTCAAACATCAACTCTCTCTCTCACACATACACTAACACGCACATACTTTTTCAAAGAAGAAGTGATTATGCCAACACTGGTGTCAGCTTCAAGCTAGCTATTTCTTTTCCTCAACATGACACTTCAGTGCCATGTCTTGAAGTGGCTGCCTTAGAAAGCAGCGAGAAAGATGCTAGCAAAGCTGTTCTGGATTTAATGATGTACTTTTTCGCCATATGTGTCATGTGCTGTGTCGACATTGCTTGATCTCAAAGCACTGTGCTGTCACTGAGACCTGATCACGCAAACGATTCCCTGCCTTTTTTGCCACTGGGCACAAGATTTAGTTTATTTTGCTTTTGCTCTTAAATGTGCCAGATGTCCTCTGGGACCCTGAACAGCTCTTACACGACAGGAAAGACTACCTCTTGAACCCTTACACTTTTTATTTCCCAAATGTCATGCTCACTTTCTTCTTTCTTCATAACTTCTCTCTTGGTCTGATGAAGGATTATATTTGTTGGTATTCTTTGTAAAATCTTTGTCAGTAGACAAATGTTTCTGTCCATAGCAGAAACTGTGGCCGATGTTGAAATTTGATCTTAATGCACCAGTCTCTCTCTGTGAGAGCTCTCTTGGATACAGCCCGGTGATTTGAAGGACTGATGCTTTTCAAATGTTCTCTTGGAAATAGGATCAGGTCGAACGCTGCTCTCAGTTGCTGTTAACTTGTTGTTGGCCAACTGTGTAGTGTCAGCCAGCCATTTTTAGTATCAGCAACATTAAACGCACCAGTTGTAATGCAAGGAAAGTAATCAGAGAATGGCAAAGGAAACAAAGTAAGCTAGAGATAGAGCAGACTGAAAGCTGCAGGTGTTTGTAGCAAATGTTCACCGCTGCGTGTTTTGCCCCTTTTGCTTCAATAGGGGCAAGTCAATAAATGCATAAGTTGGTCCAAGTGGAGAAATGATACAATTTAAAAAAAAAAAAAAAAAAAAAACAAACAAAAAAAAAAAAACTATGTGTCCTATAATATGAGAGACTGTTCCTCTTTCTGCAACTGGTACCTGCATGTTTATGATAATGACAGAACTCACACAAGGGTGCCACTGCTTTATATATGAGCAATTAGCTTCTCATGAAGACAATAAACATTCTTGTGTTCACAAACTTTCTTCACACAAGCAGCAGCTCCCTGCAAGGGTAAAAGGCAGGGTTAGCATGTGTGAGCCTGCCCAGTCTGACATGCATAAACAGTCTATGTGCACGTCTGTACTGGCAAGTTTCAGTTTGTGTGGGCATCCAAAGGGGTGCTTTATTTAGTGAAGATTTTATTGGCCATCCGTCTCTCTCCTAACTGTTGACATTATTGTTAATATGGTCTGAATGTCTTCAGTTGGAATCGTGTCTTAACATCTGTCATAATCCTCCGCTCTGACAGGTTCACTTTTAACCCATCCCTGTTTCTTTTATGAAAGGCTTGACATTAAGCTATCAGAGGTCATCAAATATGATGTAAAATGCTCAGGTTGGCACCATGTTGAGAAATCCCCCTCCTACACCAAACTTCTGCAAATTTCTACATTTCCAGGGAAGAATCATTGTTTTTTACCATGAAGTGCTTCCTCGTGACACTTTAAAGTTGCCACATCTCGAGATCTCAGTGATGTTGAGAAAATGTTATCAACTCACCAGTGACACAATTGCCAAAACTATGAAAAGGGAGTTCTCCAGAAACATGAAATTACTTGTAAATAACGTTGGATCAAGATCAAAATGCTTAAAATGTTGCAGGCATCTTTCTGTCAGTATTTTTTTAAATTGGGAATGGTGCAATGCAGAATGCTGCAATCCTGCACAGAACCAGGCCATCTTTATACTCCTTGACTTGATGCTTTGTTGTCAAGTAAAATACATTTTAGAAACTATTTTATCTGCACTGTCTGCTCTGAGAATTCATCTACTTTGTTGACAGGCTTTAATTCTCCTTTTTTAGCAGGCATTGATCTACACATGTAATTAAGTCATTCAGTTTGTCACTTGCACAAATCAGATGGTGAACTTGAGGTTTATTATTTGATGTATTTAGACCATCGAAATACCAAAGTAAGGCATGTATTTTACTGATGCAGCACGCTCACCATGGAGGAAAATCTGTTACTTCTGAGATCAGAATGCTAGTCAGAAGTGTGAAAGTGGCTAAATTGCAGAGCAGATGGCCTGGCTGTCACGATGAGATCCCACATTCATTCACTCATATTCATTCATCTTGTACAGCCTTCCGTAAGCTCTGATGAAGTGTGCATACACATAACAAGTTTCTTGCACTTTTTAAAATCATTATTAGAAAGGAAAAGATTTAAAAGGAGTAAAATGGATGAAAGATTATACAGACTGACAAACCAGGGTGACAGCTGGCTGTC
>JBAJHX010000106.1:18123944-18182505 GCA_037176925.1 Amniataba percoides
CACTTTGATACACGTCCCCATTCACAAGCATTCACTCTGTTGTAACTTTCCCAACTGTAAAGTAAGTCTTCCCCTGCAACTAGTGATGGATAATTTTCTCATGATATTTCACAATTGTGGGAGGTTAACAATATAAATCATGAGGTACACTAAATTTCTAAAGTAAATTTCTTTCTTAATAAAATAACCCCATGGGAATGTCTGCCTTTTTTCCCTGGGGTTTCAACAGTACAGTTTTTTGCATACAGCTATTATACCGAGACTCTCAGACTGCTCAGTGTTAATTCAGTAGAGTAAATACACTTTCCATAGCTAATCTTTAACCAGAGCTTGTTTGCCTTCAGTGTTTCCATCTGATCCAGTAAAATGATAAGAGAAAGGGGAGAATCAAAATTTTCACCATAGATGTGCAGTGGATTTTTTTCCCCTAAATTTCCACCAGTTTAACAAACACTACAGTGAGCTGGGTTGTCCTGACAGTCTGGTAATTTTTGTGTTTTCTCCATGGAGGGATTTTTCTAAATTCTTCCTCTCTGTGAATTTCAAACGGCTTTTACAGCACATTTTCTGAGCTAGTTCCAGTTGACCAATAGTAATTAAAATGATGAGCTCTTCAAGAACCTTTAAACCTTTGCATGAGTACTAAATCTGTGTTATTAAATGAAATAGCGTCCTTGGTACTCTGGTATTTTAAATGAAATTATTTCTTCTTTCTCATTGCACAGTTCATTTTTTCGTAGTCCTTGTCCCCATGCTTGTTTTCTTTTTAGGTCAGCCCAGACTCCCCAGTTTACCCATTGTTTACACTTCCATTAGGTAGAGGCAGGAGGAGCTGCTCTGTTATATTAATAGCTCCTTCCTCTCAGGTTCTTCTCACCTCAGACACGTACTGTATGCCTCTTCCTTTCCGCTCCCTCAGTAAACACGGCACACAAACACACGCAAACAGTACCCCAGGCACTTTTTTTGGATTCATTGATATTAAAAGAATGTCATAGCAGGTAAAGCTTAGAACCTTCATCTCTTTGTAAGGTAGAAAGTAAAACCCATCATCTGAAGTGGGGCTGTCGATCTCTGTCGCCTTTGGGCTCTCCATGATCACAGAAATTTGTCTTTTTGAAAATACTGCTACACAGCACCTTACCATCTCTATACAAACATACATTGTTAGAATTTGGCTTGTTTTCCCTCTCTCCACACTACAATATCACCATCAACAACAGACCATTGCTGCATCCATTTTGCAGAGTGCCAAAAATGAACGTAATTTTAGTAGTTCACTGTTCTAAGTTCAAGTTAGTTCAAAGTAGTTCACTGTGGAAATACTTTAAACTGCCATGCAGATCCAAATTCAGCTCCTCACAGTTTTCCATTGTTGTTGTTGTTGTTGTTGTTTCAGAACTTCAAAATATTCATGTTGTGACAGCCAACACACAGTGATTGGGTCAGCCACTCCCAAAGACATTATTGTGGGCAGGGTCAAACAGGGCCTGTCTGTAATGTAATCCCTGGTATTGTGAAAAGACAGCACAGTCATCATAGTCTCAGAGCCACTGAGAATACAGATCCTCTAATACTATTTCTATGTACTCTGTCTTGTTTCTTTATTTTTCGCTTCCTCCGTCTATGTTCTTGCACTGGATGCTCTCCTCTGTACACTCCTTTGTCCTCCACAGCTTAGGCCATTTTCTTGCGCTATGATCTGGACTGCAATTTTCCTTTTGCACCCTCTGAGTTAAACTGAATTCATACTGAACACTATTGCATGTTCTGGTACTAAAACTGCTCTTTTTCTGGCAGAAACGTCCTGCTGCCGACTTCATCGACCCACTTGTGAACAAAAAGCCCAGGATATCGCACCTCGCCAACAAGGCTGCAACAGCCCCAGTTAATGGCAAGCTTGGCTCCTCCAATGGAAGAGGGGAGGCAGGTGGAGCGCAAGCAGGAGTGGCGGTTTCTATGTCAGACGGCGGCATGACGTCCAGCTCCCAGCAGCTCCCCGTGCTGGACATCCCTCGTCCTTTTGAAGCACTGTCGGACGTCAGCAATGACTCCAGCCACAATGGGAGAGATTGTGACTCTCAGGAATCGGCGGTGTCCGAGAGGCTCAGCCAACCTCCTTCACTGTTCTCGGGTTCAACGACGCTAACTGCTCCCAGCATCGGCACAGCATCTCCTGGACACACAGGCCTTGATGGCCCTCGGGACAAGAGCCCCTCAACCTTCAACAAGTCCAGGAAGAAGTCAAAAAAGCATAAAGACAAGGAGAAGAGTAAAGACAGGGAGCGGGTGAGAGAAAGGGAGCAGGAGAAGGAGAGGAAGAGTCGTGAAGAGCGTGTGCCTGAGCCTAACAGAGCCTGTGAGATGAGCCCAGGAAACCTCAAAGATAACAGTATTCCACACAAAAGCACAGGTGAGAGCAAGAAACAAACACACACGCACATATCATCCTTTTCATCTACACGAGAAGTCTCATTTACTAAATTCAATTTTACAGCTCTTGCATCAAATACAATACAATACAATAAAAGTAGTACATATGTGGACGGACAGCAGTTAGTCATCACTGTGAGTAGGTGATGTGTCATGTGACCAGTATGTGACACACTTATTAAACAGAGACCCCTGCTGTTCATCTTTATGCCTTCAATAACGGCAAATACTCGCCTGTGAATTTAACAGACAGATAGCATCTTTAGGGGATTACACTTTTAAGAGATGAGGGATGAGAACAATAACTAATTATGAGCAATGATCTTTTTGTGTTGTTGCCTTTCCGGAGCCACCGATTTTTATGCAGAGACACAGCAGAGATAACATATCAATTCCATTTTCTGTCCGTGTGACCTTGTTTCAGATCTGAATGGAATGTGCAACAGTACCAGTATTCCTTCGTCATCACCTGAGGTGGCAGACTATTTATTGTGAGTATTTAGTTTAATTTAATTATTGGTGTCAATAGATTGTAATGCTATGCTGCTATTTTGGAGAAATTCTTAAATTAATTCAGATTCAGATTCCTTTATTTGTCCCACAGGGGGGAAATTTACAGTTTAACAGCAGCAAGACAGTGTAAAACAGACAGTAAGAAAAGCAAGATATAGAATAAAATAAGAAATTATAATAGAATATAGACACAATAAAATTAAAGTAAATAAGACTAAAGTTGAAAATAAAATTAAGTAATCCTAGATAAATAATTATTAATATTGCAATTTCATTAGTATAAACCAGTGTTTTCTTTAAACTGAGAGACTGAAGAGATGAAAGAGGCACACTGAGGGAGCGAAGTTATGCAAGTACACTAAATGAGGTGAAACAAACGGGTGCATGTTGGTGCTTTAAAAACAACAGGAAGTTGGTTATAATATGGCATACTTACCAACATAATCAAGAGCAGCAGTGGCTGTGACACACATCTCAGGGTTAGAGTGCCCTAATTTCCTCCAGAGGATTGCCAAAGCTGCAGCCTTGCACCCTTTGAGGATTTCATTACCTGATTATCATTATCTGAGGGCCACTGCAAATACATGTCCATAAATCTGAGAAATCAAATCCTCATAGAAAAGGAAAATAAAATAACTTTCCTGAGAATCATCACATTGTCATTATTGGATTTTTCTTTGTCAATGTAACTCAGTGACAGTTTCTGTGTGGGTATATTACAAACAGGAACTGCTGATTACTAATGCAGCATACTTGTAATCTGAAAAAATACTTTCAGTTTGCCAAAATGTAAACAAATATAGGATTTTAAAAAACTCAAGTTGTAGCCCACATGGTGGGTTGGATGAGGGAAGTCTTACTAAATTAAATTCATTGATATGTGTTGGTACTTCCCATTAAATCTCCCTCTAATGAGTCATTGCTCCTCTCCACTTGAACTAAATGCTTAAATCCACCTTTGTTTTTGCATATTTTAGTAACATTATCTCTTATTTGCCTCCTAGGAAATACACAGTGATTGGTTCTCCGGAGCAGCGGCAGAGGTATAAAAATGATTTCAATGCCGAGTACAGCGAGTACCGGGGTCTGCATGCCCGGATAGAGGGCATCACCCGGCAGTTCACTGTGCTTGACAATGAGCTCAAACAGCTCCAACAAGGCACAGACAAGTACAAGGTAGATTCCTAAAGGACCTCATAAATCTGCTATTTCAATGCTGTATTTTAATTTATGGTTATGATATATTTTTAGTCACTCACCTTATCGTTTTGTGTTTCTTCTCCACAGACAATCCACAATCAGATACTTCAAGAGTATCATAAAATAAAAAAGGTAAATTCAAGTTCTACTATAACACATTTTGATGGCATAAAGTGTCAAAGCTGATCATCAGATTGTGACTCTGTGCTTTTTCATATCCCTTACAGACTAATCCAAACTATAGCCAAGAGAAGAACCGCTGTGAATATCTACACAACAAACTGGCACATATAAAGAGACTTATTGCAGAGTACGATCAACAGCAACTTTAAAAGTAGTTACTAGACATTGTTTCCCTGTTATCTCTGGAAACCAAGCAGATAAAGGAAAACTCTGGATTCCGCCTGTGCTAAAAAAATGTTTTTCTCATGAAAGATGCCATGAAGGGAGTATTTCCCTCACTGGGGCCAAAGGCTCTAGTGAGGACTTAGCAGGACACACAATCTTTCTCTCTCTCTTTCTTTTTTTTTTCTCTCTTTTTTTGGAAGATGGGGTTGCCTGGTGTGGCCAGGTCTGTCTGTGTAGTTACAATGCATCCAGAAAAAAAGAGGTTCTGTTTGGCTTTGTTTTTCTCAGCAGCCCACCCTGCTTATAGTGCACAGAGATCCGAATGAGTCAAACATGGATAGACTCTCACTTTCTCGGGAGATATCCAAGTAGTCTTTCCTGCTTTTGTAACTGGAGAAAAGGTGACGCTGAGATGAAAACTGCAGATTGTACACCAAATATAACTAATTTGTTTTTGAGTAAAGAAAAATTAAGTGACTTCCCCTTATACTGAATCGAATGGCTGTGACGTTGAATTTATCTCAGTTTTTCTTTTTATTTATTTTTGACACTTGGGGGAATGAGTCTGTTTTACACTCCTCAAAATCTGTACTTAAAAAGTTATCTCTCTTCTTTTCTGTCCTCGCATCTTGAATGTCTACCAGTATTTTATTCAGAAGCTGCCTTGTCCATCTAATTGTCAACCTGTTGGCGTTAATTATTTTTTCTCTTTTAAAGAGATGCAGATATTATTGTTGAACAAATCAAAAAAGGAGGCCTCTAAACGCACACGGTCAGGTTTGTGCGCTTGGTTTTTCTTTTCTAAAAATAATGTGCAGATGTCTTAACAGAGGGGACGTGTGTGGAGGTTTCCAGTCACATTCGAGCTGTGGATTTTCTTTGAAACGCGGTCTCCTCACTCAGTCGTGGCGAGCTGCAGTGTTTGTTCATCGGCTACAGCAGTGGTCCTTAGTCATGGTTCATCATATTTTACCAGTGAAAAACTAGATTTAGCTCTTAATTGGTTGTCTTTCCACTTTAGGTCATGGTGGCTTTTGTAGCAATAGAATTATTCATAGCTGTCTGAAGAGTTCATCGCCAGTTGTACTCTTCATCATGCTTCAGAAAATCCTCAAATTGTAAAATGATACAGACCTGGGGATGCAGATCTGCAGACTTTCTTTTCATCTTTAAAATATTCAGAAATTAGGTTTATCCACAGATCTGATATCTCCTAAGTTACCATCTTTGTCTGTTTTAGTTAAGATAAAATGGTGTTTACAGTGTCTTTTAATGAGATCAAATTTTTTGTTCTGTCTGCTCATTGACCCACGATAGTCCATCGAGACGACTGTTAAGCTGAAGCCATCCTTGATCATCTTCCAGGTGGAGGCCTCTCAGAGAAGGAAGGCTCCCCTGTGACCAGTTTTTGCCTTTTTCAAATGTGATGTCAGATATTCGCGGAGGTGGGCTCAAAATCTGTTTCCTGGATTAGCTCTCCTCCCTGAGGGGCGCCGAATCAAGACGGATGATCTCGGCACGTCCGTCGACAAATGCTGTATCAGAACTTAACCCGATAAAACGAGCGAGTCGAGTTTAGTCAGCGAATGCATTTCTTATATCAATCTTTTTATGTGAATATGAAAAATCAGCACTTTTTCTCCTGATCTTGCTGTTACCTGAAGGTTTTGTCTAAATGACCTTTCTCTTTGTCCATCAGAGTGCATGCTTTATGAATGTGTTACAATGTCTTTGTATCTTTACTTGGGGGAGGGTGGGGGGAGAACTGCCCAAGGATATCAAAATCCAAGCAAAGGCCTATGCCAGCTGAATTAGTATGTAATCAATTCGACGTGACTCTGACCAGCATGTATACCAAAGTGCTTACAGAGTGGGATGAAACAAAACGCTCTACCAAATGTTGGCAAAGGAACATGTCACAGTATTCTCAATTTCCATTCATCATTTCTTTTGTGAGAATTTATCACCCAGTGGAAACTTTCTCAGTGTTTTTTCGCGCGAAGCCTGGGGAGGCTCCTTTGCTCTAAATGGGATTTGCATGACTTGGCTCAAGCGATTCTGTGCAGTGCCAGGTTTCAGATTATATCATTCTCCTAATGCACTACGTTAAAGCCCAATGCTCCAGGCCTCATCGCAATGATGCTGCTGGGTCTAAACCGAGCCTGGATCTGGAACTCTGGTGGTCAGGTCTTGTTCCCAGAATCAACTCTCGGCACCACCCAGTGTCGCAGCCTTTAACCAGGAAGACACTTTTCATCACTCTTACTGTATCTTGTTTTCTAGGAACATTCTGACATTATTACTGTATTGCACCTCTATTACGGTCTAAATCAGTTGTGAACGAGTTCATCAGCACATTTTGCTCCAATGGAGAGCAAACTGTGAAGGTAATGCTATGCCAGCACAGGAGTACCGTTGTATGAGTTGATTGTGCCAAAATGACCTGTTGTATAGGGTTTTATTTTTCTTTTCTCTGAGTATATACATGCTGCTGTATAAGCAAAGAGGGCTTTGGAGAAGAGTCATGAAATGTTGGCGCTACAACCCAAAGCACGCTTTTTGAAAACCATAAGGGACTGGGACTGAAATTGATCTTTGTTTCAATAAAATTCTTTAAAAATCTTATTTGTGAAATTCTGAACCAGTTGTTGCTGTCTCTTTGTTATTGTAATTTGAGTTTAATTTGAGTATCAGTTGCTGCATAAAAGACAGTGTTATGGTCTATTTTGATTTTCTTTTAACATTACAGCTGTGGTTTAATAACGTTTAATTATTTCAAATTTTACATGTTTATAGAGAGTGAGAAGTGGAAGAGAGTGAATCTTTTCATGAATGCAACATAAATGGTGATAACTGTTAAGACTTTGTTATCCTTTAGAAAGTACATAAAGCAACTTTTTTAGCACCAGAAATAGTTTTTTGGAATAAACTGAGACATCAGTCTGGCCTATTACAACAGAGCCTATTACAATAAGCAATAAGCCTATTACAAATAAGAAACTGATGCATTTGATAGCTCTTTTTTTTCAACTGTTAAATGTGCTTGTCACTATTACATTTGTTTACAATTACTGAAGACTGTAGTGAAGAGGATGTCCTGTAGGTGGCAGCAGTTTCACACTGTTTCCAAAGTCTCCACACAGTGCTGGCACACCTTGTTTTTGTTTAAAAAAAGCAACAAATTTAACAGAAACACTTGGGTCCTTCTGCTCTCCCCAGATTGCGTACTTTCCCCTGAGAGGTACATTGTTAAGCTTGGTCGGCGACACCTTCAGGAATGATTGAAAAGGCTAGTTAAAACCACTGATTTTGCATCCAGGGTGTTTGTGCAGACTGTGGCATTCTGTGTGCGTTGCCCGTGTCTAATGGGCATCCTCTTATAACCCATGAGTGTGTGCCGTTTGCTGCCAAGTCTGTGCCTTGCGCTGAAACGCGGATCCAAAAAAGGGTCTGGCATGGCGGCGTGGGCAGAAGATGCTCCTGCAAGGCAACAGAGAGGACAGAGCTCACTGTAATCTGACACACCGTGAAAGATCCCAGAAATCTACATAGCGACTGTGTTCCAGTTGGCTGCGCTGAGCTGTGCCTGAGCCTCGCTATGCTGCTACTGGCTCCCATCCCAAAGTTGGCCTCAGCGCTACTCAGGGAGCCGAAGGGGGGGCCTGGTCAGCGAGTTCACCGTGGCAAACTGCCATCTCTCCCCTCTCCTCAACATACAGCCGCATATACACTGACATGTTTACACACAAAGCCCAGAGACGGAGAGGTCTCCTCCCCCTCTGTGTTTTAAGTTTTTTTTTTTACATTAGTCAGACAGGATTTCATTTTGTCTGGGATTTCTGCACTGAAACGGAGAGAGGGGTCTACTTCTGTTTAGATTCTCCCCTGACAGAGCGGGGTCAGTGCTGTAATATGAAAATCAAGGCCAGGGTCCCAACTAAGTTAATTATTTGACATTATCGGTATGTGTTTGAGACACGAGGGCATCTCATGATGAATTCAAGAGAAATGATTCATTTTTCTACACCTGCACATCTCTACAGCCAACCACAGAAACAGCTCATACATGTAGGCTGATGCGCTGAGAGAAATATATTTTCTGACTCCTGGCTTTGTGGGCAGCTTAGCAACCTCTGATGAGCGCATGAAAGACCAAAGTACAAGGACACATACACTTTGTAGAGTCACATTTCTAAAAAGAAAATACGATCGGTAAAATGGAGACCGAGTGGGATGAGTGTGACTTTGACAGAGTAGTGGTTGTGTTAGCTGAAATCTCACATGACTTGAACAATATAAACCAAAATGGTGTGATAGAAATTAAGTTTGTTACTTGTGTCAAACAGCCAATGACAGTGCTCTAATAAGCCTTTAACTCTGGACAGTGCAGTGCAACAGTGAGCCTGCACAACTGTTGCTCTGCTGGCTGTAGCTTCCTCTGAGTTTTATTAATTTCGCACTTGTGCTGCAGAGAAGTGAACACTCAGTATCAGTTTTGTGTCCACAGACTTGCAAAGAGGCGAGCGTGGAAAGCACAGAGCAATAACCAGGTTGGCCGATTTCCAGCCAAAGCCAGCCAATAATGATAAAAATCTGAGTTTTTCTTCATCTTTATTACCTCTTGTTCATTCTGCAGTGTCTGTGTTACCAACTGAGACTCAACTGTTATGGATCATGTGTCGCTGTCTCTCTGTGTGGGATAGTCTCTTCAGTGACAGTGAGCTCTTTAGCTTCGTAGTGACTCTGATGACCTTCAGTGCCACTTTAAACAGGGCGAAGATTGTTTCCCCTCGACGACGATCCTGTTGCTGACACCACGTTCTTGTCTGATTCTACATCAGAAAACACACAAAAGTCTTGATCGAGACAAGGAAATTTACATTTTCAGGATATAAGATGTATCTAACTTCTTCAGGTATATTTAGCATCCATCAAACTTGATAAACACTTACTTGACTGATGTGATGAGCTCTTTTGTGTGCATAAATGAAGTCTTTTTGTAATAAAGTATAGATACTGGAGCAAGTCAGGTGGTGTCTGGTCATACAATTTAATAGCACTGGTCAGGATTTTTAATTCAATTTCATTTCATGCTCAGTGGGCAAGCTTTTCAAGCATAATCACAGGCTGCGTTCAGGCTACACATGACTAAACAATGCTGGCTCTGTTGTAGATTGCCACACTTAATCAGCCAACTTTTCTATGAATGAGCGGAGGACGTTTCTCTCTCAAGCTGTAGTGTCACATCCCCACTCATCTAAATTATTTTCATCGAGCACATTTCAGCTCTTGAACCTTTGAGGAAATGCATTTTACGTCCCCAGGTGCTACCCAGTTAATCAGCCTCGTATCTGTATCTGTATCAGCATTTCTTCTTCAATTCATTTCAACGACCAGCTTTGGCATTATTTCTGTTTTAGCTTGCAGAAATGCATTTCAGCTCTCAGCTTCTTTAGGTGATGCAGTTCCTCTTTCACCTCAGCCAGTTTTACATTTCAGCTTCTAGCTCTTTTTTTCCCCCCAGCAATGCAGAGCAATATGTTGGATAGAGTTCAGATTTTTTTCTGGCGATTCATGTCAGATTTCAGCAGTCAGGTGCATTTTCTACAAGAAATGCATTTTCTTGTTTAAGCAGAAGTGCCTTAATCTGAGTTCAGCATTTATCATCAAAGATGTTTATTAAGTCCTAATCAACATATGATACCACTGATATGGAGGAAGATCATTTCCTGTGAGTCACTGTGAGGCCATATGCAGCGCCTGTCTCACAGCTGACATTTTTACTTGTCACATAAAAGTGTAATCAGCAATAATAATAAGCATGTGCATTCCATATAGGTGTGCAACTTCTAGGACCCGGGTGTTGTGCTTACTGGCTCGCACTGCTTTCTGCTGCATGACTAAGTCGGCTATGAAAGTGGGAGAGGAACTGAAAAAGATGTGACTTAGCAATCTAGAAACAACCCCACGTTTACGGATGTGTGTTGGTCAAAAGCCTACTTTGCACAATTATAATAAAAATATCAGAAACAATGTAATGTGCACATATCGGCCACATTGTTAAGTATACCTGGACAATCTAATGTGATCCAATAAAACAGCTCTGCCATGAATTCCACTTTTACAAAAGTTTTTCTGCTTCAGTAATATCCACTTTATGTTTATTATTGAGGTCTCAGTGTGTTCATGCTGCTCCTCTTAAGTTTATAAATGGGGTGAGCAAAAATATTAAAACCATTTTTCAATTCAGCGCACTCAAGCACAACAACAGCACCCGTTACAACCTCCATAACACACATAAAGTAGAGTTATTACCTTTCTCACAGTGTCAACAAAAACTGAAAAATTATAAGAATTCCTAAATTCTGTTAAAGCTATTAAGATGAATAGCTTCACACTGCACAGCTATACTTACGTTGTGGCTGATGATCTGTGCATAATGTTGAATTAAATTGTCTTTGTCTGTAAATGTGTATGCTATGCCCTACTGTAACTGAAAAATTGACTGCTGTAAAGTGGAATTCAGCGCTAGTGTTAATTATGTGCAATCAATGATAAAAGGTCACGTTGGTGTGCATTGATCTGGTAGCTTGTTAGTCTAAATATGCTTTCTAGTTAGGAAAATCATTTTGTTGATTAATTTCATCCTGACTTATATATATGGAAATTTAATATATGACAAATATGCCATGTATAAAATAGTTCACATTTCTAGTAGGTTTCATATATGGTTTTATATATATGTTTTTACTTCATGTGTACATATATGAAAATGCTTATATGATGAATGTGTATACATTCATACACATACATTCGTACATAAAAATACATATTTGTATGAGCTAGATTTATGTGTCATGTACTAAATTGATCCAATTTCTAATAACTTTCATATATATAGATTTATATTCATAAACATACTTATTTGTACGGTAAGACATATATGTCATATATGGAATTGTTCAAATTTCTAATATAGTTTATACATATAGTTTTTTTACTTCATTTGTACATATTTGCAATCATATCAATCAATATATGCACAGAAAACTATATGATTAATGTGTGTACATAAACAATCATATCTGTGTGAGCTAGTCACGCATGATATGGTTTCTAAGTTCTATATATAGTTTGTACGTGTATGTTTGTACTTCTTCGTGTATTTGGATGTTCAGTCTATGTATCACATCTCTGAATGGGGTTTCTAAATATAATCTCATCATGTCATCGACCAGCTGTGCTTCATGTTCCCGTGATGAGCTGTCGTGATGTTGACCACAGCTCTCACGCGCCGTGGGACGGGTGCTCGCTCGTGCTCGGCTCTGTTGGCCCACGCGCTGAGATCACGGTCCCGTCGGTGACGTCAGTGTCCCCACCGCTGCCGGTGGCCCCGTGCCAGATATATTCATGCCGGGCAAGATGGCGGCGATACGGACGAGGTGTTACTGCCAGTGGACATAAACAGGCATTTTATTCAAAACGGAAAACCGAGTCACGCGCCTTTACGCACTCGGCCGCACTGTGTGTGTGTTTACCGCGCAGCGAGCGTCGACGTGTTTTTTTACTCCGCGCCTTTCCACGTTTTTTTCTCATAAAATGTTCACGTTGTAGCTCGCTCGCTAACGGACCAGCTGGCTAACAGAGAGCAGCCACTAGCTAGCTAGCTATCCATCACAGCCAAGCCGCCGTGAAGTGGAGAATGGGAGAAAAGCTGGAGCTCAAGCTCAAATCGCCGGTTGGAGCAGAACCTGCAGGCTACCCGTGGCCTTTACCTGTATACGTAAGTGATGAACTCCGACACTCCCCGGGTTAAGGTTTGGTTTTACTCTCCTGTGTTTGTCTTTGTTAGTTAGCTCTTTGCTAACGGCGGCTAGCTGAAGGCACGCTCGTCCGGAGAATCAGGTCACACTGGTCGAGATCTGTGACTGTAAACAGTCTTTGGTCGAGATGAAGACTGACACGACTTATCAGACAGTCACCTCGACTCAAAACACACATGTAGCTTGTTGTTTTCCACCTGTGCTGACAATAATATTCCTTGAAAACAGACCGCGGTACATTTGAGCAGAGAGACTTTGTCTTTGGCAGAAGTACAACTAGCTCAGATGTTGACACCCGGTCATGAGAAGATGTTTTGAAACAGGAGAGACTCAAACAAACCCCCCTCTTTCACATCGAGCATGTCAGCCACTCTGTAACTTAATTTTTCTCTTTAGTGTCTCCTTATGATCGCTCATGTCCCAACTGAAACACAAACAAAGTGGTGATTGAATACAGTATGTCTGCTTTCATGTACTCATGTCCATATTTTGATATTAGCAAACAATCACACAAGACACAGATATTAATGTCAGTGTACAAGATGTGTGTGAGGACTGTGGTTCCTGATGCATGTGAATGGCCGTTTTGCATCCCCTTTTCATTGCTTCCTGTGTTTTGCTATCTCATGGCAGCCTCACAGTTCAGACCGGCTGGTTGTGTTTGGCGATAAGATCTCATTACGTCTGTTGCTTCTCAGAGGCAGTGGTGGTCATGCCTGCTCAGAAAGGGACTTCTCCTCTCTCGATCATGTTTCCATTGAAGTATGCTGTCAGTGGCTGATGGCACTTGACTCATTAAAGATAGAAACGGAAAGGGAAGCGGTTGCAAGTTTTCAGTAGTGTCTATAGTTACCTTAAACTGTGTTTGTCATTTATAGTAATTGTGGTGAGAGACTCTGTGCTGACTGAAAGAGAGAAAAAAAGCTCAATTTCTCAGAATGTCTGAGTGGGGTCTTTCAGTACATTTCTTCTCTCCACCCACACTGTACTTACATCTGCTCGTGTGGTTATTTCAGTTTCATCATTGAGTTTGTTTATATATGAACTGAATGAGTTTCAACTCTGTGAGTTACTTGTTGATGTAATCAGCCGCTCCTCTCTGCTTTTGCTGACCCTCCCTTTACACCATGCCAGAGTCTGATAACACTCACAGTTCCTCCCTCCTGCATTTCTAGCCTCGCCCATTTCCTTATGATGATGGTCCGCGAGGATAAACGCAGGAACAAGCACGTCAGGAATTTCTACTGTTGACCTGCGTGTTTAGCTATTTATACAGGGACTGGCTGTCGTGCATTGAATTAGAAACAGCTGATGGTCCTGCATGTGGAGTTCTGCAATATGGAGCCTATTCATGTGGTGCTCTCCCCCTGTTTTCAAAGGGAAAAGACTTCCTCTCTCCTCTCCCCTCCTCTCATGTCCATATGGTCAACTCAACAGGGAGGATTGAAGAGACTGCTTCTATTCAGCAGTGCTATATTAATAGAACATAAAAACACATGCCAGTATTTGTGCTCAAGTGTGTTTTTTTTTGTCCCCCAGTCATATTCAAATACCAGTTTTTACTCCTGTTGAACTGGTGACAACAGATCCCACTCCGTGTAGATTCTTCACTCCCACAGAGCATAAAAATCACTTATCTCACCCACAGAGCATGAACACAGTGTTGTCTGTGTTTTGGTACACACAACATGGCTGTTGTAGAGACTGTTGCAGTGTAAGGCGTGCTGTTACTCTAATCCAGCACCAAGAATGAAGCCCATAAAAATGCTCTTTCTTTCTGTCTCTCTTTCACTCTGCGTTTCTCCCCGTCTCTCACTAAATCCCCACATCTGTGCATCTGTAAATGCTTCCATATGAAGAGCACCTCTGGTGTGGTGCAGCTCTTTGTCCATCTGGTTCTGGGTGTGGGCATTAACCAGGCCTACATAGTATTTAAAAGGCGTGCCGCAGCTCAAGCACAGCTGAACGTGTTTGGTTTGGTGTTCACCTGTGTACCTCAGCTATTATTTACAAGCCAGCAATTACTGTAGTAAAAAAAATCAATGGTGTCTCAGGACAGCTAGCTCTAAGGAGTCAAGGCTTGTTGCAGCACTGAAATGGAAAAACAAAAGGCAGCTGTCATACTTGCAGTCTTGCTTCTGTGGGTATGAAAGTGACTTATATGCACAGTGTTTCTATGCTGGAGCTGGTCAGTACAGGTCAGGTGAGCTGCAGGCACTCAGTGTCATCCACATGTGACCTGCTGTGCTTATCTGTCGAGATAAAGCAAACAGTAACACAACTCCCCTGGATAGCGTTGTGTTTGTTATCGTCACATACTCTGCACCCACTCTGCAAATCTTTCTCTGAATATGCTGTCATTAAAAGACAGGGAAGATAACTCAGCACTAGCGTCTCGCTTTTGATGTGCTGATGCCCTTTTGTGTTTGTCTACCACCAAGAGAATTAGTTGTATTTTGTGGAATCAAGCGTAGTACAAGGGTGTAAGTGGCACGCCTGCCTTAGTCATTTGTTCTCGTGGGCTGCTGAGGTACATGTAGTGGAGCGTGTCGTGTAAAACCCCCTCAGCCGCGGTGCGTCACGCTGATGTTCGGAGAGGATGACTGAAGAGGTGGTGTAGAGAGGAGGAGTCGTACATGCGTCAGTGTACCCACAGTGGGGAGAGAGGAGGGTCTCCTGTTCTTTTTGTCTGACTCTCGCTTTCAGACGGTGTTTATTTTTAGCAGCAGTCCTGTGCTGGTGTTGCTGTGTGCTGTCTTTGTGTGAGCAGGTGACCCCCCCCCCCAAACTCTTTCCCTCTTCGGCATTTCATGCACTCGCTCACACAGTCTCTTTTATACACTTGCACACCTTGTATGCCGTCCCTACTCAGTGAAATGTAGTTTGTTAAATCTGCAGTTCTCACGTATGTTGGAGGAGATTGTGCTGCTTATTAGCCACAAAGCTAGTAGTTAGCTTGATATTTTAGCTGTAACCGGGACTATGTGCAGACAGAAATAGTAGATTTCCTGTCTTACCATGCACATTTGAGTGTGTGAGCTTGTGCGCATGCATGTTTGAGCTTTGGCGGAAGTTTGCGTAGTAGTGGCGGGCAGTATTGAGCGGGAAGCCGGGAGCTCCAGGCAGTGAGCTGTTAGCTGCGGAAGCTGTGCCAGGCCTCAAACAGCTGACAAATACCAGGCTTCCCCTCCTCTCTCTGCCCCCCCCACCTAGTTCCTAGCTCCTCTCACTTTCACTTTCTACCCGTTGTACCCTCTTTTCTTCTCTTTTCTCCTTTCTACTCTTCTCTTATTTTCCCTCATTTCTTCCCTCCACCAGAGGCTCTCCCTGGCAATGCGCTGGAGCGGGAGACAGAAAGTGGGTCAGTGGGTCAGCTCAGGCTACAGGCTCAGGCTGGCTACGCTGTGGGTGTAACTTGAGTCCTATTGCGCCCACAGAGCTGCTCAGTGCACTCCAGCTAAGATTACTAACTATAGATGCCCTGGATGGGATCAATAGAATTAATCTTATCTCATTTAGTTTAGATTTATTTTGAGGCTTAAAGGCCATTTTTAACCAGATTGACTTTTATTGGCTTTCTTGGACATGGTTTGGAATAGTTAAAGCTTTAATTAACTGAACGGGTTGTCTGAAGGAAAGTTAGTTAAACTAGGTGAAATTAAGTTTTAAATTAAACCTAAAAGGAGGGAGGTCTAACTTCAGGTTAATGATGTTTTTTGTGTTTGTAAATTGACTCCGTAGTTATAGTGAAGTAACTAATCTTAATTTAAGATGTGTCTCACAAACCACTAAAACATTGCTATAATTTTACATAAAAGTTCAGGTCTACCCTAGTGCTGTGTCAACACTCCACAGCTTTTAATGTAGAGACTTTCAACTCGTGTATAATGGGCTGGTATGGTTAAGAGTATGCTTCATTCAGAGTATATAGTGTATACTGCAAACAATGACAGAGTTTCTGAGTAGACTAAACAATATTCAGTGACTTTGGGCCTCATAGTTGTGTGTCTGCATTGAGAAGATGAATTAAACCTGAGTTGTGCTGATTGATTTCAGCATTCCCGTGTCTTTAATTAATGTATAGTTTACATTCAGCTCACCATTACTTACATGGTGTGTATAACCAGGAAATATTTATCAAATACATTTGCATATAACGTGATATCCTGTGATGCTACATTCATTTTTTCTTATTTAAGACTTGATGAATCTGAAGACAGATGGTCAAGGGCATGTATTCTATTTTTTTAGTTTGTATATTTTAATAGATTTTAAAGTAATTATTATATTCTAGTTTGTTTTGTGTTTCAAAGAGGGATATACACTCTTTTGTCCCCCTCTCTGTGTTCAGGATAAACACCATGATGCTGCTCATGAAATCATCGAGACCATTCGGTAAGCGACCTTTCCTCCCTTTGACTCAGCATTCACATGTACTCTCCCACATTCACACAGACAGTAAGTGACTCTGTCAGGTGTGTGATCTGGTGACATCATAGGTGTGTGTGCTTTCCCCTAGGTGGGTGTGTGAAGAGATCCCAGACCTCAAACTGGCAATGGAAAACTATGTACTCATCGACTATGACACCAAGAGGTGAGTCTAGGGTCAAGTCAAAATCTGCCTGTTGGGCTAATACTGGATACAGGCAGTACAATTAAAATGTAAAAGTGTCAGTAATAAAAGAATCTTTCTTGTTCTTGAGTCCAAACTATGTCACAACTGACACACAGGTATAAGTTGAGTATTTTCAGCTACATAAAAATTGTTCTTGTGACGTCAAAAATACGTGCTCGAGTAGGAAGCTGCAAAAATATGTCACTGATTTTTTATATTGTGTTGTTCTCACAGCTTTGAGAGTATGCAGAGACTTTGTGACAAGTACAACAGGGCCATCGACAGCATCCACCAGCTGGTGAGTCCATTTGTATGCAAGTGTTCTGTATTTTTTTTTGTTTGTGTATATCTTCACCCTGATGTTTGGGGGAAAACATTTTGCCAAGTATGTATTTTGTTAATCCCATAATTAATTACAATTTATCCCATTTTAGTGGAAGGGGACCACCCAGCCCATGAAACTGAACAAGCGTCCTTCCAATGGGCTGCTGAGACACATCCTGCAGCAGGTGTACAACCACTCAGTGACCGACCCAGAGAAGCTGAACAACTATGAGCCTTTTTCCCCTGAGGTGTATGGAGAGACCTCTTTCGACCTGGTGTCTCAGATCATCGACGAGATGGAAATGATGGAAGATGACACCTTTGTTGACCTCGGCAGTGGTTAGTCTGCTGTTATTTTTGGACGTTCAGGTTTCAGGAAGAATTGATCAAATGCCACTTTTACATAACCCCATTTCTGCCTTACAAAGCGAAATGCAAGCAGACTTCTCAGATACATTCAGATTCACAAACTGTTTTGTTCAGTAGGAATAGTTTTTGATAAATAAATGATAAAGAAATTATTCATTTTTAAATGACAATGAAAGTATTTAGAGTTGTAGCAATAGGTCAGGGTAGTTTTCAATTTCATTTTTCAACTTTCTTTTTTTTTAAGATCCTCAATTGGCTGCCTAGATGTCTTTATTTGTCTCTGTTTGGTGTAAGACATGAACCCATTGTTTGTTATTTTCAGGAGTGGGGCAGGTGGTGCTGCAGGTTGCAGCAGCAACCAACTGTAAACACTACTACGGTGTAGAGAAAGCAGACATTCCAGCTACCTATGCAGAGGTAATTGTATGAATAATTTGCAGGACCATGAACTCCAGAAAGAAAGCAGAGAAAAGCGAGACTCAGGCTGCATTCAGTCAGACAACTGTGCTGTGTTGAAAATCCCTGCAGTGAAAATCAGCCCTGGCAAATCAAGAGTAGTCTCTGCTTCGTGGCGTCTTTGTGTCCAATCACATTTCATCTCCTTGTCACTACCCTGCAACAATACACCAAAAGCCTGAGCTATTTTTGGTCTAAATGTGTCCTGACTTCTGTTAACCTTATCATCTGCAAATCAACACAGATGCTCAGTGTTTTATGCCTGTGTCATAGTAAAAGACAGACATACTGGTGTCAGAAATGGAGATTTTCTGTGAACCCTGAGTGCAACATTAGGACTTTCATTGAATTGCTCCTTTTAACTCACTAATCCTCCTTTCTGGAACATCCTGCACAGATTGTTATTGTTATTTTGTCTGTTCATTTAAAAAGAACTTTTATTGTCATTTTCTTTGAATATTAATATTCACCTTGCGTCTTTCAGACCATGGATAAAGAGTTCAAAAAGTGGATGAAATGGTATGGGAAGAAACATGGAGAGTACACAGTGAGTCGACCTTTAGTGTGACATTATATACTCGTAGCACTCACTTCATTTCAAAATTTCAAACATTGGGTGACCTGCGCTTTTACAGGTGTACATCTTTTTTTTTTACCTTTACCCCACTTTGTTTCTTTCAGCTGGAGAGAGGTGACTTTCTGTCTGAAGAATGGAAGGAAAGGATCGCCAACACAAGGTGGTATACCAAACCTGGCCTCAGTGACCATTTCATTATTTACAGAGTATTCATAAACTAACTTCACACCCTGGAAACATAGGAAACACTGTACACATGTAATGCAGTCCAGTACATGGTGTATGGCCTATTATGAATGTTCCTGTTATGAAAGTTTTTTTAACATTAAAATGACTTTTAATTGTTATTGACACTGTTTTGTGTGACTCACGATATGGAGAACATCATAAGCACAACTCCTGTGAAAGGGTTTAGAAGAAAGTAAACTTTTATTAGAAATGTCCTAAACTAAAACACATTTCTGTTTTTCAAACATTTCTTTTACTGCGGCTGTAGATCTAAAATGTATCTGTCTTTGTCTGTCTTCCAGTATTATTTTTGTGAATAACTTTGCCTTTGGTCCAGAAGTAGATCACCAGCTGAAGGAGCGCTTTGCTAACATGAAGGAAGGTTAGTATTTTTCAAATAACCACCAAATAGTTTTTGTGATCTCTAAGTTTTATTATTCACACATGCATGAATGCACACACACACAAAAAAAACCATATAACCTTAAAGAGGGGAAAAAAGTAATTATCCATTTTTATTTGGCATATAAATTTCATTAATGGCTTATATATCAGGTTATCAGTAAGGAATAGACAGAAATGGTCAATGACAGACTAATGTGTAGTAAGACACACGTGTTTCAGAATGTCCATACTGTAAATCACATGATGCAACATTATAGAGGATAATGAGGAAACACAAGTTTGTGAGCCTGACTCTGTAATTCAGGCTTAAATCATGGTTGGACTTTGAACATCTTAAGAACAGACAGTAAAAAGTAGGTTGATTGAAAGGATGTTTATGCAGGAAAGTACTTAGCTTATTTGTGAGCTTATAAGGGAATAATCACAAGTCTGTCACTAAATACTTCTGGTAACTTAACACCAGCTGGCTTTTCCTAAACAAAAATTAGATGCAAATCTGGGACTTTCGTTCCTTTGGTCCTTTCATCTCCACAGAGTGCCATGTGTTCATTTGTCACTTAAAATGACGTTTATTGGCTTACTCGACAGCAGCAAATTGAGACATTTTATGAGTCCTTGGGACTCAACTGATCAAAGGCTAACAAATAAGGCTTTTAAATAGCAAGTGCTAATGCTGTTTTGTTGTGACAATAGTCCTTTATCATTTGTGAAGAAAACATCAAAGCCTTCTTTTGGTAGCACTCGGAGTGACACCTTGTCTCACAGGAACGCATATTTATTCAGCTGTTCTCATCCGTGATTAAGATAACAATTGCTGCTGCTATCCAGTAGCCACTTCTTGGCACTTGACCTTTGAACCCACACTCCCACTTTGTTTCTTGACTCTCAGTTTTTAAATACAGAACATGACAATATGGTGAATGTGTTTACTGTATGTGTTCACTGTAAAGCATCTAGAATCAGAAATGATGATTTTGTCTCTTTGTTTTCTATTTCCAGGTGGGAAAATTGTATCCTCCAAACCTTTTGCACCTTTAAATTTTAGAATAAACAGTCGAAACTTGAGTGGTAAGTACCATAGTTGCTGGGAAAGCAGGTTTCAATGTTTTGTGCGTTATTTGATTTGTATCTGATATGCAGTGCCATGTTTTTTCTCTCTGTCCCACAGATATTGGCACAATAATGCGTGTGGTGGAGCTTTCCCCACTCAGGGGCTCCGTGTCCTGGACTGGAAAGCCAGTTTCCTACTACCTGCATACCATAGACCGCACCATAGTAAGTGAAGCTCTTGGAGGAGGATCTATGAGCAGAGATTAGAATTTCTATTAGAGAAGTGTTTGACTAACAAATAAAACACTAAGTGACCGTTGAAGAGAAACAGCACACTGTACATTAGACACTGCAGCTAATTAGAAACAAATGGTAACCTAAACTCAAGAGAGGCTGCCACAGTAACAGCTGGTATTGTCTTAATGAGTTGTCAGTCCCAGGAGTAAGCTATCTGAGGAGAGAACACAGAGGGTTTTACAGGGTAACATGTGCATTAGATAATACAGATATGTGTTGCTCTGGTAATTGGTTAAAGTAATCCCTGGTTACCAATGGGAATCCCAATGAGGGAGTTGGCAGGCTGCCTAAATGGTACAAGTGACAATCAGTGTTACCACCTGAAGGAGACGTTACTGCTCTCTCCTGACGCTTCTTGGGATTGTAACTCCATTGAAATGGTAAGGTAAAGGTAAATAAACCAATCAAGGACTGGCTGTGAAGGGTGAACAATCAAAGACACAGTGTTCTCTCAGGTCTTCATTTGACAACAACCAACCACCAGCTGACCTGACAAATGTAGGTTTTGTGCACCTGTTAAAGCAAATGACTGGCCAGTAATGTGGAATCATCTCCCACTAACATCATAAAAATACATAAAACAAACCAACTTCCAGTTTTTTGTCAGTTTTATAAACTTATAAAAAATGTAGCTGGTAAATTTATGGCCTCTGACACAGTATTTTTGTTATTTTGTTATTTGTGTTAGATGTGGGAGTAAAGTAAACCCTGATTACGCATATTGATTATATTTCAAAAACAGGGTGCAACATTAACTATGAAGGACACTGTTTGTTTACCTTACTTAACCTTACAGGTTAGATATAATGAGAGGTTATTACTATTACTATTAGTTGTAGTAGTATGAATTATTAGTAGTATTAATCAGGTTACTGCCAAAAGTGAGAAATAACTAGATTTCTAAAGTTATGCATAATTATTTGAACTTCGGTGTAATCTAAATTATTGTTACATACAATACAATTCTAATTTTCTGTGCTCTGTTTTTCAGCTTGAAAACTACTTTGCTAGTCTCAAAAATCCTAAACTCAGGGTAAGTCATGTTCTTGTGTCTCAGTGCATTGCCAGTGTCTCTGTCCTCACTACATTTTCTGCATTAAATAATTAAACTGGTTTATCTTCTCCATCAGGAAGAACAAGAGGCAGCTAGGCGACGTCAGCAGAAGGATACTAAGGATAGTAAAAGCAATAGCACCACACCCACAAAACCTAAAGAACATCAAAGCAAGGTAGGAAATATAAAAATGTATGAGACATTATGTGGGGAACTATTCTTAGAACCAGTTAGACAAAGATTGGATATGAAACAACTTTAAGTGCATTGTCTTTCTGCTACAGTATGTGCGATTTTGTTCCTGAAATGCCTCTGGCTTATACATACTTTAATTTCAGAAATCGAGGAAAGTGCAATGTTTTGTGTATAAATATGTATACATGTCACTTTTGTGTTTGTTTATATGTTTTGCAGCAGGACTCCTGCGGTGAGGAGGATCGCCCGAGTTTGGTGACAGTGGTCAAGACCTCTGCGAAACCCAGAAGAGCCCGACTCTTGTCCAAAGGTCGCAAGCTGAACAACAAGAAGCGTGGTCGGCCCAAGAAAGCCGCCCCGGCTGCTGAGAAGAAAAACAAGAAGAATCAGAGTGCTTTGGATTTGCTGCATGCCAAGACCCTTTCTGCGGCACCCCCTCAGGGTCAGAGGACACACACACACACACAGAGTGTAGATATTACTTCCAGGATTTATAATAATTGGATGGGAACATGCAACCAGTCAAGGAAATTCTTAAACTTCATACCACAAAAATGACTTATGTCCTCTTTACATCTGCGCTGTGTGGCTTAGAAACCTCCATCTAACATACATATCCTTCTTGTCTGTATAGATGCGTACCGGACACCTCAGAGTCCCTTCTACCACCTACCTCCCAAGGTCCAGCACTATCCTTCCAGTCAACTGCTGCTTAGCCCGACTCCTCCTGGTCTGCAACAACTGCTAGGTGAACTGATGAAGTTTTTTTAGTATTATCATTATTATTATTATTATTTGTTAGGCTCTATTTGTTGTTGAGTCCTATGGATTGTACAAGACCATGTCCAAATCTTTCTTTATTGGATCTCTATGGAGACGTAATGCAATAGTCTTGTCAGTATCGTAAAATAACCTGACATGTTGAAGGGAGCAGAATTTGCAAATGAGAGCTCAGGAGAGAGACTACACCTGGTCACATTTGTTTGGTATCTAAACATCATTTCCCCGACAACCTAACTCCTCTGTAATCCTCTGCTTTTTCTCTCTCTGTATCCCCAACTGACATCATTTCACAGATAACATCAAAGTTCAGTACCTCCAGTTTATGGCCTATATGAAGACTCCTCAGTACTCCTCCAACCTTCAGCAGCTTCTAGAACAGGAGAAGGTAAATTAGCAAAGATTTGTCACTGCTCTTTTTGTTATAATTTTTTGCATTTTTCCTCTTACTTCACATTCTTGTTTTCCTTTCTGTCTCCAGCAAAAACACAGGGACCTGTCTGGGCAGGCTGAGCAGCTCCACTCTGTCTGTCAGTCTCACAAAGAAAAGATCAAAGGTCTCTTTCAGACTAAACTAGATGAGGTGGGAACTGCTGCTTTATTGCTCTCTGTAAAACTGCTGTAAAGATGTCAAAAATAATACCGCTTATCTCCTATTAACATCCGCAAATGTACAACACTTGTTTTAGGTGCATGCTTATATAGCTGTTTAATTTTTAAGTCATTTAATAAGACTATACAGAAATCAGCTGTTCTTTGGACTGCCATAAACATGTAAAGGGTTATGTACACTAGCAGTCAGTGCTTAAATAAGGATACATGTTATATCTTAATTGCTTATATGTCTCTTTAATTTGTATCTCATTTACAGATTACCATGCTTTAAAGAGATAGTGCAACAATACATGAATGTCAGAGAGAGAGCAGACTGGGTGTCTTTGCAGTGTTGTACTGTACTGTAGATTGCAGTAGCTTAACATTCTCCTCCAGTTGAAGCTTGTCTGTTGCACCTAAGACACGCTTAACTATCACTGTTTGGTGTTACCAGACCTGTGCTATGTTGAAAGCTAAGCTGTAATCACACCCAACAGTGATGTCAGGTTACAGTGAAATACTTGTACATTACTGCAGCAAGGTGAGAACTTGGAGGTCCACCACTGGAGGTCAGCAAAGGCAGGATTTTCACTGATGGTAAATAGCTCTTTATGTGTTGTATTCTTGTAGCTGATTTATGAAACTGTGTGTGCATTTTTTTGTCTTTGATCAGCTCGGAGTGAAAGCCTTGACAGTGGAGGACCTGCTGCAGGCCCAGAAGGAGATATCAGCCCACAATCGTCAGCTTAAAGAGCAGACTAAGCAGCTTGAGAGAGACATGGCCTTGCTGAGAGACCACAGCCTGCTACTGGTGAGACGTCAGGGCTTGTTACGATCTTGTTGCAACCTCTCTTCTGTTACTACAGTATGGTGGTTTACACCTGTGATAATTATTGCTGCTCTGCATTCATGGAGTGATGAGCTCCTGTAGGTTGTACTACGTACTTTAAGCCAGTATTCAATTCTATCTATCTTTGATACAGTATACTCTGACCAAACAAATAACAGCAAGTGTGTATGTTTAATATTTTCCAGCTGAAGTCCCGATGTGAGGAGCTAAAGTTAGATTGGGGCTCTTTGTGTCTGGAGAGTTTGGTGAAGGAGAAGCAGGCGCTACGCAGACAAATCTCTGAGAAACAGAGACACTGCTTGGAGCTGCAGGTACGCAGTCAACCACCTCAGTTTGGTTGATTCGTTTCCCAGTGCTTGTATCATACCTCTTATATACTCCTCCATGCGTGTTGTGTTTTCTGGCCTCTTATTCCATCCTGCCGCCCCCCTTTCATCCATCCCGCTGGGTTTTCAGAGACGTCTGTCCATCCGTTATCAGTACTGCTTTTCCTTTAGAGGGTTGTGGTGGGCTGGAGCCAATCCTACATGGCACTGAGAAATAGGCAGGGTACACGCTGGACAAGTCGCAAGTCAATCACAGGGCACACTTATAGAGACAGATAAACCAGTTACTCACATTCACACCTACAGGCAATTTAAAGTCACCAATTAACGTGACCTGCATGTCTTTGGACTGTGGGAGGAAGCACGAGTACCTGGAGAAAACCCAGGCAGGCACGGGGAGAGCATTCAAACTCCACACAAAAGGGCCCAGGCGGTTGGTGGGTGTCTTCTGAGAGATATTCAAAGGAATTAACCTTGTCACCTAAACTATGAATAAAATGTAGCCTTCAGGAAGAGTTGATGAATTGCTTAAAACATATCCCTAGAACTCTCAGCATTGTTGCACACTGCCTGTTTTCTAGTATAATGGCTCCCCCTGGTGTCTTGTTTGTAGATCAGCATTGTGGAACTGGAGAAAAGTCAAAGGCAGCAGGAGCTGCTTCAACTCAAATCCTACAGTCCCTGTGATGGCTCCCCATACCGAAAGAGCCTGGAATCACGCTCTTCCACAGACATGGACTCCTCTAAGCTTGGCCTGTCCTCAGCCCCAGCCCTCAATGGTGTCAGCCCAGAGCTGTCTGTCAACGGCACCAGCTCACCCTGTTTTGACCGTGCCAACACCAAGGGGGAGCTTCTTTCTCGGTACCTGCCCATCTCTCCGGACCATGAGATACCTGCTACCCCTGATGCTCGACAGAGGCAGCAAAGTTCCTCCTACGCTCTTCCTGATTACACACGCTTCTCCCCTGCCAAAATTGCCTTGCGGAGGCACCTTAACCAGGACCCCACTGCCTCTGCTCACTTGAGAGGTCCAGGACTGACCACACACAGGTTGGTTTGCACTAAGCGCTTCAACACTGAATCTTTTATATTTTCAAGGTCTCCAAGGTGCTCCCTAAGGCAATGGACAGCTAAATATGCCTGTTTTTGTATTTTTTCAGGGAATTGGGTGGTGTTAACTCTCCGCTTGGAGCAAAACAGAACTGCCCTTCTCCCAGCTCATCTGATGCCCAGAATACTAAAACTTCTGAGAGAGTAAATCTTTATATTTCTTTTCTGTCTGTGTGTTTCTACTGTAGCATCATAATGTAGTGTTCAGTAATAGTACTGTAGTACTGCAGTATTTTGCTGCCCCACTGCTAACACATGTTTAACTTGTTCTTTGCTCTCTCTTGTAGGGTGGTAAGGAGAAGAGTCCATCTGTTCAGGGTGACAACAGCATTACAAGCCTTCCAATAAGTATCCCTTTGAGCACTGTCCACCCAAGCAAACTACCAGTCAGCATCCCTCTGGCCAGCGTGGTGCTGCCCAGTCGTGCTGAGAGACTTGTGAGCACCTTCATGATAAAACTTACATTGCAGTACTACTCTACAGTAGCACCCTGCTTCACGTTTTATAAATTAAATAGTCTCTTAAGAATTAGATGAGTATATAGTAAGATGCACAGTTTAGAGGTATGTTATAGCAAATTATAGTCATGTCACCTGGATAATTATTTTTTTTTCTTGTTTTTAAATTTTGATACAGTGCCTTTACATTGTGGTATATTCTCTGTGTTTATAATTTCAGAGAAGTACTCCAAGTCCAGTGTCTCAGTCTGGTCAGACCAATGGTAAGCAATACCTTTCATCCACTTAATGTATTTTGCACATATTGTTGTCACTTCTATCACCACAGAATAGTCTCTTGTAAGGAACTAGATGAGTATATGGTAAGAATGCACAGTGTATCTTTTTTGTGAATGATACAATTCTTTAAATTAGGAGTGTTTTATTTTGACATCTCTTCTCCTGTTTGTCCTTAACCATTAATTGTCTCGTGTGTTTAGGATATTCATCCAGCTCAGGGCTGATGAATGGAGGTCCCCATCTTGAGGACCATAATGGTGCTTCTTCATCACCTCCTCCACACACCAATACGTCCTTGACAGGACCAATGGGCCGAGGAGGTACCATCCAGAGCCCTCCAGTCAGCACTGGAGGCGTGCTCCAGTATGCAGATGGACCCCCGAGGATTCTTCCAGAAGATGGACAGGATCATCAGGGAGGTGAATCTGACACAGAGCCCCAAGACAGTGAACTACGGAGAAGAATCTTCTTCTCCTCTTCCTCCTCCTCTTCCTCATCTTCCTCTTCGTCAGGCAGTGGAGGCAGCTCGGCCGGAGGATCACGCCTCCACCATCACACTGGCAACTCGGCCAAGCAGGGATACCACAGTAACCATGGAAACCACCACCACCAGTCCCCCAGCACACAGCATACTCACACACCCACACATACGTCATCGTCACACTCCTCTCATAGCCTCGGCTCTCAAGAGGGGCGGAAGCGGGGGAGAAGGAAACGCAGCTCCGCAGTGGCTGTCACGGCAAGTGGATCCCCAAAGAGGAGGACATTCCCTGGGCTCAGCTCCAACAACCACTCCTCAGGATCGCCACTCAACATTAACTCCATGGTGAGTCACCAAAATGTGAAGAGGAGAAAAATGACAGGAATTATGAATATGAAATGATCATCGAATCAATTGTATTGTTACGATTCCATTCTGTAACATATTTTGATTAAATGATGTGATGCAACTTGTAATATATCATTATGGGGGTGTAGAGCAGCAGAAGGATCACTGATGGAAAATTGTAAAGTGAAGTTTTAAATAAATAAGTTAAGTTTTACGTGCATGGCTATAAAACAGTATTTAAATAATCACATCTTACAGGTATGTTCCTGATGTGCTTAGGCTGACATTATAGCTCTGTGGAGGAACACTGAGATTATTATCACATTATTGAAACATGTTTCTGTTATCAGGTGTCCTTTGGGTCTAATTTGCATATCCTTTGTCCCAACAGGTAAACAACATCAACCAGCCTCTGGAGATCTCTGCCATCTCTTCCCCAGAACAATCAAGCCGCAGCCCCAGTGGACCCGACCTGGACCAGCCTCCCATCTTGAAGAGAGAGCGCCCACTGGAGCTCAATGGCACAGGTCGTTACTCCTCAGCCCCCAGCTCTGATGATGAGGACTCAGGATACCCTGCTGACAGCTCCAGCTCAAGGTAATATAGTTAGTAGCAACAACAATGTACCTGCAAGATGTTTCCACTTTAACTGCAGGTCTTAGAGGTTATCATTTAGCAGGTGACTAATTACAACATTTTCTTTAGTTTAAACTATTTTTACTCTAATAAAATTAGATTGCCTCAGCTTTGTTGAAGTTTTTATTGGGCAGACACATTTTGTGGCCATGTTTGGCTTTATTTGTTTTGATTTTTCATTGTTCTTTTTCTCTAGAATTGAAAGGAAAATTGCCACTATATCCTTGGAGAGCAGAGATGGACCTGGGAGACTTGGGGATGGCGAGAGAGGTAAGAAAAGAAAGTGTCACATAAAAAAAGTAAAAACTTGTACTTCTGTAACTTAAAACCGACCCAGCTTTCTTTTTTTCCTCCACCAGGCCGGAAATCTGGTAGCAGCAGTGGTAACAGCACAGGCAGTGAGGCCTCCTCTTCGTCCTCCTTGTCCTCTACCAGCAAGTGGAAATCCACATTCTCACCCATTTCCGACCCCAAACAACCTAACTCTGATTTGAGACAGGGAGGCTCTCCGTTCGGCATGGGGGGGTCAAGTCGGGGCACTGACTCAGATTCTGATCACAAACAGCAACATCAGCAGGTGAGAAAAGGGAGTGATGGAGAGTCGTCCGGCTACATGAACCCCAACCCCTTCCTCAGTCAGGAGACGGGGACCCGGGGTGGAAGCAGCGGCAGTGGTGCCCAGGGCGGCAGTGGTTCGGACCAACGCCAGGCCATCCAAAAACAGAAGGCTCCTCGCGACTGGGAGCTGAAGACCAGCAGCAGCTTGGCCAGTCAGAACCTCTTCATATCTGCCGCTGCCAGCAGTGGAGGGGGCATTCTGAGTGGGAGGGTGGGGGGCAGTCCTGTAGCAGTTTCTTCAACCACAGGATCATCTGTGGGACAGTACCTGGGGTCTCAGTTCCCGCTCGGAGGGGCTTCAGTCTTACAATCCTTGTTTGGGGCCCAGACAGGCGGATCCACGGTGAGTGGGACTCCGCGACTCGTCAACGGACACTCTGCCCTGGGAAGCTTCTCCAGTGCTGGGCTGGCAGGGGGAGCGGCTGGAGGTGAGCATCACTAATACCAAACTGATGGTCTAAAGTTTTAACTTCCGATCACTGAGCAGTCAAGAGTGAGGTCACAGTCTTAGGTCATAGTCTGGGGTCATCATGATGAGGAATAGTGTGAGTCTGAGGGTCTGCTAACAGAGCCAGGTAAGTAAAGGTCCAATGCCGCTGTCTTTCTGTCTGCCTTGCTTTGACATGGACTGGCTGCTTGAGTGCTGCAGTTGGAAACACCCTTGGAAAATGTTGCATTAAAGCAGAATATTGAGCATCAAAAATTCTAAACCAAGTTCAAATCTGTGATTGACCTTTAATTAATTGCATGACTACTACCTTACAATGTTGTCATTTTCTGTGGGTGTATCTGTCAGAGTTGTATGTCAGAGTCATTTCACCTGTAAGCAAAAACATCAACCCAGAAATCAGTTTGAGTGCAACTGTAAATTGGCCAAGCTCATTTGGTTTAGTGTCGATCACAGTGGACTGACTCTGTTTGCTTTCTTTGTGCTTGTCGAAAACTTGCTTGGCGCTATGCACAACCTGGCTCAGTCTTTGCTTCTCTCTTTGTCCCCCTCCTTCTTGCTCTCTTTGCCACTTTTGTCTGCTCTCTCTCTTCCCTCTGTCTCCACTCTCTTGCCCTCCCCCTCCCTCCATTTCTGCTGTATGATTTGCAGGTATATTTCACCATGTGGTTCCCACAGTGTCCTCCCATCAGTTTGGGGCGACGCTGCCCACTTCCGGAGGCCTCAGTGCTCTGCTCAGTCTCTCCTCCTCTTCCTCTACCTCCTCCCAAACCCAGCTGCACACCACCCCCCAAACAGCCTCCACGCGCCTGGCCTCCGTGTCCTCACCTCTCCCCCTCTCCCTGTCTCAGGCCCAGCACAGCCGCACCCAGTCGGTCCTGCACAGCCCTTCTCCTCCCACGCTCTCCCTGCCCCCTCCTCCACCCCTGCACAGCGTCTCCTCCTCCTCCTCGATACCCACGCACTCTGATGCTCCGCCATCCTCTCGGTCAGACTCCCTCCACTCCTCCCGGCTGTCCCACTCCTCTCTCCACCACCAGAGAGCACAGTCATCCCTCTCTCTCTCCATCTCCTCCTCCACCTCTGCCTCCTCTGCTTCTGTCTCTGCTGCCGCCGCTACTGCCTCCCTCTCCTCTCCTTCTCTGTCAACCTCCTCCTCGTCTCGTCCATTCGCGGTGCACTACTCCCCTCGGCTGCCCCCTCCACCACCGTCCAGCAGCTCAGGTGGTGGCGGGGGCATGTGGAGGACTCAGGGCATGCATGGTACCTACACCAGCTCCCAGCTCCCAGGCTCCCGACCTAGATAGGGTTTGGGGTTGAGGGGAAAGGGGGGTTGGAGAGGGGGAAGGGCGAAGGGCAATCAGAGGGTGGAAAGAGGGAGACAATGAGAGAGAGAAAGAGAGAGACACTTGTAGGGAGTGAAAAAGACAGGATACCTGTTTTTCCTGTGCTCCCACAAGCAGTTGTTCTGATTGAACAAGGTAAGTCAGTTCCTGAGATCATAAGTTTGAATTTTGGAAGTGACAGGATTTAATGCTGTTTTGATATATTTGTTTAATGTGATGTTGAATCTTTCGGCCGTAGATTAACTCTTTTTATGTCTTCTTTGGTGTTTCAGGTAATTGATGAAAACTACCTCAACACTGAATAAACTATGCAAATGTCCAGGTGTGGACCAAGGCACTCTGCTCACTCACTGGTGCTTCAAAACGTCTGCACTGCCCAACCGCCTCCAAGACCGGCTTCTGTACTGGGATCTCTGACACACACAAAGACACACATACGCACACATACACACAGACACACACACTAACCACCACTATGGCCACCTTGAGCAGATTTCATAGGTACTGGTCATGTTTATGTGTGGAGTGTTAATGTCAATGTAACATTAAATGTTGGTTTGAAGATTTTATAGTACGTTAATAAGTTCGGGGTGCCACCCAGAACGGATTTAACTGAATTATCAAACATGTCTGATTTAACATTAAGGGTGCTCAGTATAGTGTGTTGTTTTTTGGTCTTATTATAGCATAAATAATGTGTTATGTTTTATGTTGATTTAATGTAACATTTAACAACAGGTAGATGGAAGCACACAGTCCACCTTTATGAACTGAATCTCATTGTGTCACGTTCCCTCCAAAGTTTCACTTCTTACGAGTGAATGTGTTTGCACACACATAAACACACACACAGACACAGACCAGTTCACTGAACTCTGCTCAGACGTCATCCTCTCTGCATGTGTGCTCTCTCATCTGTTTTCTTCCGTCAGTGAAATTCAATATTTGTTTCAACGTATTTGAAGATGAAACAAGACGAGGCACTCTTGGACTAACTTCACACTGGATAGTCAGATACAGTTACTCATGTAGCAGAAGATGTACTGGCTGTTTTGACACCCCTTTAACTCTGGTTATGTTGGTGATTTTTATAAAAAATGTCATATTTAAAAAAATGAAAAATGTGGATGATTAATGTTAAGTCCCTTTACACAAAAATTGTAATATGTTTTTCCTGGTTGTCCTTGTTGGCAACCGAAATTAATATTTCCTTTCTTAGCTACTAACTGGGGCAAAACCAGTTAACATATTGATTCAGATAGTTCTTCAGGTGTAGTTCAGTGTTTTTCTTCTAGTATCAGATATTTAACATATCAGTGAAAGTGTCTTTGTTTACTTCAAAAAGGACTGTTTAGGTATTTTGGGCACATTTGATATTCTTTAAATGAATGAACTGAAGAAGGAAGAATATGGAATAACATCACTGTATGTGTTGAAGTCTGAACACACAAAAGTGTCCTGATTTCAGCCTAATTTGGAAAATATGGTGAATTAACACGATTTCAAGGGGTGCCAATAATGCTGAGCAGAGCTGAGTACATTTACTTAAAAAAAAAAAAAGACCCTATGAAATTCATTTGAGATGGTGCTCTGTGTATACATTATCAGCCACTTTCTAGCAGAGACCCAGCTACACTGTTTAGTGCTTTAGAGATGATGAATCCAGGTGTAAAAGAAAAACAGTCAAACCACAGTAGATTCAGCTAATTTCTGTATTTATTAACTTTTTCTTCTTTAGTCAATTTGGTAAATCACACTACCACGTGGGACCGCAGCAGAAATATTCTTAAAGCAGGAATTTTTAACTCTTCTTAAGCTAAACTTATTCATATTTATCTCTGCTGTCGGGAAATGCAGGTTTAAGCAAATGTTTAGGACTCACATGTGGACACACGTATGTGGAATCATACTGCATCCAGTTCATACAAACACACGCACACACACTCATGCATGCAAATCCTCACACACTGAGAGAAAAATTAACCATAACCACAAGAAACTACTGGACGCTCTTCACACCTTTTTGTTAGCTTTTTTTTATTGTGTAATTCGTTTTTTGTAAACAATGTTTGTACTGTGAATGTGATTCATTCTCTGACTGTATAGTTGTGTATAATTTTAGATTATTATATTTATGCTGTCAGTCTCTCCATTTGCCTTGGTATTTGTTTTTCTCTTCTTTCTTTTTTTTTATCCTGAAATGTGTTGACATTGTAGAATGCAATAGTGTGTGTACTTGACTCACAATGGTGCTACATTTGGACTGTACCTGAACTTATTTATTCTGTAGTGAAAACATCAAAAAAATCCAATACTTGGTGCTGTACACAGGGACATTTGTAAAGCCATTTTTTTTGGCATTTTCTTTCTCATATTTAATATGCTATTGTCTGGTTCTCTGAATGCCTAGTGTACAACTGTAGACACCATCTTTTTTAGATAAAACTACTCTGCAACAGCTGGCTCAGACTGAGTAAACAGGTATGAGAACCTCTGTTCATCTGTCTCACGCCACAGTTTTAAATATAAGTCAGCCCACTTTTCTCTCAGAAGCGAGCTGCTTATCTGTTAGTGAACAAGACACACTGTTTTTGTACATAACTTTTTGCTTTTCCTCGTATGTCTCTCCATCATGAACAGAAGGGTATATAAAAAATGTATCTATATACAGTCTATATATATGAGTATATATATATATATATAAGTGAATAGGGGTGTTTTGGTGCTGGCTTTGAGACCATAAACTCGACCTGTTAAACAGGAGGCTCGAAGCCAAGGAGAGTAAAGTGTTTGCCATCACAGGATCTTAACAGATGGTGCCTAACAACATGGCGGCTCAGTGAATCTTTGTGATACACACACACCACAGAACTAGAAACTTAAGAACTGCGTGTATTTAACAGACAGACTAAGGTGCTTCATCACAACTAGATTTCAGCACTAGAACTGTTATCACTTTTATCAGATGTTTTTATGTCTCTGTTTCTTTTTCTTTCTTTTTCTTTTTTTTTTTTAAACCAACACAGATTCTGCAGGAAATATGGTGCTTCTTTTTCCAAACAATGGCAATTCAGATTTTAGAAACGAAACCGCTACTGGTGCATACAGAACTACGTGTCAACCTCTTACACGCACTGTCTGTCCTTAGATGTCTTACTGACAAGGGCCCGACCTTGTAATGTGAGCACATTGTGTAATTGCAAAGACATGCTGATGTTAAACACTTGTTTTAGGGTGTATGTGTGCATTGCTTGGTTTTGGAGTGAGAGCAGCCAAGTTTCCTTTTTTTTTCTTTGATAGTGGGAATACACTTAAGCTCTGTTTATGTGTGTGTGTGTGTGTGTGTGTGTGTGTGCGCGCTTTTATTTTCACTTGCCAGTGTATATCTAAGGAAAGATTAGACTAATCTAAAGCTTTATTGTAAACTTCTGTTCTGGGCACTCACTGGAACACAACTGTGTTTCTCACCTGTGAGTACTCAAGTAAAAAAAAAAAAAAAAAAAGAAGTCATTTTAGAACCTGATTAGAGACTATAGTCTATTTGTTACCAGCACTGAGAGGTATTTTGTAATTATTGTTGATGCTGTTTTGATTTTCTTATTCTTGGTGTTTGATACAAATGCAGTTACATGTTATGCTTTTAATTGTCTTCAGATTCCTGTCAGTTTTTAATACTACTAGTCAGACAGACAGCACGGTGCTCTCCTTCACTTAAAACAAGGAAATTGCAGCTATTGATAAATACTACTCTTCTCCTGTTGTGCTGCAGGGTTTTATGGTTTAATGATCTTCAACACGAGCTTGCCTGGCGGCTTTCTTACGGTCCAGTCTAACCTACAGAAGTTTCTCTAATCTGGTGCGATGCTGCGGTGTATGTTCCAAGTGAGAATAGTCTGTGGGGACAGCAGGGATTACATTCACTACAGATTTCAACCAGTTTTGTAGCTACTTGTACAATCAGTCAAAGTGGTGAGGTGCTGTTATTCAAGTCCTTTGGTAAATGAGCGTGATTTGAATTAAAGCTTCTATGCAGTTCTCCAGCATGCTGTGAGAGCTTTGCAGTCGAGGCCGTTTACTCAAAATCCTGCCAAAGGTCTTAACTCAGGAACTCCCCCAGCTTGCTTGAAATTATGTAATGATGTATATTTTCTTTAAACTACTGCATGTCACAAACATATTCACCATCTCGTGGCACGATTAAGTCCCTCTCTAACCGAGCTCAGGACCAGGACAACCCCTCAGTACGCGTATTTTGAGGTCAAAGTGTCAGATCTCCCCAGATTTATTCTCACTGTGGCATACATCCGGCCTCTCCGGTGAAATCCAGCTTTATAAAGCTTTATGAGTCGGTCTGATCCCAAGAAGCTGTGAAATGGCTACGACTTTCAGCATCTTCCTCATCTCACAAATGCCTCTGTCTAGATTTGCGTCTCTAAGAAAGGAGGTTCACTGTCCTTTGTCGGGATTCTTCCTGTCAACGCCGGACTCGCGTGACCTACAGTTTGTGTACAGTGATCTCTGATCGTTGAAGCCAGGGCAGGTTTGAGGTGCAATAACGGCAAACCTACTTTCCAAAAGGCCCTGGGGTGTTTATGATAAAGTTGTTACTGTTCTGTGTCGGTGCTTTTATCCTAAGATGTTATAATGAAACAAATGGAATTAATGTTTTTTTTCTGCGTTTTATGATTATTAATAAAAATGTTTCATATAATATTTGAATTAATTTTGTCGTGTGCGGTGGCATTTATGTCTTGATTAAATCCTGGTATCGCCTCCAGGAGGACAAGTAGACACAGCTACAGTTTAAACATTCAGCTGTTGATGAATGAAGAGAATACCTGCTGCTTAATATCAAATTTAATTGACATGAAAAGCTGTCTTCTTTATTTATTATTTTTTTTTAGGAGTGTGGCTGCAGTTTTGTTTTCTTGCTCATATGTCAGGGAAGTTGTTTTTGTGCCATAACACCTGCAGCGTCTCAAAAACAAGGCCTTATAATGAAGCTTTTCACCTGGACCCACATATTAAAATGTCCACTATAGTTTTTTATGACCATTCAAAAGACAGATGCTGTCCGAGTAACTCAACTTTGTGGCCCACATTATGTAGATGCCACTAATAGACAATGATACATTCTTCCAAGTTTCATGAACTTGAGAGTATAAATGTGAGGAAATACACCAGATTTTACATTTTTGTTGAATACAAGCCCTGATTCCCACAATGTAGACACAGAAATAACCTCTTGTTGATGACTGCAACACCAGGAACAACCTGCATAGAAATGTCCTCCAAACACTGTTAATAACATTGTGTAACCATTAAAGATTTGTAATTCCTCGCTGAAGATTTGTGGTGTGCAAAAATTAACCTTGGCTTTATCTCTTTTGGCAAACATGGTTACTAAACAGCTCAGAGACCTTGACTGTCTGCACAACAAGACCACAGCTGTGAGAGTAGTGACAGGACTGCTGGCTCTTTGGAAAAAAAATCAGATCTCATGTCTGGTCCTCTTTGGGAGCAAGACCTCCTTCATTGTTTTTCTCCTCTCCCGTGAAGGAGCACAAATATATTGTTACACACTCATTAAGCCAACTGGCTCTGAAATATATTATTTCATTCATCTCTATCATCACATTTATATATCAGTACAAAGATCTGTTCATAAGAAGTAAACTATAGGGAGGCTCACTGTGTATCCAAACAAACAAAACTGCCTTGACTTAAGCACCTTTCTGTGTAGTGAGATAGTTTTACTGCTCTAAATCATCAAGGGCATGTGATATTCCTATTTTGGTGGAGTGCTCCCCAGTTAGTGAGAAGGGAATGTGGGAGGATGCGATTCCCATCCTCATGAGCTTGAGCCATTCAAAACACGCGGCTGTGAAAGGTCCGATCATACAGGCGCACAGACACGGTGCAGGATGTTGGTCGTGGATGTCTTCTACTGTGCAGCGCTAATGCTCTCCTGGACCAAGCTCTGTGCGGCCCTGCAGGTCTCGCACAGACAGCGACTGAACCAGGCCCCTGACCCCACAGTGACAGGTCAGATCAACTAAACCTCTGGAAAATAATGCATTTTGATAATAATAATTACAACAGCAATTGGATTGATTGCATACAATGCGTGCTTTTATCTTGAATCTGTTTTTCAGTGCTTAATGTAGTTTGTTCTTTTCTCGTTTTATGATCCAACCAAAGGGGACAAGGAGAAGGAGCTCTCGTTGGCCGCCACAGTTTCAAACCTTTCACCGTGCTTCGTTGATGACTTATTCGCAGAGCTGCGTGAAGGTGTGGGGAGCGACGGTGAACTCACAAACCGCATCTTGGCTCTGTTTGGCGTCTGCGCAACGTCTGATAATTCATCAGCCGCTGTCTTGTTAGAGCTCACCAAGGAGACGAGCAGAAACCAGAGACGTGGATTGGAGGTTTTGCATCCAGCTGGAGGTAACAATGTTATGACTGGCATCATATCGGAGAGGTTTTTTTTTTGTTTTGTTGTTTTAATGTTGAAGCATGTCTTTTTTCTCCACTAGTGTTCTTAGGAGAAGATGAGAGAGGAGTGCTGAGGCTGACCTTTGACCTTCCACGGTCCCCTTTGCTCACGCTGAAATCCGTGCTGCTTTTGGCATTTGAAAGCCCCCTCACAGGGGTAAACCTAGATGTGACTTTCACCAGTCAGTCGCTGCATCCTGATGCACAGGTACAGAAAGGTCTGGTGTGAATAATGAATGACAGAAAAAATGTCCTGAAGTTCTTAAATAATTTTGTCTCACATATTTCTGTTGTGTTTCTCTTGTCTTTTCTAGTCTGCCTGCATTTCAGGAGAAACAAAGTACATAATGCTGACAGGGAAAACACTTCCTCTTCAGAGTATCACTCATCAGATGTGGAGGATTTCTGTTGAAACAGACTCCCGTGACAACAGTAAGATAGGATATGAGTGTAGCAGCATGTCTTGTTTTACATGCACTTGCTTCATGTTTTCTCTCTTTGCAGTGCAAAGCCTAAAAGACATCCTCATAGGTGGAAAATCAGGAACTAACACCAGCATGACTCCACTTCTGCTTTTCTCGGGACCAAGAGGAACTGACACTAGGTTGTTTTTGCTTTTTTGTTCCCTGTCAAAGTTTTACCACACAATTATGCTATTGTTGTCCTGACATTTTCTACTCTCTTTCCCAGTTCCTCCCTGGCCTCTTCCCAGACCTCCTCGTTCCTCTGTGAACTGAAGCGGTTCCTGGTCGATGTCCTGCCTCAGGACCGACCCAAGTCCCCTCCACTCCAGCTGGGATCCTTGCAGTCTCTGCCCCCCCTGACACTCGGCCTGTCCTCCAGCGAGGTCCTGCTGGCAGGACTGATGAACTCCTCGGCCCCCACGGTCTTCTCCTTCTCTAGCCGGGGCTCCGTGTTTCAGGGGCCTCCAGGAGAGCTGGCCCTGTCTCCTGCACTGTTGGAGGAGCTCGGGCAGAGGCTGGAGCAGACTGTGCTGCAGGTGATGTTGGTGATAAGGGAGGAGGAGATGGATTGCAGAGCCACAGAGAGGCTGGGGAGGCTCAAAGAACTCAGCGCGTTTCCAAAGACGGATCGAGCAGGAGGTGTGTGTGAGCACGCCTCATGTAAATTTAGAACTATTTGGCAGCAGATGTCCTGTGTTGTCATTTTTTTAGCTGATGCTTCTGTCGCCTCTGTCACACAGGAGAGAGCCAGTACCGTGCATTTCTTCTGCTGAAGGCGCTGCAGACGGTGGCCCGTGCGTACGAGGTGCAGAGGGGACTGAGGGCCACCAGAGCCGACCCCAACAGCCAAGTGATGGCCAATGTGTGCGGACTGAGGAGCCTCACCGTGTCCCTCGAAAGGCGTCTGGTGGGTCCAAACACCGCCAACATCTACAACTGCCACGGCTCCTGTGCTTTCCCCCTGGTCAATGCCAACAATCACGCCGTCCTGCTCAACTCCCACATTGAGAGCGAGAATGCGGACGAGCGGCCGCCGTGCTGTGTGCCCGTGGTCTACGAAGCCCTGGAGGTGGTGGACATGAATGAGCACGGGACTTACCTCTCCATTAAACCAGACATGGTGGCCAAGGAGTGTGGATGCCGCTAAAGCTGTTTGTTTCATGGATTTTACATATTGCAGATCGTCTATTTGGTGGAGTGTCACTTAATTCTTGTCATATATTTATTCACACAATACACTGGTAGTTTAATGCACATGATAATACACAGAGGTCTCTTTAAGCTATATACTTTCACATATGTATTGTTAGCAGTAGATGTCAGTGTTTTGTTGAATAAAGTACGATTTCTACAATACAAACAAATGTGGCTAAAATGTAACAGTATCCTTATATTATTAAATGCAAAGTCTGTTAAAGAATGCTTGTGCTCTTTATTCAGAAACATATCAAGGTGACAGTTGACGGCCTTCATTTCTTGACCCTTTTCTCCGAACAGTATCGTACAAATCATTCCTTAGGTCTGGGTTTCATGACAACTTTGCTGCCCATTGGCTTTTTCCTTTTTCTTATCGCTCCAAGCTCTTCAGATCCCCACCACCACATGAAACTGTCCCATATGGATATCTGGAGGCAGACAGCAAAAGGCAACACACAGTCTGGGTTAAAAAGTGACAACATACACATCACAGGTTATACAATGTCATGGAAACAGAAAAACAAAAATATGACACGATGCAATAATATGACTCAATCACACATAATTATAATTATAATGCATTATGATTGTTATGTTGTGAGAGAAAATTCAGAGGGTTTATTCCTTTATCAGAGGCACCTCTTGGGGTTTGGGGCCTCTGAAGAAACAGCTCATCAGCAGCTTCGACATAGACAATCAATGTATGCCACTGCTGGCATTTTTTATCCTTGTACTGAGCTGGTTTTATGAGACCATTTGTAAATTCTCAGCCAAACTAAAGGGCACTTCAGGCTTGATTAGAAAGTTGGTCCTAAAACAATATTAACCAAGCGCTGATGAGCTCAGCTCCACGCCGTATCTTCAAATTGCACACAGAGATGTAAATATAGGCCTCCATTTATTTGCATAACCAAATATGTTTGAAAAACCTGAGCAAAATCAGTTCAACCCTTTGAATCACTCAGCACAGAAACCAACAGGTCCAGCGAATGTTACAGAGACAGTACCTGAGTTATTGAACCATCCTGCAGACTTCCAATGAAAGACCTAATACCTGTCTCCTCAACAAAAGAATCCATAGCATCTAGAAAACAAGCAAAAAAATATGAAGGTCTGTGGACTTGAACAGCAGAGAAAGAGTTTCTGGTTAAGTGATCTACACAGAAACAGAGAAACTAACCCAATAAGTCATTAGATTTATAGCTTTTTTTCATTTTAGTTTTTTGCTGTATGTCATATGAAATGATTACAGTACCCACCGTGCAGTTCATTAACCCCTGAGCTCACAAGCAGTATGACCAGTGCCAGCACTAAGCAACGGTTCATAGTGAGTCCCTTCCATGGATTTGGAACATCACTCAAGTTTTCGATGGACAGAATCCGATCATAAGACACTACAGATAGAAAGAAAAGGGTCAGATGCATAAACGAGTTGCCAAAGGATAAACTCGACTTGTTTACTTTGGACATATTTCTTACTTATGATGTTTTCTGACTCTGGAAATCCTCTGAAATCCAGCAGGTTTAAACTTGAACCCAAAATGGAGCTGCAGGGTGAGAAAAAAATAGTGCTAAAACAACCTAAAATCGAAGTTTTGCTGTGTTAGGAACATCGATCTTTGCTGCCATGTGCACAGTCAGACTGCACTCTACACCACAGACTAACATAAGACAGCTTAAAATAGGCACCTGCAGCAAGCTGAAAAGTACAAAGCTCTGAGCTTAGTTTAATATACAACTTCTGTACAGACAATAAGAAGCTTACCCCAATTTGACCCTTCAGTCAGCCGAAGGGTAATGTTGGTGTGTTGATGGTGATTTCTGTCCTGACAGCACCAGAAACGGTGCTACACACACCCTGCACCGCACTCCTTTACTCCTTGATTGACAGGCACAGATGGATGTTGTAGAAAAAAGGAAAACAACATTACTAGTATACTGATAGTCTACTGTTGATACTTCCCAGCACTTGGGTTGTAAGTACTACCAGCATTGACCTACTGTATATTCAGAGAGATAAAATGATGAAACTTGTTTACTATTAAGCTTGAAAAAAAACCAAAAACGATCTACTCTTTCATTTGGTGCCATTGTTGGAGAGAAATAAATCTATGTGGGTCCAAATTTGAGACTCTTGCAAATCATGTACAGTACATTTTTTCTGTTACACTCCAACTCAGGAGTATCAGTAAACAGGATTACTCAAAAAAACATGTTACATATTCTATAAACATTTGTCAATACATAGCAAGAATCAATACGTATGACAAATTGAATCTAATGTTTATAACTGCATATGTATAGTTAAGTTTACTGCAATAAAAATAATCAATTTCCTTTTATGTCCCAAAATTGTTTGTATCTTTGGTAAAATGTAATTTAAGTGCTTGATTCACTGTAAAAATATCAATGTAGTTTGAACTACTAGCAAGTCACTGCAAAACTGAGTTAAACATTACATACACAAGAACAATAAAATCCTAGTGTAAAATAACACCATCATGTATTTGAGTAAATGAAGTTTCCACCTCTGATTAAATTAAACATTCACGGGCTGAATATTTAACTATAATGTATTCAATATGATTGAATGAAGCAAAAATCATTACATTATATAAAAAAGCACAATAGACACATATTTATTCATCTCTGTGGTGGAGATGGGAGCTCAGGAGGTGCGTCATATTTTCACAGCAGCACGTCATAATGTAGAGGACACTCCCAGGACAAGCACCGCAGCGCCGCCAGCTCTCTGCCCGACAGTAGGCGACGAGGGGCGGACAGAGCGAGCAGCTGGTGCGGACGCTGGCCGGATGGTTAAATCCAACCTACAGACGATTTTGAATAGTCATTGTTTTGTTAGAGAAAAAGAGAGAAACTTACCCGAGATGCCTGTTATTGAGCAATCCAGTAATAAACCCGAAAGTGAAAGGTATGTTTCGTGAATTGTTGGAAGCTAATTTGGAGAGCTAAGTTTAAAAACCCGCGGCCTACCTGTAAGAGGCGCGGTATATTTCCTGGAGCGGCTACGGCTATTGCCTGTGTTTACATAACGCCACTGTTTATTTCGGATGACGTTTGCCATTATCAGACAGTCAATCAATCAGTCAGTCAAATTTGGATTGAGATCCTCTCGTTTAACGTTGTTAAATCACCTAAAATAACAAAAGTGTATCCAGACTGGAATCTATTTAGCCTTGGCATCCAGCAAATAGACAGAATCCAGCTATGCTAAAGCTAATATGTGAAACGCCACAGATATGCGTCAAGCTAAAGGTGCTAAATGGCTAAATTTAGCATTTTCGACTCGGTCATTGATTTGACATCATCGAGCTTCTTATATATATATGAAAATACATTGTGTAATATACTTAAATAGGTGTGTCTCGTGATTATTTTTCATGATTTAGTTGTAACTCCGATGTGAGTGCTAACGATTAGCGCTAATGTGCCGCTACATCGCTGATATTTTCGTCGCTGCTGTATAAACAGTCGTAATTCAATGTATCAATTTTACATTGAATTACTTTTTGATCTTTTACGTATACACAGGGATACAATGACAAAATAACACATTTATACAGTATTGTGTAAGATTAGCGTGATGCTAAAACGATGCCTGAATTTGCACTGCTTGTTTTTTTCCATGTCTGCCCCAGGTGTGTTTATGTAACATTTGGATGATTAAATGCGCCTATTTGAGTCTCAATCAATCCAGATAGTCAATGAACATTAAAAGCAACATTTGCCATGTGCTTCAATCTTACTCCCGTGTTTATTAAGCTGTGGGTTTGCTGATTCATCTCTAATTAAAATGAGATCGATAGGAAATGAGAGCACATGTGGGGGAAGGGTTTATTTTCTGGGAATTAGGTCATCATATGTAAAACTGTGACTGTTTTGCCTAAAGGTGTGTGTGTTTTGGGGGGGGTTTCTATTCACCTCAGTCGTGTCCTGACAAGATTTTGGTCGAGGCTTGTTTGCTCAGTTCCTCAGTGTTGTGAAGGACTCGTAGGAAATTTCCACTGCACTGTGAAGGGGTGGGGGTGGGGGGTTGAGTCCTGCAAAGAAATATTGTACACACACACACACTGTTCGTTGTTCAGGTGATATGTCATTGTTTTCAGACTGTACCTTGGAGATTTTTTTGCACTGGATTTGTGGCGTATTATTATACAAATCAGCATTGATGGTTAGGTGTGAATACGTACAAGGAATTTTCCTTTAAATGGCCTTAGAAATATATATATATGCAGTTTAACAAGATACAAATAAACGTTAAATTGCTATGTAGAAGTATAAATAAATCTATTATAGATGTAAGATAATATTGCAAAAGATGCTTTAGTAAGCATGGTAATTGAAGCAGGTAGCTTTGTGTGCATGACAGCTTCTGTTGATTTCTATGTGTGTGATATTTACGTATTAAGAGCAGGGTGTATTTACAGTTGAGAATATATTATTTAGTCCAGGAGGGGGGATTGTTAGAGGATTATACAATGATCCGGTGAAAGAGGTCGTGGAAAGATGGTGTTGGATATGTTAAATGAGAAATACCTGCAGTTGTTTATTTTCACGAAACCGTATGTGTTGTTAGATCAGATACCAGCAGGCCTTTTTAAGTGTCTCACTCGCAGCTACGTGCATCCTGCTGCTTTGCAATGAAGTGCCTGGTTCTTTCCCACTGACGTTCATTGCATTATGACATCTTCCTAGAAATGAGGAATGAGGCTTCACATTGATATTCGCACTCGACAAAGGTGCTCTTACGCAATCGCTCATGTGACCAGAGCAGCTGTCTCTGCCAAGACAACCTCGGGTGTGAATGTGTGCTGCTGCCTGCTGTGGGCATGAGGATTTCAAAGGATGCTGTTTGATTGGCTGCTTTACATAATCTGATAATAGGATGTAAGAAAGACTTGTGTTGGTTTTTTAATCTCCAATATATACGTGAAATCAGAATTAAGGGGCTGGTGTTGCGTATTGACACAGTTAGCCTGAGTTATGGGTGTGACCGTGGTTCTCATTTGGCTTTCACACATCTGCTCCACATATAGCACAGCAGTGGCATTTGCGTAAGAGAGCATCTGCGAGCGTCTTCTTCGATGTGGGTGCTGCTGCTAATGGCCTGTGCTCCCGATAGGAGCTCTGAGAGAACAGGCTTACTCTTGACGCTGTGAATGTATGCAGCCCCACACACAGGCCTCCGGGAAAGCAAGCCAAGCTAAATCTATAGTGCACTTGGATTTGTCTCAGAATTAAAATGGCTGATCTGACTCGCCGGGCTGGTGTTTGTCATCGGTCGTAAACCGGAGCAACGCGGTTATTGCAAGACTAAAGTAGGCTAATGGTTAGACAAACAGAGCCTGTTCCCCTGGCGGCCTGCTACAAATCATGTGACAAGCTCAAAGTTAAACCAAAGCACACAAATCTGATAGCTTTAGGTTGTTAAACGTCACTCTCCCTACATGAACTGTGTGTGTTCTATGAGGTAAAAACAAAGTTGTGACATGTTTTTTTATGGTAGTGTTACAGATTCCTTTTCATTATTTAATGTGAACAAGACAAATGTTTCTAATCAGTCAGTGCATTGTACAAACGTCTGTGTGTAAGATGGGGACAGTTGATGATTTAACTGGTCCCCCTGACTTGTATTTTGCTCAAGACTCACTCGACTCTAGCAACTGTTTTACTGTAATCTCAGAGATGAATCACTCAGCCGTGTAATGTGTGTTAAGCCCACTGTTTATATTGGGCGTTGCGCCTGTGTTAGGCAGCAAAACCTCCAGCGAATTCTCCACTTACAATGGCTCCGTCTGTGTGTGCGTTCGTTTCGTCCCGCAGTATCTCCAGTCCCAGGAGGTGCTCCCGCTGTTGCAGTAACCCGTGTCCGGGGCCTCTGTGGTGCTCCTGATGCCCCTCTCCCACCCCTAAAGATCCCAGGTGGGCGAGGGAATGACCAGCGGGATCGCAATCTTTCAGCTAAGCTATTCTATTCTGTGAGTTAAGCCAGTTTTTGACATACTACTACACTACAATTTGAATTGTAATCATGATTTCTGTTTCACATCAGTCGTGATTTCTTCCTGTATTCTGTAATTGTGACTTTTGCTCTTGATGTCATCTGAACTGAACGTATTTCTCTGGTGTGGCACTTTTCGTGTTTGTCCTCCAGGATACTCAGCTGCTGGTTCTCGAGGAGCCCCCCCAGGCCAACGGCAGAGTGCGCTTCTTCCACTTTGAGCCCCGCCGCTCTGAAGGCAAGCACTGTGTTTGGAGGGCGGCGCTGAAAGGAAGGAACCTTTATGTTGAAATCCCTCCTGGAGCTTTGCCCGAGGGCAGCAAAGACAGGTCAGTCAGGGACTGAAAGAAAAAATCTTTCTGTCAGCTTTAATTATTTTCATAATTTTGAAATGAAACAAATAGTAAATTATTCATCCTTTGCAAACAGCACAAATGAGTGAATTCAGTTTTTAAATACCAAAGTCATGCTTTTGTTTTCTTCACTTGTACAGGAAATTAGCTGTTGCGTCTTAATTCTCTCATTCTCAAAACATTAAAAGCTTGAACCTGATTAGCTGAATGACCCTGAAACCTGTGAAAAAGTATGATTCATTGAAACGTAGTTCACGAATGATAAATAATTATATTGCTCTGAAATTCATTAACATCCCTCCTGTAATACATTAACATGTTTTGCTTTATTTCTCTACAGTTTTGCCCTTCTGCTGGAATTTGCAGAAGAGCAGCTGCAGGTTGATCACGTGTTCATCTGTTTCCACAAGAACCGAGACGATCGAGGTGAGACTTCTTCTTCTTTTTGGTAATGCTGAATATAAAAACTGGTGTAACACCAGCTATTTTAAATTTGATCCATCTGAATTGTTGAGTCAGTAGGTCAACATGTGAAGTGTACAGTAATACAAAAAAATATACATTAACTCTATTGTTTGTTTTCTCTTCATAAATTGACAAATAAAAATCTGTTTACAACAATAAATTGAATCTCCATTTATTTTCTTATGATAAAGGTAGAATAAATATTACCACTTTACTGTAATTTTGTAAAGGATGCGTTTCTTGGAAATCATAGCGTCATATTTATTGAGGAAGTTAGTGGAGCTAAACACGCATTTGGCAGTCAGTGTGGGGCAGATGATACACTGAGTACTTTAGGTGCATTTTAACTACAGATGTGTGACTGAAAATGTACCTTGGACAATCAAAGATGTGACGTGATGTTCATAGGAAATACAAAAATGCATTTGAAAGGTCTGTTTTTATTGTTTATGTAGATCCCCATGTGCTACTGTAATGTGAACAGTAGCTGCTCCTCTCAGGGTCCATATAAATGTATATGTGATATGTCAGAAAATTTGTAACAATATCAGATTGGCAATTTTATGAATCTGTGACTCTCAAACTGACATTGTTTTTTTGTGTTTTTTATAATTATTTGAATCCATTTAAAACTATAATGTAGTGTATCTCATTACTAGTTCTGAGTGACCTCTGAGATGCTTTCTTTTATTTTTGGAGAGACATCTTTGACCGGTTTGACCTGTAGTTTCTGTATCAATCACTCACATCTGTTCGCATCTCGTCTCTCCTCAGCATCCCTGCTGCGTACATTCAGTTTCCTGGGCTTTGAGATTGTGAGACCGGGTCATCCCCTCGTCCCCACCCGCCCTGACGCTTTCTTCATGGCTTACAGCATCGAGCGTGACTCCTCTGATGATGATTAAATGGCGCTGAGCAGTTACAAATGTTTGTTGTTCTTATTTCAATCCATACCCACACATCTTTATAATTTTTGGGGAAATGAATATGTTATCCAAGTTAAGTATGGTCGCGCTTTCCTGTCAGACGTTCCTTTTTTGTGTTTGTTTTACCTTTACCTACCATGTGCCGTGTTTAAATGATATTTGCACTAGGTTAAGATGTTAATATACCAGGAATGTAAAGCAAACGCCCTCATAATATCCAGGCAACGTGTCCTCGCCACTGTATTACTTTTCATGATGTGTAGTGCTGACTTCTATTCACCCTCCCTGAAACACCCTGAGGTTCATCTCCACAGTGTAATATTTATGATAAATTTAAATTCATCTTACTCATGTAAGTAGATATGTTTTAATAGTAATTATAATTTGATTCTCCTGTTTGTATTGATTTTTTTTTAAATGTGTGCATGATTATCATTTGTTGCTTTGATTCACACTTGATAGAAATCTGCATGTTGTAACTGTACTAAATAAAAGTGCTCACCTTAGAGAGTGGCAGCTGTGGTGTTGTGAAGTCACAGAGACATGCAGCCTGTGAGAGTTCTGGTCTTGGTGTGCTATGAAGGAACATAGAGGCTCCTCTGGCTGCGTTTGTGGTGTTGTCCTCATTTGAACAAAGAAGTAGTTGTGTGAGTAGTAAAAATAAGAGAAGTTACAGCCATGCCCATTCACACCTCTTGTCACGCTTGTTGTGTGAAGACACCACAGTTTTGTTTCAAGAAGTTAAATGGACAGCTCAATTCTGGTGGAAAGCAGTTTAAGACGCTGTTAATTTGTCTGACAAGCACGTCCTTTGACGCACACTGAGGCTGTTAATGGTTAACTGATGTAGTCATCTTCATGGTTTATCAGGAATAACTACACTGACGTCGATGAGACCAGGCAGGAATGATTGAAAACTAAAAGGTTTCCCGAAAGAAATTGTAACTTTGCTATATGTGAAAAAGTAAGCAACAGCCAGAGTTTGCTTTTATTTATTGAGAACCTGATTTAGATTCAAACTTTGCTAAAACCTGATTGGTGTCACCGCCAAAACCAGCGAGATGCGCACAGAGAAAAACATACAGAAATGTGAAATAAGCAAAATTATTCAAATTTTGGCAGAAAATAGTTTCATGGAAGATGAATTACTCATAGTTAGAAGCTAACTGAAAAAGACACTAATTATAGCAACAAATGGTCATATTAGATCATTTCCACATGATGGACATCCTCAATATTAAAAATAAGAACAAACACATTCTTAGTGTATTTTTGTCCACTGTTCACAGTGCAGACTTACAGTTTTCTGCCTTTTTGGTTGCACTGCAAGTACCCATCAAAGGAACAATTTCACTTCAGGGTTCACATATTGATCATACATGTCACTCCACGTTTATAGCGAGCCACAGCTGGCTGCTCACGCTCACCACTGTCTCGTGGTCTGTAAATGACAGGTACTGCAAGCACATGCAGTCCTCCCAGTTCAGAGCGGACTGATCCTGGACCAGCCCTCTCTCTGCCAACTTCATCATCAGCAGGGCTCGCTTGATTGTCAGCCAGTTTTGCACAGCACCGGTCACGGGGCCTCTGTGATTGAAGAGAGGGATGCGTGGCCCCCAAAGCAGCACCTTAAGTGTGGCCACCATGTCTGCCATCTGGGGCCCGCCACTCTCTCTCTGGAGCAGAGAGATCAGATAAAGGAGTCCCATTCGGTATAAGGATTTAGATGTCAGGGTCTCTTGTGAATCAAGGCAGTACCGAATCAGGGCTCCAATTTGGGATTTGATGGAGGTGAGGAGGTGAGGTACAGAAACAGCAGGTGAAAGCGGGGTTAACAGTACACGAGGGGAACCGTGTGTCCTCCATAACATCTGGATCTCTCTTTTTTTCTCTGTCTTTTCCCGTCCCATTTCCACTCTGGGCCAGACTAAAAAGATCTCCTGAGGTTTGAGCTCAGCTGCAGAGGCGCTGACATTGTACAGATGCTGCGAGCTCATTAATATCTGCAGCACCAGAACACACACCTGTCTGTCATATTCCAAACAATCTGTGCTCGGCAGCCTGCTTTCCTGAACAAAGTCCTCTAGAGTGGAGTGTGGCAGGTCTCTCTCAACGCTCACTGCGTGTCCTCTCTGGAGGAAAGACTGAACTGAGGGCAGGATGGTGTTCATGCGGTCTGTGGCTCGCTCAGTGCTGCCTGCTCCTGGTGGTTTAGCAGCACTGCAGTCTGATTGGAAAAGACGAGAAAGATCTTGAGTTTGTAACAGGCTGGAATCACTCCTCGGCGCGTCGCTTGGGGGAAAATGAACAATAACATCTTTCACGTTGACATGAGACGGCTGGCGAGCGGAGGGAGCTCCGTCAGTGTGTTTGTGTACCTGCACAGACAAGATGGAAAACAGACACAACTAAAGCCGTGATCTAGAAACAATTGTTACGACTTAAATATGAAAAACCATCTCTTCTGGCCTTCCTGTTGCAGTTGTGACACCTGATGACAGTTCAGAGGAAGTACTTCTTGTACCGCAAGCCAGTGTCACAGTTGCCGATAAAGATCGTGTTTGTGTCACTGGTTTCCATGCATACCACTTTGTTTTGCAAACTGTACATTACAAGTGCAATTCAACTGCAAGTTAACAAAGCATTTGTCAAAAGAGCATAGGGGCATTTTATCATCATGCATTATCATACAGAACACACAGTGGTCTACGTGGAGTCAGAAAAAGAGCTGTGACATCACCCTTAAACCAAGGACCCTCCCTGGGAGCTTGGGGCTGCGCAGGCTGTAGTAAACCGCGTTTCCAATCTGCTTTGGCTCGCTGCCCTCACACAGCAGGAAATCCTGTGGCTGGCATGAGCTGGCGCCCCTCTCTGTGGCCTCTCCCTGCAGCAGGATCCCAGCCTCCACACTCTGCGCCACACTCCTCAGACAGAGTAGATGGCGATGCAGAATTCCCTTAAAAATGGCGCTCTGGTCGTTGAAGCTGCTGAAGTGGAAGGGAAGGTGTTCGTCTGGGGTGTCAAAGGACAGCTGGGAGAGGGACGGTAAGGGGACGGGACTCTCTCTGACCGGTTCAAACCCGCTTATCTCCTCTTGTAAATAGATGTCGGGTATGGGTGCCAGCATGTACAGGGGGTTGTCAAAGTTTTGGTGGTGTCTTTCCCTGGGAGACGGGGGAAATGAAGGAGAGAGTGGAGGGAGGTCTGTGACAGGGAGGGAGATGGTGCGAGCCAGCCTCTTTTTCGGAACAGGCGGCGGGGTGCCATCGGAGAAAAATCTCACCAGGTGTTGGGAGGGATCTGAGCAACACAGGGAGAGGGATTCAGGTCAGACTTTGGAGGAGAACAAGAGCAATGCACATGCAAGAGTTTGGACACACCAGAGACAGCATTGCATCCACAGTGGCAGGAAGCAGTTTGTCTAAATAACTACTTTATGAGTTACTGGTAACCTGTGTCACATGTTACTGAAAGCAAAAGTCTCAGACGGCTACTTCCTCTATTTCAGTTCTCAGGGGAAAGACGAACTGAGAAGAACAAACCACACGTTATAGTTTGTTAAGCCTTTTCCCATGAAAACTGTATGAGCTGCCACTTGTTTTTACACTGGCATTCGGTAGATGCTACCACTTTCCCCTCACTTCATCCTTTTGTAAACCTACCGTAGCGCTGGTGTATGGGGCACTGGGCTGCATGACAATCAGTGGGTTCAGGGAAGACATCATTCCACGGGCAGTTTTGAAACTGGAGTGCAACAGGGCTGTGCACAGCAGAGTCAGACTCCACGCTGGAGCCTCTGAAGGAATGACTCCTGTGTAGGAAGGTGCACGGAATAACAAAAACCTTTACTCTTCTTCCACGAATATATGCACGGTGCATCAACAGAGGAAAACTATTCTCTGGTGGAAAGTTTGTGTCTGCAAAAAGTATCTGAGAAATATTTGTTCTCATGGTTTTTGTGGGATGCATTTCACATCACAAGTGCACAGGAGGATGCTTGACATGAACATTTACATGAAACATCTGTGCAATCCATTTAAATTAATTAGGATCTTTTAATATGGATTGTGCAATTATTGATTACACCTAATGCAAAACCTGCAAGAGAATCTGCAGGAATCTGCATAATCGTAACACTTATCAGATCTACGAGAGACAGGCAGAGTATTGCTGTTTTTACCTGTGCTGCTTGACAGGCAGTGCTGGTGGTGTTTCCTCCTCTCTGCTGCCCGGACCAGACGCCATCAGGGATCTACAAAGTTATATCACCTAACCTGCTCCTTTGCCTCTCTCACACCTCACTGCTGTCACTGAAAGCAGCGTATGTGAAGCTTACAGGCGGCCAACTCAGTGCCTCTCAGAAATACTTCCCGTCTGTATTAGTTACACCCTGTTGTCACTTTTTCTCTGCCTTGTTCTCTCTCGTCTGTGTAGCTGCTAAAAAAAAGTGAATTTTCTGCTCCTCTTGTTATCTTTTGTGCTAATCTTTTTTTTTTCTTTCTTTTTTCATTCTGAGTGTGAGGTTGGCACCGGAAAGTCATGTCTCTTTCTGAGGGTAAAGCTGCTCTCTCGTCTAACCTCAACCTGACAGAATGGTAAAGAGCAGCTGAGGCAAAGCCCCCTTCTATTTGTACTGTAGTTTCTTTCTTTCTCTCAGTGGCAGTTGATCTACATTCGCCATGTGAAACCTCAGCGTCTCTCTTTTAGATGATGCAGTTTGAGCCACTGCACATGCAATGCCCCCCTCAGAGCTCAGCACTCCCGGTGCGTAGGAGCTTTTGCTTCCACTGACTTAAAAGAAAAGATAAAATGTTTCGGCAGATGAAGATTTTGGACAAATATTTCTAGTTAGACACTTTCACTTAGTTGTGTGTCCTTTAAATGATGGCACGGACAGAACACTTATTTTAGGGAGCATTATACACTAAAAATATCAAACTTACCTACTTTTGAGGGAAGCTGTGCAATAGCTGTACTAAATTCACTGATGTCTGCACAGACAGCTCTGTTGCTGGGACGTAAGAAGCCAATCTTGCCTAAAGACAAGAGGTAGTTTTTCAAGATAATACCAGGTTAAATCTTAGAGTTAAGTATGATAATTCACACTAGGATTTATAGAGGACTGACAAATTAAAGTAAAAACAATTGGACCAAACAAAATGCCCCCATAGTGTAACAGAGCCATCATATCCCCTCACTGTACAGGTCAAGCTTTTAGACCTACACCATTAACCAGTCAAAACTTAATTGTGGCATCTTATGGCATTCATGGCATCTCTCATGAAAGTGTTGCATTTCTGTAAATTTGTTTTTGCATATTACTGATAATCTATGTATTTTATTAGGTGTTGTTTTATTTTCATTCATTCCCACTTTGTTTTGCAACTGCTGCACAACATTTTATTTTATTTGATCATCTTTCATAAAACATACAACAGATTCCAATAAGCGTGCACACTCACAAGGAGAAAGATTTTCATAGATCATCTTCAGCATCTTCACTGGCATGAAATCTCTCTCCACGAGGCACAAGAAATCTCACTGGTTGAGCTGAACATTGACAGATGGAGGCGAAAAGCCACAGTTTATCTGGTTATGGTGTCATTAGACAAAAGAAAGACAAAAAACAGAAAAAAGTCGTGGACAATAACATAAATCTTGCTCTGATTTAATCTAAAATTACAAGCTACCTACAACCACACAAGTGTACAGCAGTTCAGCTAAATGCTAACATCATGAGTCTTAAGTACTCACAATGACTAACATGCTGATGTTTAGCAGGTGAATTTCTGTCTCATGAGGCTGCTGCATGATAAGCTACAGTTCGTCCTGAGGGGGGCGTGTGTCCAATTTCACAGCTATTCATCCAACTTTTGTTGTGATATTTCACTCAAAATCAACAAATCTCAAGTAAACTTTGATCTATTTATGGCACGCGAGGAAAAGTTTGGGGAGCATTATTGGGATTTCTCCTTTGGAGATCTTAAATGTCTGTAGAACTTCACTCAATAGTTGCCAGGATGTTTCGTGCTGGACCAAACTGGTTGACAGAGGCTGCCAGCATAACTAAAAATGCTTCTATGAATAGAGTGAATGTGTGCAAACAGCCACAAAACATCTTAAGTATAATTACGACAAGCATTAATATTCATTATCTAAAGAAAATCCAGTCTCACACCTAGAAGCCGTGTGAAAAAGCCATGTGACCTGGCTATAGTGACCAAATTTGGATATCCTGCAATGATAATGACACTGTGTGTCAGTGATACACACACGTTTATATTATTTCTAAGCACAGTCATTAGTCGTGCTATCGTTCTACCTGGAGAGTATTCTTGAGAAGGAGTGTGTGCTGAAGTGCTCCCATGTAAGAATGAATCACACATCACAAGGCCTGTTGTCTGTCAGACATTTTTTTTTTCGGTATCAGTTCTGTCATATTTATACCACAACAGTCACCGTCGTACCGAAAGAGCATGATGACAACGTGTGAACATGTTGCCAGTGACGCTGAAGTGAGCCCCAGTGCATTACTGAATGTAAAACAGCCATAAAAGGAGGTGAAGAATCTGCACGTGGTGTTCAATCAGAGCTTCAATCTTAATCTTAATGAAATGTGAAGTGAAAATGTCTGCTGCGGTATTGGTCCGTATTTCCGATTCATTTTGGTATTATAAACGTATGAGCTCACAGTGGACAGATATGCAAATAAAACCCACAATATGAAAAATCTGATCATTTCTTTTGAGTTCATTTTTACAGGACAGGTAATTTTTTGGGCTCCAAAAAAGACACAATGGCAGAAAGGATTTGGGAGGTTAGGTTATTTACAGTTTCTTTACATAAGATCCATGAATTAGTTATGAAATCTTCCTTTCATTAAGTTTATTGTGTTCAGCTTTTGTTGAGACTGTTTTTGAATTTCAGTTTTTGTCCACTGTAGTTTTTGTTGAAACTGTTCAAATAGCTGTAGCTGCATTATACTGAGAAATGGCCAGCATCACTGAGGCTAAGCATCACAGTATAACACAGTACATGGCATATATTCGACAGACACTTACACATTGATGAATGAATATTCTCACCTCACTTCAACCTTATCTCTATTAGGTTACTTGTGAATTAAATGAGTGCGGAAACTCCCAATGGCCCTAAAGCTTTAATGTAAAATCTCTTGCGTCATGCTCATAAACAACATGGTGAGTGATTATAAATTTAGATCACCATAACCTATTCTTGTGTCCCCCTTGACCACCACTTAGAGCAGGGCAGTTTGCGTCACAATTACATTTACCCACCAAATTTCAGTGTGTGGGAGAGTCGAGGGTGCAGGCTACAAGGATGCATTAGCGGAGCATCATTAAGGGCCTCTCTGCTGAGGCTCTTCATATGCAAAGGAGGAAGGAGAAATGCTTGGTTTCTCCACCTTAGGGAAAAATCAGCACACATTCAATACTGCAGGGCATGCGGTTCTGGCTATAGAAAACTGTACAGACGGGGGGGAGGCTGAATAGGAGCAGGTAGCTTGAGAGCGGGTGACATTTACGATTATGAAAGGAGGAATTCATTAACCTTAAACACATGGCTGATGTGAAGTATTCACACTGACCCTCTGTGCTCCTCAACACAAGAAACAGGAACTTTTAGAGCACTATGAAAGGCTCGGTTATAATACACACAGCACTGCAGCAGTCTGCTTATTTTGGTTTATTTTCTCAAGCGACAAGCACTGGCACACTGTTCATGAGTTTTCACAGCTTAATCATACAGACACTTTTGTTTACTGACACAAGACAAATATCACATTAACAGATTGATGCCAGTCAGTGTTTTTTATAGAATGAATGCACAATTTAAACAAAGTTAAGGTGCATTAAAATTTTTATCCATGGCACTGTTGCAAATCAGTCCCGTTATTTCTAATGGCGAGAGGTGAAGTGTTTCTTTATGACCTCGTAGAAACGCCGTTTCCGCTTGCCGTCTGGGTGCTTGATTGTCGAAGAAGATGAAACTGCATTGGTAGATGAGGCGGGTGGAGCTTTTATCTCTTCCTTTGCTGATGTTTCTGTATTTTGCACATTGCTTGAGTTTCTAGATGGTCTCTTCTTGTCGCCTGCCAGGTGAGAGGAGTTGCCGTTGTTGTCCACTGTCCTCGTCCCTGAAGCTTTGCTAAGACTACTTGCAGCCTCCTCGTCCTTGTTCAGGCGCCACAGCCCGGCTTGGCAGAGAAGTGCCTCCTCACTCGCCATCTGCGGGCTCTGGCTCAGAGTTACGAAGCCGTACGGGGTGGTGACTTTGGTTAAGTGTGGCAGGGAGAGGGCGGCTCTGCTGGCAGGGTCCAGGCAGTGCTGGGCCTCGGTGTAGGAGTGTGGGTAGGACCCCTCCCTCTGAAGAACAGACCTCCTCCTCTGGGTGAAGGGGTCTGAGACGCTCCGCTCGGCCCTGCGGTCTGACAGCATCAAACTGAAGCCTGAGGACGATCTGGACGATGAGAGCGTGGAGCAGGCCAAAGAGGCTGAAAGAGAAGAGTCCGGGTCAGTCGCTGAGCTCCCTAAGCCTTCTTCTGACTGTGGATCATCCACCTCTGTGTCTCTGTCCAATGATCTTAAGCTGTTCTGGACAGACAGGCTTGGTATGGTGAACTGTGGGATGCTGTCCGGTGTCAGGATGTTTGGAAAAATGTTCTCCCGGCTCGTCTGGGAGTCCGATCCAATAGAGCACCCGAAGGACTTTGCACTGCTGGTAGCCCACAGGAGGGCACGGATCCCTGCGCTGCTGTGTCTGCGCCCCGTGGAGCAATTATCTGAAGCTTTGCTTCCACTGCAGTTGGCTCCTATGCTGAAGGTCCGTGTGACTGTGTTCTTATCCATCACTGATTGTCTATCGCTCTCTTTCCAGAAAGGCTTTGGGTGTAGACTGGCAAAAAGAGAGATGACGGCCAGCTTTTATTCTTCTCTACATCCCACGTTTTGTCCTTCAACCAATGCATCAACAGATGCGTAAGTGTGACGAAAGCCAGCGGCGGAAACAGTTACCAATTAGGGAGCTTGTCAAGCATGGAAGCATAATAATGGGCCCCTCTCTGCTCCTCTTTGGATGCTAAGGAGCAGGCAGAGTGCTGCTTCTCTGCCCCACAGTGTCTGACCGTGACATATTACTAATTCTAAGGAACAAACCATTGAAATTTTCCATGGTTAAATGTTTGTACAGCAGAGCAACAACTGTTGATTATTTTCATTGGTGATGAAACAAGTGATTATTTTGTGAAGTTGAGAGGAAGCCATTTCCAAGCTCTGTCTGAGGGCAGGCCCACGATCTCACTTTGACTTTGCTCATGAAATGTGCATATCCAACCTGGTGTTTGCTGTCTTGTTTAATGCTTTTTTTATTATTTAAGAATCCCCATTGGCAATGAACTATGGAATAATGGGAAAGATTAGACTTTCAGGTCATTTTAAACATGAGGTTTAAATGTTTTATAGGATTTCTATCAGCTCAGCTGGCAGCAACATTCAACAAAATGTCTGCCTCACTGAATCTGACCTCTTTTCTTTTTTTGGCAGGTTAATTGGCAGGACATGTTGATTGGTCCGCCCTGATTGCGCCAGGTGCACGCCGCTCTGCTGATTGGCTCCACAGTGGTGACGTCAGGGTACATTTCACCCTCGGACAGGTGCGCTCACCTCGCGGTCCTCCAGCTCTCCTCCTCCTCCTCCTCTTCCTCCTCCTCAGAGCAGCCGGCAGGTCCTCCAGGCTTCGACACGCAGCAGGATGACTTGTGAAGTCCGCAGAGACGCCTCGGAGCCGGAGCAGGCCGAAAACACCGAGGTAAGGGAGGACCCAGAGCCGGGCGGTCCGGAAGCAGATAACGCATGTAAACTGCTGCTGTCGTGTGTTTTCAGGACCGGGTGGTGAGGACAGACGGGCTGTTTCGCTCCGTGCTGCGCGGCCTCTTCTGGCCTTTCGGCATCGTGGTACGAGCAGCAGCAGCAGCAATCATGTTTAACTTCATCACGTCTTTTCACATGCGACCTTAAAATGGCTCCCCCCTCCTCCTCCTCCTCCCCTTGCAGGTGCGCGCATACCGCGGCTTCTGGTGGGTGCTGGGCTACCGGCAGCCGCAGGAGCCGGTCCTCGTCAGCCCCGCGGTCTGCAGTCCCGCCCGGCAGAGCCTGATCGGCCGCAAGCGGCTGCGCAGGGTGACCCGCCTCCTGCTGTCCGTCCTGCCCCGCTGGGTGCAGGGCGCCCTCGGCTACCCGGTGTCCAGCAGCATTGGGCGCACTCTCTCTCCAGGTATGGTGGTGCTGTAGTTTTTTTTTTTTTTTTTTGTTTGTTTTTTTACTGAGGTTCGTTAGTGTGGCCCTTGACTTATCTATCTTTTTTTTTTTTTAATCCAAATGCATGACTTAAAGCACAGTAAATCAAACCATTACTTCCTTGCTTCAGATACTGATCTCTGTTCTGATGTCATTTTGATGACATAGTCAGCTCTATTGGACACCCTGAGCCATCTTAAAGTTTCTACCTTGGGCTCTGGGAAATTGGGGAGAAGTTTCACTGTCAGATAACTTGTAAGCAATTTGAACCCCCCACCCTTTGTTTTTTAATGTTTTTGTGGGGGTGGGGGAGGGGGTTCACTTGTATGAAAGTATATTCTCACTTAGGAAAGACAAATTGATGTAGGGAAGCTAACCCTGAAATGGTGTACCTGAACCAACCTCACTGCGTCAGATCTCAGTTTTTAAAAGCACAACCAACATCAAAATATAGTGATTTAAAAAAATAAATAAATAAAGGAACAGGTGCCAGATTTTACTATTGTACTCTGCCAAGTGCAACAGTTGATGATAAAACACTTCACTTGTTCCCTGTGGGGTAACTTGGAGTTTCACCAATCTGTCAGGACTATCAAGCATTGCCAAACTCAAACTATGCTGATATTAAATGCTAAAACATCAAATACTCAATGTGTTTTTGTTTGTTTAAATGTTTATTTTGTGTAAATGATTTTATGATATGACTTGGTCAGTGTGGAGGAGCATAAGACTTCTGTAACAAGACATGAGGACTAATTTTTAAAAATGCCCTTATTTCCCAACAGAAATTAGAGTCTCTCCTACTAAACCTTGTGGGAAGGGCAGCAAGCGAAAGCAGGATGAGTTGGATGAGGATGAGGAGGAAGAAGAGCATCAGACTTGGGTGGAGGCGCTCACTCAGGAGCTCGCTGACGATGACGTCCCCGAGGAGGATCCTGACTACGAGGTTGGTGCCCCACAATATTTTGTTTAGTTTAACATGGCTCTAAAGTGCATTTTATCTGGAAATGCACAAAAATGGTAAAGTCTGCATGTGTATTGCTTACATATGTTCAGTTTTCTAAGGTGAATGTACATTTGATAAATATGGCTGCAATAATGCAAAACTTAATTTAAATTTATAAGCCTTTGACAGAACATGATGGATGGAGATGTGATGTTGTATTTAATGCTGACCCTTTCTTAGCCCAGTACTGTAGAGACGGAGAGTGAAGAGTACTGCTCGCACAACGACACAGAAAGCGACATTGAGGTTCAGGCGAAAGGCATGGTCATTATTGAAGACGTGAAAACGGTGAGTTCATGGTTTTCCAAATGTAAATGTGGCTATCAGAATGATTTTAACTCGCTGACTTTTTTTGTTTATAGGATGTTGAACTATCCACTCCATCTGAAGTCTCCTGTCCTGCTGTTTAATGTGTCATATTGACAATGTTTTGTATTCAGTGATTTTTTTGTATGTTTATGTATTCAATAAAACTGTCTATTGCCTTAACATTGCTGTGGCCTCCCACTAGATGGCGGTAATGATATTTCTATTCAGCAACTGGGAGCTGAAATGGTGTAAAGAAATAAGCATAGTAAAATGCATCAGTATCAGGCTGAAACTTCAAGTTTAGTTTCAGTACTAAACTTTTGTCAAAGTAGAGCAGGGGTTCAAGTCTGGTCTGGCTTCTGCTTCCTCTAATTTTTTTTTTTTTTGTCATGTTAAACCACATTGTTACTGCCCACAAAGTGGCACAGTAAATGTGACATTCTTCCAGCAAGTGACAGCCTTTCAATAATTTAAATATCTAATTTTTTTTTTTTAAAGAGGCAGACTTTCCTTCTGTCACTGCAAGTTTTCTCAAATGGAAAGTAGTTTTTGCTAAACAGTTGAGAGCAGCTACTGAAGGCCAAGGAAATCTAAAGTTACAAATCTGTCATGGCTGCAGTTTCCTATTTCTGCAAATTAGTCATATTTCCTTCTTTGCCTCACTGTTTTTGTCTATGCAGTGTTTTTGTTTTGTTTTATCCATCAGATGGCCTCTGACAGCAGTGTGTAGCATGAGTTAATCAGGGGACTCTGCTGTATCTCTAATTTTTGGCACAGTTGATATTTAACCAATATTGTCACATTTGTCTGATGTACCAACAAAACATCAGCTTGTTTTGATTCTTCA
>JBAJHX010000106.1:18195412-18276948 GCA_037176925.1 Amniataba percoides
CAACAATCAATTATTTAACATTTCATTGAAGCTGCATGCATGGCTCAGGATCTGTCGAGCTCTGCTCACCGCCCTGCTGTCAGCTACACAGACTTCTGCACTTACACGGGAATAAATTGAAATACTGTATTTGTATGTCTGTGCTTAATCAGAGATGTGTCACAAATGTGTCCCCGTGTCGCTCTTGGTTCCTCTCCCTGCTGTCGCTGTGGGTGTTTTTTATGCCCTGTGTGTCCCTGACATTGGCAGGAAGCTGCTGCGGTTATTCATGTGACGCAGTGATGTGTGCAGCGTTGGGGAGATATTCCACGTCCCTTTTGGGAGGCATTGACCCTCAACACTAAAGGCTGGGACCGTCTCTCAAGTGCAGTGCCAACCTCTCACTGTAACAGCGCTGACATTGACCCAGAAACATGCAGTTTGCAGTCAATTTTATTTCACTGTTTCGTGTGTGTTGAAGTGAAAATAAAAGGTGAGGCCAGGTCAGATGTCATCCATGCAGGCTTCACTGTAGCTAGAAAATCCAAACTAACATTTGCTATATTGAATGTATTGTTAAATCTATTGCCAAAATAGGCTTGTTATTTGTTGAGTTTATCTACTTACATTTCTTGTAAGGCTTTACAACTCTACAATGCTTTAAGGCAGAGTGAAAATGAGCTAAAAATAGATGGTTGGATTGCTTATTTATGTTGGTTTTACTTTATATGTTCCGCCTAAACTCAGTTATTTTTTTCATTTGAGCATTGTATTGAACTGCTTTTGGAAAAAATAAGTAATTAGAAACATACCCTACGGATAAATTGTAATACTACATCTGAGTTATGAAGATATTCCATTTAACTTTGCATTGATCATCTTTTCCCTCATAAATCAACCTTTAATAAAGTTTTTTTTAATAAAGAAGAGTGGTCTTCACTGAATTACAGACTTGATTGGTTTACAGATTTGAAGATGTAAAATTATCCATAGACTGCTGTGTTTTTTTTCAGTCTCAGTGTGGACATGACTGCAGTAACAAATAACTCCTCCAACTTACATATGGACATGTGAGTACTGCATTACATTCAAATAACACCTGATAGTCATGTTGAATTCATTTAGTACTTTATAAAACATTTGCAAAACCAGTTTTTACATGTTTTGTTCTTTTTTTTTTACATGAGCCTCTGATCTTCCTTCTTCTCCTTCAAATTAATTACAACCAACTGTTGAAATGCACATCTTCCCTCACAGTAAAGACCCGCTGGAGGTCAAAACTCCAGAGGGTGCCTTTAAGACGATATTCAGACTTCACAGCACAGAAAGTGAGGAGACGGTTTTTGCAAACCAATCTGTTTAATCATCTGCTTATTCCCAGTGGAGACAGTTAAGCTACGAATCTTTCCAGTTCTGGCTGCGATGGTTTGCAAAGCAGCCTGACATAATACAAGAAGTCAGAAGCTGCTCGAGGCCCACCGCCACTGCAGTCTCTAGTTCCTGTTTATGTAAACACTGTTTTAAGAAAAGAAAGTGTGTAATTGTGCGCACACACATGCACACACACACACACACACAGAGTGTCCCAGTTGTCTCTGTATTTACTCGAGCAAATATAGTCTCCTGCCCTCATCCAAAGAAATTCTGTGTGTGTCTTTAGACTCCAGAGTTCCTCCAAGCTGTCTCCTATCTTCCTCTTTACTGTCTCCTCTCTTCTTCCTGTCTTCTTCGCTTGGAGTCCCTGTGGGTGCTGCTTAGCCTCCCCTTTTGGTCTCTCCCTTCTTTATTTACTCCATCTATTCCTCACTCCCCGCAGATCAGTCTTCGGGGAGAAGCAAACGTCTCCCCTTTGCCCCCTCCTCCTCCTTTTTCTACTCTCTGCTCACACATTTCCCTCTCTCCCTTTGGGTCTTTAGGCTCCCCATAGACCTCTGTCCCTCCATCCATTCTCATCTTCCTCTGCTCCTCTTAGAGTCACCGCTAATCCAGTCCCATGCACTCTCTGTATCACTTTGTTTTTCTTACTGCTTCCGCTGAGCTCTGGTGAGTCACCAACCTTTGTCCAAGCCTGTGGGTGTGGGTCTGTCCAGCCTACACACAGGCAAACACAATAATATGTCATGCAAACACTGAAGCACCAGCATATTACTCATCCTGCCTCTGCCTGGCTACAGCACGGAAATCCTCACTTCAAATCATCACACCATTCTAAGAGGAAAAGTTAAAAAAGCCTTTTCGCACACATTACTTACAGAGAGCCAGAGGAGATGTTGCTTCTCAGGCTTAAGCTACAGGGCAAGGGTGAAGACGTTGCCTTGAAGATGTTAAATTTAGCAGAGCCGTGAATGAAACATTTGTTTGCAGCCACCATGTTCGACTGCATCATGTTTCTTGCTTTATACATGAAATTTCCTTTGTGTCTAATCCGGTTTTGGCTTGTGTTCTGATGAATCCTGTGTAATGCCTTACACATTCATCATTGTCACATCTCTGTCCTCGCCACGTTATGTCCTCCTAATCGCGCTGCAGACAGCACAGAGGAGAAATCAGCAGCTCACAACACCAGCAGAGGCAGATGCTTTTTGTGTGTGTGTGTGTGCGTGTTTGGATACTTTCACGCTTGCAGTGTGATGAATGTACTTGCTGCCTGAATATGTCTGCACTGTTTGTGAAGTACATGTGCCACCTCGGAGCTCGCCTCACCCGTCGGGAGTCCAAAGCAGGGAGACGAGCTGAACAGCAATGATTACTCACGCAGCCCTTTGCACGGTTGCAGTGAAGATCCGCTTGCATGCTTTCACTCACTCACACACACGCACACACACACTCTCTCTCTTGCTCTTCTCATCATTGGTTCACAGCTGCAGCGGGGGCTCGGCTGTCTGTCTGGCCGGCCCAACAGCAGCCAAAGGCCAGATGGGCTCAGCACGGCACTCACTGTAAGGCTGGAGGACACACTCCTGAACACACACTGGTGTGCATGCAAAGCAGGTATCACACACATGGATGCACAAAAATGGGATGCCTCATGCACACCCATTTACTGTCTCTACAATATAACGTTAATATGATATAATTCTAATTATGTAGCTTTATTCTTATTGTTTGTAACATTGTCTCTTAAAGTGCTATTCAAGTACACTCAGAGTTTTTCTTTCTTTTTAGTTGTGTTGTTACAGACTAAGTGAAAACATAATTCCCGAAAAATAAATAAAAAGATTTGAATGGTTGTGATGGTTATAATTTCTGGCTTTTCTCAAGCCTTTGTATTTTTGGCTACTGTGTTAGCTCTGTCAGTCAGTCCACCAGTTTGATTCGGACTGAAATAACTCAACAACTGTTGGATGAATTGCCATGAAACTGTGTACCTACATTCAAAGATTCAAAAGGATGAACCATAATCATTCTCTGACTTTTTTTCCCCACAGTCATCAGGTCAAAATTTCCATTTGTCTCTTAGAGGAAACATGATTTTAGACTAGTTGATTGTGAAATAAGCAGGACTTCTTTAGGCCTTTAAAATAGTCAGATTAAACAATTCTTAGTCTTTGTTTGCTTGCAAGCCATAGACATGTAGAAACTCTGTCCAGGAATTGTGATTCAATATTGCTTCACTTTAAAAGATCACAAGTTAAAAAGGTTGGGAGCCACTAAACATATGCGATGATGCTCATTTATTTTCTTTTATTTGCTCAAAAATGGTCTAATAATCACCAATTACAACTCTACCACTACTCTACAACCAAATTACATCAATATATTCATGTCAGTTTTGTTCCAAGACTCTCAGCATTTTCCATTCACCTCTTTGCTCTTTGAATTCTGGCAGAACCTCTGTTCAGGAAATGAAAAGTCGTCATGTGCCTCATCCCACCGCTGTGCTTCTCTTTGTCCTCCATTCACTGAAATCTGCACCTTTCCTCTTTGTTTTGTGTTTTGTTTTCAGTGAGTAGGTGTGAATTAATGGGCAAAACAGCTTTAAGGTGCCCAAGGCCATTAGCTTGTTGTTTGACTATTTGAGTGGGTGAGTCTTAGAGATATAAAACTGGCAGAGGGGTTTGGTGAGTCTTTGCTAATGGCCTTCTGTCAAGGTGAGCTTTGGTTGTAGAAGTTTACGGCTTGGAGCAGTAATGATGTTGTAAATAACCGTTTTGAGGCGCTCATAATGTTTGTTTTTTCCTGACTACGTCAATAGTGAGAAAGTGTTAGTGCAGCTTGATGATCATTTTTCAGGCTGTGGTGTTTTTAAGCAAAAAAAAAAATCCTGTTAAATGTGTTTGACTCAGTGTTGATGAGGGTCTAGTTGTGAACACAGTTTCTTCTAATGCAGCATTCATTCTTTAGAGACCCACTTTGAAAGCCCATTGTGAGTTGTTTATTCGAGCTGACACATACTGTACTGCTGATTGGTATTCAAATTAATATGACTCACTTCTGTAGCTGCCTTTGTATTTGTGATTTACTGGAGTCGCTGCCTGTAGTTGCTCCTGGTGCACCAGTTGCAAACACTGCAAGATTAATGTTGTAAAGGGAGGATATTTTACAAACACTAGAAACTGCTGTGGACACAAAACAACTAGTTTATTGAGGCTGCTTCTGATTTCGGCAAAGCTGACCCTTCATGTGATTGTCCACTCATATTTCTTTTCTGCTTGCTACACAGCAGACATCAAAACCAAATCAGAAGGTCTAGTAAAATAAATAAAAAATCTCATAATATACATTTGATGAAAAATATTTACAGCAATGTAAGGTTTCAAAGCTAAGACTACTTGCTCTAAGGAAATGTTTTTATATAAATAATATTTCCCTTGAGGTACCAATTAACAATTGCAGTTACAGTGACAAGTGACCTTTATCAGGTAGAATTAATGTCAAGGAGCGTAATACTGTATCTGAAGCAGCATGAATAAATGGACTGTTCCTGTTTGACCACTGAAACATTATTAATAAAATCACTGTGGAGGATTTGAATTTGGTTTCTTTACAGTATTACCCTCTGAAATTATGTGGACTAAAAGTAATAAATCACACAAAGTAAGTACTTTTACTTCAAAACTGTCCTTACATAAATGTACTAAACTGATTTAGACCTCTGCCTGAGTAATACACTGTTTGGATCCCTGGACCATGACTACGATTTTTTTATTTTGGTAACTCAGTCCTTCACACCCACACAGAGAAAGTGAGGGTAAGCAGTACTTTCAATTTGACAAATGGCTAGAGAGTCCTAGAGCTGATGTACAGCCTCTTCAACCTGCACAGCAGGCAGGTACATCGCCTTCATGTTTTATGTATAACGTATTTATCAACACCCACCCCCTCAATACTTCTGCAGAAACCTTTAAAAATATTCAGCCAGAAAAGTCCCTGCAACCCAGAATGGACTCGATTTCACTGCTGCCCTCAGGTATGAAGCATGATGATTATTGCTGTGTTGTGGTATTATTGTAAAGCTGCTATAGAGCTTTTACCTTTTTAAGCCAGCCAAGGAAACCGTTGAGGGGATAATGACATTCATGAAGGTCACTGCACTACAGGCTGTTTCAGAACAGCAGTTTGGTCTTAAAAATGGAATCACCAGTGCTGTTGTTCAGGTTCAAGAATAAAAATCCACTCATATCGTTCAAAATTTTTACTGCACAATATGGAGAGTGACACTGTGGTGTTCAGAAACCACACATGCACTGAGACTGCAGCACAGATAAAATCTGCACCAGGAATGCTCCATTGTGTCTTTTGAGGATGGCAATGCAGACTGCAGATAGGATGAAACATGGCACAGCCTCCATTTTCACCTGGATATGACACTCCTGCACTGCCTCCGGCTCCGATTTATTCTCTGTTAAAAAAGCGGCAGTGAGATGTAAAAGATGTGTGAGGATGCCTGAAGGAAGAGTCGAAGTCTTCCCCTCCTTGTGGGCATCTGAGCCCATTTAAGAGTAAAATGGGACTCCTCGCACTTTGTTTAAGAATGAATGGAGTGGGAAAAGTGCCCAGTCTGCTTAAAATTGTAAATATATCTCTTAATTTTATTAGTTTAGACCTACTTAATATGGTAATGTGATAAGGTTGACTGTTCTTGTATGCTGTAAGGTATTTTGTGCGGCCGACATGAATATAATTTTCATGAAAATGTCTTGTGAAAATTATTCCCTGGAAAAAAACATGCATCTTAATCTGAATACGTAAGTCGCATCCTGTAATGACATTTTAAAGATATCATCCTAACAATGTAACTCCACCATGTTGCGCAATACTTTCCGGTGCAGCCACAGGATTGGTGCCACTTCATTCACGACGTTCAGAGATGCAAAACTTAAACGTCATGTTTTGCATCACTCCCATAGCAATCCAAAGGTCAAGAGCTTCTGTCCACACTCGTCATGAAGTGAAATACAACCCCCCTATGCTTTATGATGGTTTCAAACACATGGCACAGCCCACCACCCTTTCTCCAGTCTCAGTGTGGTGAGGAGAGGCAGCTGTTGCTTAGCTGATAGTAGTGGGGTGGTGGTTGGCTGAAAAGTTGCTGGTTTGCTCTCCGGCTCCTGTTTTGCATCTTGTTTGATTGCTCCACATGAGTGGGTAAATACCATAGCTTCAATTAAGTCTACCAAATAAATGTGATATAAAAATTATATTTTTGTAATAACATTAAAAAAAACATGTAGTTTCAATACTTGATGAAAATACTTATTATATAATACGCTGTGCAGTCTTTTCACAACAGGTATTTTGGTTTAGCAAAGCAGAAAAAGCTCAAGTGTAAATAATATTAACTACGGCCCTATTCATTAAGGAGTCCCAGTTAGTCCTGTCTGTGAGCGAGCATGCACAATACTGGAGAGCTGGAGCTGGGTCACCTAAATAGAAAGTAGTCATTATTCATATTATAAATTTTCCCTTTGCTTTTCATAAAACATGTTAAAATGTCTGCTGTGAAAAGGCTCTATTACCTGCACATGTTTTGCAGGACTATGTGTACAACCAGCAGCATGGTTAGCATGGTTATGTGAGAAAGCACAAATGTCATAACTGTATGTAAAGAAAAGCAACACATTCCCCATTTCAATTCAATGTGAGACCAAAACTTAAAGACAGATATTGGAATATAAATAACTGTATTAATTAATATAGAAAGAAAAAATAAGTAGGCTAATATGAATTCCCGAAGTCTCCTGAAACACAATGTTAAAAGATTGACATGAATGCTAAAAGCTTGTTGTGCTGCCCAAAAGTGCCCAAAACAAATACATGCAGGTTTAAATAAAACAATAAATTGAGAATTGATTTTATATATGACTACTAATCAAGAATAATCATGTTAGCATCTGATTGGCTGATGGTCGAGGGGGCGGGGATTACTGTGCATAACCTGAAAATGAGAAGATGAAATTAAAATGTTTATTTAAAAAAAATATAAGTAGACCATTTAAAAAAAGCACGTTTTGGATACAAAAATCATATATAGAGCAATAGAGGATGAAACAAATGTAATTTAATAACAATTGTTAAAATAACATCAAATTGTCACCAAATATTTTGTTATACAGTCCTCTGTATTCAGTTGCACGTCTGTTTAAAAAAAAATCAATTTTGTCCCATGTGGTTATCCATACAGCCTGCCCCTGCAGAGTATTGTGAGTACATCCACCACCTGAGAGACAAAGTGAGCTGAATTTTTAAGCAGAGAGCTGGTCTTCCGTTTTCCCCCACAGGACGTGAATGCAGCACAAAACAGCCCGAGTACGAGAGAGAGAGAGAGAGAGAGAGAGAGAGAGAGGCAACAGCGCAGATGAGCCCCAATGAACAGCAGCCGGCTCCTCTTTCAAACACACACACACACGCTTACACACACTACGCTCCGCATCCCACACACGCACACACACACAAATGCCAGGACACTCACACACATGCGATCCAGTAACGAGAGCACCGTCAGTCCGAGCTGCCTGCCGCCGCCGGTGGCAGCCCTCACCGCCTCTCCGAGACACAAAGCTGGGAGTCCGCAGAGAGAGGAGCTCCTGCTGCCTTCACAGCTCAAAGGAGGGGAGAGAGGAGAGCAAGGGACTTCATTTGAGGAGGCGGTAGATACATTCAGCAGCAGTGCTGGAGAGGAGAGGAGACAGTGAGGAGGGAAGGTGAGTGAATGCAGTCCGGTCCAGCTGCTGCTGCTGCTGCTGCTGGAGGAGGAGGAAGAGGAGGAGGAGGAAGCTCAGCGTCTGGAGAGGCTGGAGGAGCAACATCACCCTGCACAGAGCCAGGCAGAGCAGACGGCCGGCAGTGATCAGAGCACCTCCAGGCTTGCAGATGTGGATGGAGCGCTGTGCAAGTTCTAGTTCGGGGTGAGCCAACTTCCCATCTTACCTTGCACGCACACACACACACGGTCATCTGGTGGTTCACTTGGTCTGCTGTCTGACACATTTACACACCTCGTTGTGATCCACAAAGAGCTGAGAGATCACACGTCCGGGGTTTAACTCTTGTGTCCCTTTCATCCTGTTGACTGTGTGTGTGTGTCAAGGTTTGCCTAAACAGATGACCTGACGAGCGAGAGATTTACCCCGTGATCATCGTAACACTCCTTCGCCCCCTCAGCCTCCTCTCACACTGTTATGGTGCAGTCCCGGCTGATCGATTTGCTCTCTAACTCAGATGGACATCGGGTCTCATTATCTCTCACTCTGGCTGTGCTTTTCTATTGTCATCCTTGAGATGGTGGTCTTGTGTATCTATGCAAGCACAGCCACTCTGTATGTGTCTGCGTGTGTGTGTGTGTGTGTGTGTTACCAGCTCTCAATTAGGTTTTAATGATCTAATTGTGGGGTAGAAAGAGGAAGGCAGCCTTTGATCGATCCCTGCAGTCATCTCAGTGTAAGAGGCTCGGCACCTGTCGTCGGTGTGTCACATCTAAGCCTCTGCCTGTGTTTGCTCAGCCCTCTCGCACCACTGTTCCTGCCTTTATCGCCGCTCTGTTCAGTTCTTAGTGCTGCTCGAGAAAGAAGACGTTGCTTATAAGTAAGGCATGATGCAGCTTCACTTTAATCCCTCTCCTTGTCTGTCAGGGACGGTGGTTTCTCTCACTCCGAATCATAATTGAGATTGCACAGTTGTGTTTCTCTGCCTAAGACAAATAGAAATGCACTTGCTGTGCATTTGATGATGGCCACAACTGAGTTTCCCTTTTAATTATTTTGTGGGGCATTTTCTACCTTAATTAGAAAGTTAACTGTGGAGAGATGACAGGAGGTAGGGGGAGAGAGTGAGGGTGAGTGACATGCAACAAAGGTCCCTGGCAGGACTCCAACCGGGGACATCACAATTCATGGTCGGCGCTTTAGGCAGATAATGTGGGTTTCTCCCCTGATTTGTATCTGATGCGCCGCAGGCAGTATTTTCAGTCTATTACTTCATGGGGGAGACTTTTACTGATGCCATCTGCCCTCCTCTAATGGATGGCCAGTGTCAAACCAATCACAGCAGTGCAGAAATCCACACACACGGTGAATTGCACGTCTTTAAAATTTTCATTACCAGTACATTTATATAATTAAAACTATTTCACCTTTGCCAGTGCGTTGCCCGCTTCTTACGTACAGCAACTAAGGCATTAGCAGCATTAAATTAAGCATCTCAGATCTATATATATCTTGTAAAAAGGTCCGCTACCTCATATTCATACACAAAAGATGTACCTCATGGGGACTACATCCAGATCGAGTTGTAGTGGTAGTGCATTAATGGTCATCCATTAATCATGGCTATTGTGTCCTCATGTGACTTAATCCCGCATTGTTTGCAGTGACAGATAATGAATTAATGAAATGCACATTGTACAGGCTTTGTCCAACAAGGTAGAAAATTGTTTAGCAGTTTTTGTCCCCTAAATTTTACATGAAGCTTTGTTGTACATTTCTTGTCTCGTGGTCTCATGGACACCTACCTGCTTTGGTGAGAGCCACAGTTTCTGTAACTATCTAAAAAGTCAAGGGGAGAAATCCAGCATTGAAGTGAATGCAATTATACAACAGCACTTAATGGTACCCGAGGTGCCACTTAGCCTGCGTACTTGTCAGATTTATGTGTCAGTAATGAAATGTCTGCTGACGGGTCTGCGTGGCCCTCAGAGTGCATTGTTGAATTGGGCCTGTTAGTCTTGTCCATTACTACGCCTACGCTTACCTTCTCATTTTGATCCTTTCTGTCGTGCATAAAGCTGTCAGCCGTGTTCAATAGTGACATTACCTCAGCTTAACACTGCCAATGCCCGGCCTCATTGTTTTCAACTCCTGAGTATTTATGAGGGCACTAAAGCAGAGATGCATCCGTAGTCAGCGAGGTGCGGACGTTGCGGAGAGTGGAGCGCGGGAAGGGAGGTGGTAAGAAGAAGTGGTGGAGGACTGCGGGAGGGAAAGGAGAGGGTGCCCCTGCGAGTGGCTGTCAGATACCTGCAGGCACGCTGGCATGTCAGCTGTCGCGGTTCAGACGTCCAGCTGGAGCGATCGCGGGCCCGTGTGCTCTGGCCGTCCTCCCACTCACTGACTGCTGTAATGCCATTATGGACGTTCAGATGGGGCTGTAACCTTAATGCAGAGCTTAGAGAGCATCTGGGCCTTACAAGTCTTTTATTTACAAACATGATTGCTTCATTTGACATCGTCTGTGACGGTAGGAGCTGGCTGACCTCGTTACCTCAGAGCAGGGGTGACTAGCCCTTTCCTCAAATACTTTGAAAATGTGTTGATTGGAATTTATTTAAGTGTATTTTATTCGTTGACTAATGATTAAAGTGTGGATATAAAGATGAATTTTACAGCACTTTTTTTGTTGGTTGGTTGGCTTGCTTTAAGTTTGCGTTCATATTACTACCACTTTTATCCAGTATTTTTAGCCATTTATTTTGTCTATGTATATGTGAGTTTTTATTCAAAATCACACTAATTACCTGTGGAAAATAGGCTGAGGCTCCAGACAAATTAGTGAGGCAGTGAAGCAAAACTGCAGTTTGTCACCGTAGTGCCATTTATTTAAATGACTCTAATGGAGCCACTAGTAGCTACAGAGCTTTTGTTATGCTTTTTGAAACCAACGGGATCAAAGCCAGAGCAGTACGTCAGTAATCAAAGTGTTCTGATGTTGAGGAGTCATTTATCATCTCTGGATGTGTTTTTGCTTTTTAAGATGATGCAATTTATGTCAGTGCCCACTGAGAAAATATATTTTTCTGTAATTTAAAACGGTATTAATTCTGTAAATTTCTAGTTGCAGGACCTATTTATAAACTGACTTTACTGGACTGTCTCAGGAGGACGGAGGACACGGCACAGATGAGATACAGAGAGGAGAGGAGGGGTGAGAAAAAGGGTTTCTGCTCTTTGGGTGCTGCATATTTTATGTTTTATGAGGTCTCTGGATGAAAGAAGGTGTGATGAGATGTCTGTACCATTACATAAGTGCTTAAGGGAAGGGAAGCCAAGGCATCTCTCAAGTGTAGGTAGACGGTGTTTACACATTTAAGAGGCGTTTAGAGGGTACACATCATCTTTTGCCTCTTGCATTGAGCCATTTTGTTCACCCTGTGCTCCTCATGAAGTGGTGTTTTTTTTTTTTAACAATGTGAGCCAACAGAGAGAGTCGTGTTTATTTTCAGTTATGTTTTAAGAGATAGTTCGACGATGAAAGCCTTCTTTGTGTTAGTGAGTTGATATTTGAAGTCATGTGTCTGTGAGTGCAACACAGAGAAAAGTGCCTCCAATGCTGAGCTGTGTTATGGGATGAAGTGCGGGGTATTTGAGGAGTTTATATACTTGTCGCTCTCTCTGCCTCATTTCATTTTATGTATTTCTATTGCTGCTGGCAGCTTGAAGTGCTGCAACTGGCCAGCCATAAAACAATATTCTCCGGTATGGATCGACCATCGTGACTGAGATTGCCGGAGAAAATGGAGTTCAAGGCTCCTGCCTGTGCTCTTATCAGGAAGGTACAGCCCTTACCGAGTAAAACATGACTACACACTCTGAAACATTGTTAGTGCCCTCTCATGACCAATCATCCTCAATCAACATTAACATGGAAAGACAGTAAATTACCCAACCTCTTCCTCTGGCAGGGTGGTTTCTCATCAGATCCCCAATCCTATTGTTGCATGTGTTACTCGGTCAGAACTGTTAGGCATATAACTAAAACAGTTCAAGACAGGAACTAAAATCAGGCAAAGGCATGACAAGTAACTTCAGTGTTACATAAAAATTATAATAGCTCCACTATACGTACACTGCACCTTGCATTCAAATATCCATATATATCTATACTACTGTCCATTCTATATATCTGAACAAGAGTGTACTCACTCTGTCGCATTAAACCTTCAGATGTTGATTCTGTATATAATGCCTTACAGCATTGCTCCTATTGACATCTACACTATATTTTTTATACATATGCCTGCTCCTATACAAGCTGTATATCCTATTGTGTGTTCATATCTTCCCCCTTCTGTATATTTGGTATGTTCTTCAACACCGTATAATACTTTATTCTATATTCTGTATGCACATTAACGTATGCACACCTGCTTATTGTACTTTTGATTGGATGCTGAACTTCATTTTTGCAGTAGCAATCAAAGCTAAATCCAATCCAGTAGCAAAAATTCTAATGCCCAAAGAAAAAAGAATTACAAAATGTATTCCTGCAACAGTCCAACATGATAACAGTTTGCTATCATAGCATCTTACATCTCAGTCACACAATATAAAAAGGTAAATTTAGCTAAACAGGAGATGAAATGTGTAACAATACCAGATCATAATATCAATAATTATGAATGCATCATTTTGGATTATGTCTGGTTATCGAGAGTAAATACAGAATGCATAAAATGTAATTAATAATTCATTTTAAGAGTTACAAATGTCCTCTTTATGGCTGAAACTGTCCTCCAAAACACTCACATACTGTATTCTAAAAAGCCGTGACTATGACTCAACAGACTCGGGAAAGCGTCTGCCATGTCACCAACACGCTCTCTACTTTGCTCCTAACTGTCCATTTCAGCCTAAGGTACAGCCTAAGTATTTATACAGTGGCAGCGCTAGCGGTGTTCACTGAATGAACTGCAAGCCGGAGGAGACAGATAACCTGAGCAAAGGGCATTTGTACTGCAGTATATCTGTTACATGCAGCCAATCAGCTTTGGTGATCCCTGCAGCTCCCAGCATTATCTTCACTAGCACACCACATAAACCTGTACCACGACAAGGCCTGATCCGTCGTCCTCAGTCAAGCCGTTACAGCTGCATCAGCAAATCCATATAATAAGACTCAATTAGATGTGTCCTCACCTCACTTCAGTTCTTTAAATAGTCAAAGCACTGAGCACTGAAGGGCACCTGGTTTGTCTCCTTCTCCAGTTTTCAGACTATCCTGAATACGAGAGATGTTGATATATTAAGGCACAGTTTGTTTTAACCTTTTATCTATTGCACCTGTAACTTTCACACCGTTAGCTGCATTTACATTTTGCAAAAAATATTCACATTTCCAAAACTATTGCCCAAATATCTCTAAATGCTTAGGTGAAAGATGATCTTTCAGGTAAATGTATAAGTTTAGATCAATTTTGAATCGCTAAATACCCTTTTTATTTAATCATTTTGTCTAAACCAAGTGGTAGATTCCAGAGATAGTATTACTTTATGCTTGATCGGTCCTACCTAACCATTTTTGTAGCAGCTGAGCCGGGGAAGCACGGCTTACTGTATTTTGAACCGCTGCTAAGAACCAGCTGTGTCCTCTGGGTTGACTCCAGTTACACACATCTTTCATATCATCTCTCCATGGGCACTGCACACGAGATAGCTCTTTAATCAGCCCTCTACAGTGATGTAATTATGAAGAAGATTAGATTAACACGACACAATGTGTTTTTTTTTTGTTGGAAGACTGATTTCAAGGTCTGAGCTACAACACAGGCATTCTCCATGTAGTGTTTTTTTTTATTTGCCTGAGCCCTGAAATGTCACACACCTTTCTGGCATTTGGAACAGCAAAAAAAAAAAAACATCCTGTGATTTGATTGAAATACCTAATTAAATTCATCCGCCTGAGGCTGCACCTTTATGCACACATTCACATATGCACACAATCCCCATGTCACCAACCTCCCCTAATTGCTTTGTAAGTGCTTGATGATCAAAAGTTGCAGTTTTTCTGTCACAGCGTCCCCTCAGTCCTGAACCCACTAATGACTCCGACTCTAATGAGAACTTTACGTGTGGTTGTGGTCAGATGCACTTAACTCTGTGCAAGGGTATTAAGCTCTGGATTAATTAATCATTCTTCAAATGGGTCCTGTCCTCCGCAACAGTTAACAGTGTGTTCTACTCAGCATTCAGTTGGCCGTTTGTGGGGAGATGAGGATGCGTTCAGATCTAGATTAATGTGATTAGTTGCGCTAAAACGAAATGTTCACGCACACGAGATGTACGTCTGTTTTTTTGTTCATGGAGCTCTCTAAAGTATTATCCGCTTCCCTCACTCTTCTTCTGCTCATTGTCATTAAGAAATTGGTCTTTGAACCTAGTGAACCTATTTATATTTTATATATATTTATATATATAATTATGCCAGTGAGCCGTCGGTATAAATGAAGATTAAAGATTCACGGCCCTTTGCATCTTCATTTTGGCCCCATAACCCCTGATGCTCCCCTCTCTCCGCTCTGTGGATCACACTGTCAGGACTAAAGCCGACTTTTATCTTCTTTTCAGCCGTTGAGCATAAATCAGATAATCAGTTGATCAAATCATTTTCCTGAAGTGGAGATCAGTAGAACAGAGGGATGAGAGTGAGCTCAGCTAAGGGAGTCTTCGCTTGATTTGGCTTCTGTGCTGTTTTATGTGTTGCTCGTCTTTATGCTTTTGAAAGCTTGGGTGTGCGCTTGGTCGCTTGTTTGCTTCTTGGGAAAAGGGAGGCATGAAACGTGAGAGCGAGAGCTGGGATTTAAAGCTTGCCCCGTGTTTCAGTTTCATTTATTACATGACGGAGAGTTCAATACTGCTCTCATGTCTGTGTGGTAAATATTAAGCTCCAGCCGGCAGTTAATTACCTTAACTTAGTGCAAAGACAGGGGATGTGGGGAAAAAATAACCAAGCCAGTAACCAATCCAAAAATCACAAAATCAGACTACCATCACCTCTAATGCTCACTAATTAAGACTTTAAATAGCTTAAGTTTAATACAGACAATGATAAAAGTGTAAAAATGACAATCCACAGATGCATTGTTGTATGTTGATGTTCAGGCGACTGTTGCACACAAGTGCTTTCTTTGGTGGAACGAACTCTCTTCAGAAGCACCAGCTGACAGGCTAACATGCGGCCACTCGTATCTAACTGTTTCCTAGCTAACCCTTACTCACTAAATGCATGCAAGAGATCATTTGGATCATCATATGAGATTTTGATCACCGGAGGGATTACATTTTATTCCTCATAAAACATGTTTTCATAACGTGGAGGTCGCACCGAGGTCAGACATGTCCTGTCGTGCTTACTGTGTTCATTAGAGCTTTTGAGCTTGTAGCTTGAAGGTGTTTAGACCATCTGCCCGCTGACAAAAAGTGCAACACATGACTTCATAATGGACATGTTAATTTGAGCTGGGTTGCTATTTCAAGTGACCTTTTAGTTTGACGTGAAGTGTTTCCACTCCGGATATTTTGCTTTTTAGAGTGTGAAAATGTTTGGTTTGGCAGCTTTGGATACTGATTCAAAATAAATATGACGTTGGTAATGATTCTACTTACGGAGTGCCCCTTATTAATAAAATGAATGACATGATAACAAGCTAATTAAGGAAATCTAATGGCATACTTTTGGTTTGAAATTGCAGGAGTAAAATCATTAGGGATTTTTGTTGTGCATGCGTGTGTTTGTACAGTGTCATTTTTTTCTATGCACCCCCAGAGAGATTTTTTTTCTCCAACATTTAATCTGAAAAGGATGCCAAAGCCTGAAGAAACATCTCTCCCTTGCTTTGTTTCTGCTTCATTTGAGCTAATAAATCTGCAGCTGTATGTGTCCGTGTGTAACCGTGACAGATGGGTATGATGAGATTGTGCTTAACAGACTGTCATTCCTCTTCCTTCCTCGCCTTCCTCCTCGTGTCTTCCTCTCGCTCTCTCTGGGAACATACGGATCGGGTTTGCCCGTCAGATGTGTTTGATCAGAAGTAGTCTGCTGAGGATCTCTGCTTTGAACTGACTCACAGCTGTGGCAAGTTTCTACTCGTTGTTTGAGGCATTATAGAGGCCATACTCTGCTTGTAAAATAGCTGTGTATTTGCTTCCTTTTCATATATGGAGGTGGGATGCATGCTGCGTCTGAGACGTATAGGGTTTGTCAGTATAGATTACAGTCTGTGGATCTATGTGTCTATGAATATCTGTGTATGCCACTGTGCACATGCATATGTGCACAAACATGTCTGGGTCTGTTTAACGCCTTACTGTCACATTCCCTCAGTTTGACAGGTGCACTTCCTGGTCTGTGATGTTTGCCACACTTTGAGGTGAAGAGGACAATCCGCTTCTGGACATGAGGGGAACGTTATGAATTTATCATAGGAGCCAGTCGAGACATAGCGATACAGCCTTGCATGGGGTTGATGCTCCGCTTGTCTTCACAATCCCCATCATTGGTTAGGAATGAATTATTCATGTTTTTATTTTTTTTTCTTAGAAAACATTGATCACAGAATCAGGGATCAGCCCGCCTGCATATGACAGTCAGCCCGTGTGACAGCACACTGTCAGAACCCACCTCATCTCATTCAAAGACAACCCCTGCTTGCTTTCCTTTCCTTCTGTCCCATATAGTGTACACCCATAGCTTTCTTTCAAAGAATCTTCTTTTTACCCTCCTACTGCCTCTAGCTTTTGTCTCACGTTGAAACGTCTCATCAGAACCGCTTTCAACGGATCTCTCGACTGTCTCTGTGTGAGGAAGGCAGCGTCTGCGTGTCAGAGTAAACAGTTTCAAAAGAGCCCGTGAATAATTTGTACGCCAGGATGTAGCTGCGGTTGTGTCTGTTTGCATGGACGAGGCTTTTTTTTGTGTGTGTGTTGGTGCGGTGCAGTGTGTGTGTTTCTAACTCTATCCAGCATGCTGTTTCATCCCAGTACATCCAATGCTGAGTTCCTGTGTGATGTCAGAACAGATCTATGTTTAATATGCAGGCAGGGCCCAATTACTTGGTGCCCATAGCTGTACCTAGAGACTTTAAAGAGGCCCCCTTCGCATGCCAGATTACAGACCATGATGCTGTGGCATGGTGATCCCGTTTCAGGACACTGATTGCTCATTCCGTGCATTGTGGACATTTGTTCTTTGCTTATTTCAGAGGCTGAAAATTTGAGATGACTCTGTAAAGAGCAGAGGGAACATGAACACCCCGCCTCTTTGGTGCCTCCTCATCCCTGTCTTCCTCCTGGAGGCCTTTAGGGAGAGCAGCTGAGTCACCGTCTCCTCCCTCTCCTCATCCTCAATCTGCTCTTGCTCCTCCTTCCTCCACCTTCCTTCTGTTTTCTCCCACTAAGCTCCCGTCGCCGGAGCTGACAACCTGTGTCATTTGCCGAGGCTCACTTTTAACTCCCTGCGGTGTCTCGATTGAGTGTGTATGTGTGTCAAGTTTTGCATTTAGCAGAATTTATGCCTGCATATTTTTGGTTTTTACTGTCAGGGTGCCTGTCCCCCATTAGGCAATCCTATTAGTCAGAGTTGCAGCGCGGACAGCAGCAGCAGAAGCAGCAGCGGCAGCACACTCGTTGATGGAATCTCTCTTGAGTTGAGATTTACGCCAGAAAGATAAGAGAGTGCGGCTGTCAACCAGCCATCCAAAGACACACACACACTCTCACGGTTACAGTCTATGTTTCTCTCAAGCGCTTCACTTTCAGCAAATCCATTTCTAAGACTCTTGTCCTTCCGTGGCTCTGTCAAAATGAATAATCCCTCATCACCTTCCCTAAACTATCTCCACTTTCTGTTTTCTGTCTGTCATTCTGTCACTGCGTCTATTTCTAATTTTATATTTTGCATTGTCCCCTGCTGTCGTGTATCTAATAAATGTTTGAAGGCACTCCTTTCCCTCCCTTTTTTTCTTTTTTTCCCCTTCTTTTGATTATGATGATTTGTTCCTTATTTTTCTAAATGGTCAGCACCCTCATGCATCCTCCTCCTCTCTGCCACCTCTCCCTCCCTTCAAACACTTGACTTCTTTTAACAAGAGGCTCATTGTTGCGTTTGCTAATCTCTCAGAAGACATGGCACAGATACAGGATCTTCTACGTCTTCTCCTTCAGCTCACAACTACAAACAGGCGCCGCTTTCCAGACAAACGTCCCTGCATTACTTAACCAGCACGAATTGCCAAACAGAGGAGAGTGAATACATTTGTGACGTAACAAATGAATAATTATCCCCATAGATTCTGTGCAGTCGTTTCTGTGAATGCACAACACTGAACGTGATGTTGATGTCTGGAGATTAATCAACAATTAGCTGCTGTGATGCGCCGTGAGACTCTTTCTGTGTCTGTGTGCCGTGAGTGCAGAGTCGGTGCCAGCGTTGTTGCTTGAGATCCTATAATTGCCTCAGAATTCTTCCTGTAATTAACACTCTTGGATAATTACGCCAGAATCCCAGACCTCGCTATTCTCACATTATTAGGCTCAGCGCGGCGGGAAGGAAAACACGCACACGAGTACACACACACACATGCAGTGACACGGTATATTCAAGATTAGATTATTTACTCCTCTTTTCATTGATGGGTAGGCTGTGAATAATGTACTAAATGTAAATGTTTCGCTCTTTATTTATTTATTTTTTTACATCCCACTGGTTTTGAATCTCACAAACGTGGTCGCATTTTAGCCGAGGCTCCTTTCACAGTCAGCCGTCCCCAATTCAGAGCTCGCTGTCTTGGCTGCAGCGAGATTAAAGCTGAGTGGAGGAGAGATGGGAAGTGGACCGGGCAGTGTGGCAGTTCCCAACGGCACAGGATTAGAGGGTGGGACAGTGAAGTAGGCCATATAAACAGGCTGAGCTGAAATATGGACAACAGGCCATAACATAGCCAGAGCTGGATGGCCCAGTACATTTCATCAGCATGTCATTATGCTGTAATCCCGGGCCAGTCACTGCAGGCTGCATGTGTGTCAGACAGGGATAGGTATTGGTCCGGGACACTTGTGGATGTTGCTGTTTTCACCTTGATGCAGAATAACAAGACTTTGATGACAGATTTGACCCGTTTTTTTAATCAGAAATTGTATTCTGGCACAAGATTGCTTGGTGTTAAAGTCCAGTTTGATGATTGTCTGCATTTCAGGAAGCAAAGATTAACAATGCTATAAATAGGTTGGTGGTCTACATTTTGCTTTTAGAAATAGAGTTTTATTGCATGCATTCATTGTAGAATTGAGAGAGAGAGCGAGTGAGAGAGAGAGAGAGAGAGAGAGAGAGAGAGAGATGGGTCTTTGTGTTGTAGTGTGGATTTTGTTTGAAGCTTTGTTGCCAGGTGTTAATTGTGGAGAAAAGTTTGCCTTTGAAAAAGGAAAACTGAAAAAAGCTAATAATGATCAGGACTGTTTAAACTTCAAGAGCCTGAGAAGTGAGAGGTGAAAAAAAACATTCAAAACAACCTGTTTGTTTTGGCTTTTTTGCCATTCAAAATGAGATCTTTACATGATCAATGCAGTTCCATAGAGATGCAAATAGTAAAATATAGAGAATATCCAAATTGGATAGAAACTGAAACTGAAGATGTCAGTTTGATGCAGATGTTAGTTTTGAGCAGCTGTGAGGTGGATGACGACAACCCTCTCAGACTTTCTCAGATGCAGAAGAAATTTAATGAGACCGACTACATGAAATGACATGATGCGCGATAATAACGCAGGCACTGTGATTCCCTTTCTGTAAGTGAAAATGATCAGCCCGTGCAGCTCGGTGCAGACAGATGAAGATGAGCGGGGCAAAGGAGAGGTCAGAAATGCCAGCCAGCATCATGTTACAGCAGAGAGGCGCAGAAAAAAAAAGCCAGCTTCAAATTTCAGATGTATGCTCATGACAGGCTTTAATGCCTTATTTCACATTATGCTACTTCAACCACATGTCTAAGGGACATAAAATGTAATTAGCATGTCTGCAAGGAGCTGATGAGGCACATGTTGCAGCGAGGTCTAACAAGTATCCTGGAGGAAACATACTGAATTAGTATATTCATGTCTCCCAGCTTGTCTCTAACCACAGTGAATCTCTCTTGAGCTTCTCTTTCATCATGCAGACATGTGACACTGTGGATTGTGGTGTCAAATCTTCTCATCTCATCGCAGCAAGAAAGCAAATAAGATTATTCCCCAAATTTCTTCAAACTTCCACTGGTATTTGTGGTAGTATACCCCATCTCAGTTTGCCTCGTCTTCCTTGAGTTCCATCCTTTATCCATCCCCCTCTTCCACCTTTGCTCCTCACCTTCAGGTCACTCTGGTGTCATAACTATGGGTGGCCACTGTGTTGCAGGGCCAGCCAACACCCCTGACAACCAAAGTCACCTCCACAGCGTACAGTAGGTGTTGTCACCGGACAAGCTGTGCGTGTTTCAGCATAGACACTTCAGTGAACTTGTGCACTTGTGAACATGTGCCTTGAAGGTGAAAATCCTCAGAGCCACTGCAGACTCCGCTTAAATGTGTCCACTTTTTTTTTGTTTGTGAAGTTTTGTCTTCTTTTAACTTTCAGGAGTCTCTTTTCATAATGTTGTCGAGTTGAGCTCAGCGAGTGTGGTCCGCGAGCTGTCAGTCATCCTGTCATCATCAATCGTGTTGAATGACTGTAGCTGTCCTCCAAAACTGTCACTATCAACTTCCAAAACTGTCAGTGTCAACCTTCTGCGTCCCGTGTCCCGTTAGCGAGTTACATTTTCAGCTTTATTCGTGCTTCAAATCTGATTTCGAATATGATGATTGAATCGATATGTTTCTCTGAATTTTTCTCACAGATGCAGCTCCAGCCAGTGTCTGTCTTCCTTGTGATAAACCGGCTGTAATAGATTTTTACAATAACCGCAGATCAAATGACATTGTTTAGATTTTCAGGCCTTTGGTTCACTCTCATCGCTCTCATGTCGTCGTTTCCAGCAACAAACAGCAAACTGACAAAGCAACTACCTGCTGAACATACTGCAGCATCCAGGAGCAGCGGCAGGCATTTTATTAATGAGTTGCTCAAGACCAAAAAACAGAGTTAGAATAAGAGTAAATATTGGGCTGATATTTGCCAGGTGGCCACGACTTCGAAATCAATGGTAATGTTGCTCTGCCTCTGCTGGACATATACAACTTAAATTTTCCACCATTGTCAAACATAAAAGGATATATGTAAATATTCTGTTCTCAGCTTTTTTCCTATGCTCCCAAGTGTCCAAAAGACATCATTTTTGCAGGTTGAAACTTCAGTAGTTATCCCTGTGTCTTCCATTTGGTCTGGAGAATGCATTCGCTACAGGACTCTCCCTCGTGGTCATGCAAGTAAAAGCTTAAATGGCTCCAATTGAAAACTGATGTGCCAGTCATTAAACTCTTTGCTAGCGATGCTCGGACGCCATCTGATTAGGCTTTTGACAGTTCACTTTAGACTGGCAGCAGCTCAGTCGGCTAATCTCCCCTTGAACATGGCGGATGGACAGCTGTAGGATCTGATATGATGTGAAATACGCAGACTCCCGGCTATCTGCTCCGTCTGTCTTGCTGCTTATAACAAGTGCCGTTCTCACCTGGGACCTTCGGCAGCACAGAGGCTGATCTGCCCGATTCCATCAGTGCCTTTCAGAGATGTCTCTTCCTGGTTTATTACACGGACAGAACCTTCTCCACCTCACTGCTGTCGAGTGATGAATTATGAATAGATGTGAATCCAGCAGCACCGCCGGCCAGGCCTGAGGATTACTTTCAATTTGCACACCGCCCCCCTCCTTGCTCCCTCACTGACTCGCACCGATAGCCAGGCGTCTTTCTCAAGGGACCTCGAGGGCAGTATTAGATTGCTGCCTGAAACTCTAACCCCGCCAATCATGTAAAAAGTTTGAGAAATGAATCTCTATGGATGCTCAGTGCACTGTATATAGTTACACAATGAGCGCTCCTGTATCTGCCCCTGCGTTTGACTCCTACACGAGTTGCATCGCTTCTTAGGCGTAGATAACATTTCTCACTTTCCCTTGGAAGGAAGAGGAAGGCGCAGTGCATGTGTGACCTCTCTCAGATACTCGTTGACTCCAGATAACTGGTTGTAATTGGCTCGGTTGATGAGCAGGCAGCAGGCAGTGAAAGGGAAGTCGAAAGGACAGGGATCCTTTTTAATGAAGCCAATGAGAAGGACACGGAGAGCCTGCGGGCTTCAAGATGGATTAGAGCAGGCTCCAGCAGATTTAGGCTTATGATGCTTCCACAAGTCTCTCAACCTTGAGGGGCTGGAAAAGGACAAGGGAAGTGTTGCAGTCAGAATATCGAATGAGAGTTTACATCTTTTACAGTGTGTGGGAACGTGCTGTACTCTTTTTACCCCACCCCCTCCGTTATACCTTGATCTTTAGCTGCTCTCCATCCAGAGATGTGAGTAAACAAAAGCATTTTTTTCTCTAAAGGTCAGTGTCCCCAAGACACTAACCTTTTAATATACAACTCACACACATCCCTCTGCGGAATGAGGACAGTGTGTGTATGTGTGTGTTTGTGTGAATATGCATGTCTGTCTTTCTGTTTCTGTATCTCTGTGCAGTCATCCGTTTTCTGTTTTTTTTTTTTCTGTTTAAATTGGAACGCATAAATCTGTGTGCGTGCGATGATGTGATGTGTGTTGCCGGCCTAATATGTCCCATCTCCGCCTCTCTGGATGTGGCAGGGAGTGTGAGAGTGACGGCGAGTTGAGCCAATTGGCAAGGAAAGAGCCTGAGCTGAAGTGATGGCTGGTGACACGGCAGACGGGCCAGCCAGGCAGGAAATAGATGCCAGCAGAGACACTGATCGCACTCACCTCCACCTCTTGATGACTTTGTCTTACTGGCCCTTGTCTCTGTGCCATGTATTTGAGTGAAAGCCGCAAAGGATAGGAGACAAACAGCTGTAGTTTTACAGTTTCTGGAGAACTAAGGGTCACAGTCATATTCAGGACTCCTTTATGTTTATAGGAGTTGACGTCAGCTGACAGGTTCCAGTCATATGAGCTTGTGAAAATGATTCTTAACCTTTGACGAGAGCTTGTATTCACGCACAGATGGAAAACCGCTTCTCTTGGGGTAATCTTGTCTGGGACTTGACTTTTCTTCTTGATTTATTACATCTTATTTACTTTTATATGGGATAGCTGTGCGGAAATTACCTGGTATTTGTTTATATTGCCATAAGCGCTGAGGCCAGATGATGAATTGTCATTATTTGTACAGATTTACAACCGCAGGGCTCCACTGTGTCTAAACTAATTGGGGAGGAGGGAAAACAACAGAGGTGCTCTGTGTTAAATTGCCCCCAGTTCTCTATTTCACCAGCATAATGGAAATAAAAGAGAGTATTATACAGTTTAAGGCTGAACAGGTGCCATGCATACTGGAGCAATCAAGGCAGAGGAGTTGACAACCAGCCGTTTACTCTAAGGTTATGAGTTATGAGTCACAGAGTATTGGATATTTCCAAGTCATTACATTTCGTGTTTGATCAGAGTTCTTTCAAGGACACATCTTGTAGTTAAATGGCCCTGATATCTTTGAACTAGATTGATAAATCATAGACGCAATCAGGACTTCAACCTCACCACAAATCCTGTTTTATTTCCCTTTTTTTTTTAAAACAGCCCCAAAAGATTTTGACAAGGACAAATGAACATTTTGATCTGGTCACTGAGCACAAACAATCTACCAGCTCCCTCAATTATGTCCTCTCTTTGCTGGTGGTGTCACTTCTCATCCCCGTTGAAGTCGTGTAAGTAGCCTGAGAGGCGGCCTGGGGAGGGGGACTGCTGGTTGACTGACACACTCTGATCATGGGGGCTTAAGGAGAGGATGGCCATTTAATAGGCTAGCTGCCAGTCGCAGCCTGTCCACATGGCAAGCTGGCTGAAAAGACAGACGGGAGGCTGACCGGTGCCGTCGTTCCACTGTGACACCCATATTGCATATGTCCACGCGCGAAGGACAGCAAATCCACAAGTGCTCCAGATTTCTCCATATTGATATTAATTTTATTTTGTGCCAAAATGACAAGGCTGCCATTTAAGAAGTGACCCAGACGCTTTAAAAATGGCTGATATTAAAAAAGTGGACTATAAATCCTGTTCAAAAAGGGACCATAGGGAACTTAAAAGAACAGTGTGACATTTTGGAAGATACGCTTATTTACGTGCTTGCCAAGAGTTAAATGAGAAGACGATGCCACCCTCATGTCTGTCTGTTAAATGTGAAGCAAGAGCCAGGAGAAGGTTTGCTTATCTTGGCATAAAAACTTCAAACATGGGAAAACAGCTAACCTACAGGCACCTCTAAAGATCATTAATCAACACTTGGTATCTGTTTTGTTAAACCCATATAAAACACAGTAAGCCAGTTGTTCTATCACAGTAAGTCAAAGTGAAAAAAAAATTGTCAGTTGTCACAGGAACCAGCAAAATCAACATAAAATGAAAAGTTACCCACCTAACATATTCTATTTGTACTGACAGCAATAGCTTTTGGACCTAAGCTGAATTTCCATAACCTTTAAAGATTTTCTGTTTACTCTTACATCCAAAGAGAAATGATTGTTGACTTAATGAAAAGCATTCAATGGTAAAATATCAGATACTTCATGTGAATCATTAATGACTGTAATTAGATTTTTTTAATCATCATTAGTGTATTCACTGTGAGATCTCAAGTCTCATGAGGCCTTGAAATAAATAAGCACTGGATAAATAAGTCGGCCACCCACGTAATAGGCCTAAATTGATGGCGCACAGTAATGAATTACTGTTACAGAACGTTGCTAATGAAAATGTGTTAGGTCGTGTGTCGATAACACTACAGAGTGCTCTATAGACCTCGACTGGCATCATTGAGTGTGTATATGCGACTGGGGGAAGATGTGTTACCCCGCATTACCGTGATGCCTGTGGCCCCTCAAAGAGTGGCATTGAACTTAATGTTCTTTTGAGCCACGGATCCCTTTGCATTAACTCAAACTGACTGTGCTTGGATTGGTTCGGACTGTGTGGAACTGTTTGTGAAGGGACACCAATATTAGTTTTAACCTTCAGCTGTGAACACGCCTCGGTACAAATTGATAAAAAAGAAACCAGGTCAGACCCTGTCGTGATAGTGAGTTAGTAAGGCATTACAGCCCCACCTGTTCCCTCGCATTACTCATACTGGATGATGCCCATGAAGAAACCTTAATAATCTTTTAATGTGTAGTGTAGTGTACTACGTTTTTATTTAGAATATGTGGGCAGACGCAATAAAATTGGACAAAAATCCTAGCAGAAGTTTACCTAAGTTCCTGGCCGGACGTTATAATTTTAGGATCAAGATAAAGTATAGAAATAAAATCACTTTTACGGTGAAGTGATTTCCTTTTGATTGTTTCCTCTTTCATCACAGGCACGTGGCATGTGAATGTCTGGGATTGGAAACAAAACACTGGATTCTGGTCTATTGTTGTTATTGCTATTGAAGAAACTGGTATCCTCTGTAATGAATTGGCCTCTGAATTATTACTCACTGGGTCCAGCACCACCTTGTTCTCCTGTTCTAAGAGAACTGAAATCCTGAGATACACTGGTGTAATTTAATGTTAGAGCGATTGTAATAGAATGGGGTTTATCTGATGATATCATGTAACTGGAACTGGCATCAGGCTTTGCAGATCTGATGTCTGTGATCATACTCAAGTGACGTGGGATAAAAACTATGAGAACACAATTTTTCTGGTGGTGGCGCTTAAACTAAAAGCAATTACCCCTAAGTGTAATGCAGGCTTCACAAGACAAGTGGATTCAAATGAGCACAAGCTGACAGAGTAATCAGTATAGCTATATCTTAGTATGGTGCAGCATGGAGAAACAGAAGAATTCTCATTTTTCATATATTCAACAGATTTAATAAGTAATTAATCCCCAGTGTTCATAAAATAGCAGTGCAGAAAGAGAGCATTTAAGTTATATAAAGGTTACAAATTATGTGCAGGTGGTTTAGATTCGTTTTCAAGTTTTCAATCTTACGCTGAAGTCTGTTGTATCAGGAGAAGTTATAGCTGAGTAAAATATCTCCTCTGGCATTCCTGATAATTTGATTGTGAATGCAATAACTCAAGAACAATTCACCCCCTGAAGACCGGGTGATCTGATGAGATTTTGGAGCACCTTGCTGCATAATACTGTATGTTAATGAGGAAACAAAACATTTTCTTAAGCACTTAAAAGACGGGAGATTCATATAAACATTGCCCTTGTAATGCACACTAGCATAAATTAGTGTGATTTATGACCTCATCAGCATAAATGTTATTTTTAGAATATCACACAGATCATTTGGCAGCTCCCTTACTTCTTGTTTAATCGTGTTTGTCAGTAGTTTATTATGTCTAAGAGGAATAGTAGAAATGCATCACACAGGTCTGTACAGTCTCTTGAATAAATGGACTGTGAGAGGTAGGCTGTGTCATATAAATCTTTATAATTTTTTAGACATTGGTCAAAACAAAAGTTAAGTTGAATGCATCACCATCTTATGCCTGTTCAAATGGAAAATCAGTAACTGTATCTTTGTATGACTGAGGTATTTTATCTACCATCAATCATGTACGTCCATGTTGTTCATCAGTGCCGAGTATCATATGTTTGCTCCTCTATGTCTTTGGCTATTGCAGCCCCAGGTAAGGTCAAAGTCTCCATTTCAGTGGGACATGATCATGCAGCATAACAGCTTCAATTATTTAGCTCCTGTTCGTAGAAGCCTTTACGTCCCATAAGCCCTGAAACAGTTCTCTCTTATTAAAGATTCATGACACATGGCAAGACACATTCTTAATCACCCCTTTGTGTCCTTTGGTTTCACTGTTCATACTTTGCATAGGACAGAAGTGCAATTTAAGAATCTCAATGTAATCCATTATTATGATTAAAATCCCATTTGGCACCATTGAACTAGTATTTTATGTCAACCTGCATGCGTTGTGAAGGTGTAATGGAAATTGCCGACATATCTGATCAGTTCACTGCAGCGGTTTTATTATGCAGCGCCCGAGGACAAAACCACATTAAATAAGTGGACTGTTTGCACACGATGCCCCTCATCCATCTTCCTCTGACTTCTCCTGTCACCTTAGTGTCCGCAGCTGCTGGAAGAACCCATGTGTGGTCGAATACTTACATGGGCATTTACATACATACTGATTCTTCGTCCTGATTCACACTGATGCACATGCTCACATGTAGACACGGGTGCTCACACTCCTTACCATCACACCCAGCTCTCCGTTCTCCACCCAGCGACTGGGTGTCCTTGCCTGTGGTGGATGGCACGGCCCTGCCAGTGATAACAATCCATCACCAGACTGCAAGGTGAAAGTTACAGGGTCATAAAAAGAACAAGCAACTCAGTCGTTTCTCTCCTTCTCTCTCTCTCTTTCTCTCCCATCAGGTGAGTGTGAGTGTGTCTAATGGCGTGTGTGAATATGTGTGCGTTCCCTGGACCATGCACTGCCAGGGGCTTCACAGGGTCTCCCCGCACAAACTGATGGACACTGACGATGGCTTCCCTCAGTGTAAATGAGTAATCTGTTTTCTCCAGAGCAAACACACACACACACCACGCAGTCACACTACAGAGAGGGTGTGCTTATGTAAAGCACGATGAGTGGGCACGGTGGAAGCGAGTGTGAGCGCAGCCATTTGAGGAGCTTTTGTGGATGTTGTGCTTCGGCCTGTGCGCCTTTCTGGAGAGCGCTTGGCTACACCTACACACTCTCAAACACGCTTCCTGCTCATTTGTCAGTTGTGTCCTACACCTGCAGCACAATTATCGGTCTGGCAGTCTCACCCTCTTTTCTGCTATTAATTCCTCCAGGGCCTGTCTTGCTACACACACACACGTATAGACGTCATTGTGGTGTCTTAGATAATGTCTCTTTGATGTTAAAGGACAATGTTGTTGTTGATCATTTTTTTTTATAATGTTCTGTATTTGTCTTATTGTCAACAAATCCCATAAAAACCAAGAATTTTCTATATACCCAAAGCCTTTTATACCTTATCCCGTTGCCATAGAGGACCATTGTCGTCCAAAAACTGTTAAAAACACACCAGTGAACCACGCTGTTGCTCTAGCTCATGTGTATTCCTCCCTATGATTAACATGGGCACTGTAGTTTATTTTGAGTCCATCCCACATAAATACTCAGTAAAGCACCAAAGGTGTTTTGTTTTTTTTATCAGCTGCTGAAAATAGTCAATAGTTACCTCAACAAATGTGCCGTTTTCTCCTCTTTGGGTAACCTTTGTTAACAATTACAGTGACTATGTAGCTGTTTTTAATTCATAGAAATATAGTAATACATATCCCTGACCTTATTTTTTTGCATAAGAAATAAGGAAAATATAATCATCGGTCCTTATGCTTTAAAATCTCACTAAATGTGAGCTAGCACACGCATAGCTCCGTATTAGCACGCACAGCTGACTGGCTGCTGGGCTGCACTTAACTGTCTTGTCTCTCCACTCACACACATATATACACACACACTTTTGGGCTTGTTAGAGATGCTTTATTCACGCGTTTATAGGGAGTGTGCATGTTTAATGTGTAAGATTTAGCCAAGCATTGGCACTGCCCTCTGTCTGATCCCAGCCTAATGGCCTCATGTTGGAACACACGGGGGCCTCGCGATCTATTATTTTGAATAACCGAGAAGGACAGCGTTTGCATAAGGCCCATTAGCTTAATTTGCTGTCTTTCAAGCCCCGATAGCTTCTGTTTAAACAAAAAGAGGCTGGCGCGGAGGTAGGGCTTGAATAAAGGTAGTCTCAGAAATAAATTATGTTGTGGTTTGTGCAAGAAGAGGTGGTGAGTCAAGGGGGGAGAGAGCAGGAAGAACATTTCTCTGAGCCCCCTGCTCCTGCAGCTTCACAGCCCACTCCACTGTCTAAATGTGGCTCTGTTGCTATCTAACTTGCACAATATTTAAGATTTTAAAATCCACTCTTCTCTTGCTCCCTCCCTTAACCACTGGGTATCTGCAATGTTTTGATGGTAATTGGGACACGGTCAGGGAGCACATGAATTCCGGGTCACCCACTCCGCCATCTGCACTTTTACGCACTCTGAGCTCGGGAGGGCCCACGCTGACTGTGGCTATAGAGGGGGAACACCTGGCAACCTGAGGAGAACTGAGTGACTGCAACTTTTGGATCATTGCTTCCCACTTGAGCAATTACAAGATTACACTCCAGCTGTAATTAAAAAGACGTCAACATGATCGCCTTTACTTTTGTATCGTAAAGATCAGAAATATGATCAAAGCAGAAATGCCAGTGAAAGCAGCTTAATTAACAACCATGCTGGCAGCTCTGTGAGGCAGCGGCGCTTTGAGCTCAGTACTGAAGTCACCACGCTAAGATGCTCATAAGGACAATGCTAACATGCTGGTGTTAAGCATATATAATAAGCATGTATAATAATTACCACATTCACCTCCTTAATTTATGTTTTTAGGTCGCCAAAACAAATGCGACTGCATTACTTTTGCAGATATTTGGTCATAAACTACCAGCTAAAATTATAGCCAGATGATGGTGCTAGATGTAAAGGAATCACAACTATTACAATACACCCAGAAGAATGACATGTTGTCGCAAATCCCCCCAGTGACAATACATCTAAAGCTAATGTCAGCTTCCAGGTGGCGCTATAGGTCAGGAGATCAGCAAAGTCGGTAAGATAGACTTTATAGGACCATTAATATCAATATCTGTAATAGCTTGGTCTGCGCTTTGAAGGGGACCATTAAAATCATGTGATCAGTTTTGAAGTAAGTGTTTAATGATAAACATTAATCATCAGTTGAATTAAAAAAGGGTTCGGATTAGAAGTGGAGTTCAGCCCCTCTGGGATTCCCCTTCGGCATAAATGAAGTCTAATCTAGATGAGACAGGGCATATGGTCATGCATACAGTTCAGAATCCGTGTGAAAAAGTAAAGATTGTGTTGCTGAGAGCCCATCAGCACCTTTGTTTACATACTGTACAAAAGACCATGAAAGAGGACGCATCAACAGCAGCCCTGCTACCAAAGTCTCTTTAATGAAATTTTAATAACCTCATATTCCCAGTTGTTTCCTGACTAAAGACTGCTTACTGTTCACATGGCAATCACTGCATGCGACTGCCATTACCCAGACGTGTACTGAATATTGTAATCTGACTGTTTAATGAGGCAGTAGTTGATTCGTGTGCACATAAGTAACTTATGGAAAAGAGATGTCATGCTGTTAGAGCTCTTCAATGAGATTTTTATATTCTGTGTTTCTTCAAAGTTTAATAGGAATCACAACTAGCTTCCAAGCTATCGTTTTAAAAAAAAATAAAAACACGTGGAAGAATCTGTGACTGACGTTGAAGGACAGCAGAGGATTTCTGTACTGTGGCTCTTCTTATCAAGACAGAAACACACACTTTGCAAGCGTTTTAGTGCTTCAGGCTACATGAATGTATTTCTTGTTCGGAGCCTGTCACCTTAAATTTGTATCACGATTCAAGCACCACAAGTGTAGGCAACAACAGTATGACGATGTCTTCTTTGATTTGTGCCGGCGTTCTGTCTTTCACTGTCATGGCAGCAGCAGAGAGTGTCTTTCTGTTGTAGCTAGTGGAGGAATTAAGCATCATACCTCCACAGGAACACAAAAACATGTGTGGTGTATGTAAATCTGTTCCATGTGCGAGTTTGTAATTATACGGCTCTTATTTATCCATTTATGTGTCTCACAGTTGACACATCACATGTTCATTTGACCACTTTCCCTTTGATGATAATGTTATATTTTTATTGTACCGTCATTTGAGTCAGCGCCTTTGAGCAAAGGCCTTTTTCATAGCAGATATATTTTTGACATCTAACAGTAGAAAAAGTACAGGTGGAAATGGTAAAAATAAATGATGGCTGAATTCCTCTCATTTGCTGCAGGGTCCCTGTACTGTGCATGTTAACTCCTGTCATGGCTTACTGGGACACTTAAATAGAAATGAGACACCATTAATGTTATTAGTGACACATGTGCTTTCCCTACAATGACAAGTCAAACTTCCTGCCAGGAAAAAGGCCTATTAGCCTCACAGTTGGATTCTGTGCCTTTTAAGTAAAAAGTCTGTTAAACTTTCATGCACTCAAAGGCCACAACAAACTTGCTGATGACACAGGCAGTGTCTCTTTAAGTCCCTTGGCTTTACAAAGTCATTACGTAAACAATTTTACAGTCTGTTGACAGCTCTGAGATGCCCCGATAAATAAAGCTGGTGTGGCATAACACTCTTAACGGAGACAAAAAATATCTAGCTGCTTCAATTCAGTTCACACCCTTGTGTATAAATATTAAGGCATTTCCAGAATAGAACATTACTTCAGGCAGTAAAGTGTTTTTCCAATAGAAAGTACTGGATGAGTAAATGTTGCCTGGCAACAAAAATAAAAAAATAAAGAAAACTGACCTCTTGTCTAATGCTAATGGATGTTTGCAGAGTATATACCCGCAATCAATTTCATATATAATTCATCTTGACAACGACAGACAATATCCATCTATCTTTCGTCACATTTTTTGGCAGCAGGTAACACGAAACTGGACCTGTAGTGCATCTGACATACTATATGCTGGGATTTACTACATGGTTTTGTGGCGTACTAAATAATAGGGGGGTATAGATGGGAGGGGGGGTATTCAGGCGTCGCCATGACAACATTAGACACCTACAGTATTGTCCTTTTCGAAACTGATCTGAGCATTGCAGTTTATATCAGAGCTGCATATTGATTCTGCCTGCGAGACGTAGCTGGTGTAGTTCGGTCTGCTGAACATCCTCTGAGTTTTTACATAACTGAACTTTACTGAACATTTCTCCTCTGTCAGGAAAATCATGTCTATCTGATGAGCCAGACAGATTAAACCCCTCTTTAAATGCAACGGAGTCACTTTTCCTCGCATGCTGTTTCATTTGTTTTGAAATGTTTTTATGTCAAACATGATCCCTTTCTTTTTGTTTTACTGTTATTGAATTTATCCCCTCAAAGGGAAGCAAGAACAAAACACGAATATTGAGTGGAAGTGTCAGTTTCTCTTCTGTCTGGAGAAACAGCTTCCTTCCTTCAGGAGCACTTCTGCTCTGCCCTCTGTCGCCTGGAGCAGCTGAAGGTCAGCAGGCTTGAGCACTGTTGTACTCCTGCTGCGTAATCAAAGTTTACAGCAGTTATTTTTGACTGCAGCTTACTACCAGGTAACAGTAGCTTTCTGAACAGCAGCTCTGTGTGGAGCTGCCAGTGCCCACATAGGGGGGTCTTTCTGTGTGCAGTAGAGTGAATGCTGCTCTATCCACCTGCTGTTGACCTGCTGTGCTTTAGCTGTCCGGGGCCTCTGGGTTTATTAGTGAGTGACTGCCACCAGATATGGGTTTTGGAAAACCAGCCATGTGACTGACATTTTTAAATGTGTGTGTGTGTGTGTGGGGGGGGGAAGGAGGAAGTTTTCTGTTTCAGTCACTACCCTCCTGCTATTTATGGAAAAAATGTTTAAACTTTTGCAGAAGCAGGTGAGCTGCTGCAGTTTTCACAAGAGGGCTGCGTGCCCTCAAGACATGCTGATGTGGATAAAATGTCAGACCAACTAAAGGCTTAACAAAAGTCAGCATGTATGTCAAGATGGATGGTTGAAGTCCTTGACACGGTGCAGAGAGTGCTGTCATTCATAATGCAATTCACTTTTTCCTCCTCTTGTTTTTTCTTGGCTTAATCTAGGGTTATCAGTGCATCAATTAACATATTCCTTTCTGATATTAAAAAGTATCAACTTTCAGATGTCACTCCTAATGCTAATGCAGATAAATGATATTTTGAAAAATGTTAAATTCCTATTAACTTCCTATTCTTTGTCATTAGTTATTTTCAAGTGAAAACAGCCAATTGTAAGCCAGTTCCCTACATGCCAAATGTTTGACATCATTTCACAGGATCTGCAGTGAAAAACAGGACCTTCACACATGCACATTAATACCAGCAACTATGAAAAGGCTACTGTCTGTTTGCAGCGTCAACAAATATGATGATTTTTCACCCAGTAAGCATTAAAAGAAAGGAAATACATTACATTTGTCATTAGGAGACATTCATTTAAGAAAATATCCGCTTAAAATCATTTGAGGCCACAGGGTGTAGACTGGTCTACTCCTACTCACTTTAAATGTGAACTATATGCTACTTACACCCTGAACCTCACAAAGACACTTGACACAAAATGAAACTTGATTCAGATACTTTGAGGTCAATTTCTGGCCACAGATTTTGGGGCTCCAGAAGGAAGTGATGGTGTACTTTTTAAGATGAATGCGTGTGAGAAGCGATGGTGTCGCTTTCAATACTTCTAATGCATTTGTAAAAGTCTGAAAATGTCATATGTTGTGCCTTTCAGTGAGGTTTAACAATGTTCACCTCATTTTAAGCCTGTCTGCTACCAGACTGTTCTGCTCGCATTTTCAGACACTTAATTTCATTCAGTGGCAGGTTGGCTAATGGGAATATTCATCTCTCAGCCAGGGTGAATTGTAAATTAGAACATGTGTTGAGGTGAGGGACATTAAAAGGGTTATTAATTTATCTGTAACAGTAGCAGCTGGGAATTTAAAAGCCTTTAATACTGCTAGTCCTCCTCCAAATGTCAATACCCTTCCTGTCTTGTGACTTCCTTTTGATTGTGGTTGTTTGGTGCGTAACTGTACGTGTGTATGTGTAAGTATCAGTAAGGACACAGTATATGGGAGATTTTGATCTTTTTTTAACTTAGCACCCAATACCCACTGATGGATGCGTTTATTTTGCATTGCAAATGATACATAGTGAAACACACACACACACACACACACAAAGTATAGACTGCAATACATGGTTCTAGTGTATATGATGTTTATGAATTTAGCAAGTTATTGGCTATAAAACATAAGGTGCAATCAAAAAAGGTTTCCAAATAATTAAACTCCTCTGTTGCTACAACAGGCTGATCATTAATCAAAACATGGCAAATGATAGGTGTTGTGGTGACTCATAATAACCAATACTTTAGTTTTACTTTGAGGGCACTGGGTGCCAGTGTGATGTCAGCTAACCAATGTGATGGAAATACCGAACGGTGACAAATGAAAGGAAAAAAACAACATGAATCATATTAGCAATGCGTTGGGCCACGGCATTACGAACAGAACACCGTCATGGTCACCAAATGTTTGACCACAGTTTCCAGCCCTCTTGTCTTTCCTATAGGTCTAAGTGGAGTTATCACTTTAGTCAGTGTTCCCATTGAAACATAAGCCAGTTGTGCAGTGTTCTGCCATATGTGTGCCAACAGTGAATCCTCTTTTAAATCTTTTCCTCTGGCTTCTTGATACAAAATCAACTGGGCCTGCTTAGCATATTTATGCATGCCACAGAGCTTGATGGGATGTAAATTGTGCTATGCACTGCACCTGGCTGGAAACCTCTGCATTTGTTACGTTTTTATATTCAGGTTTTTCCTTTATTTTGTCACCCATCTATATGTATACTCATTAACTGTGTCCCCTGTCTGCGTAAGACCAACTAGCACCACATCATCAGCATATTTATGCAGTTGGTAGGACAAATTCATAACTGCATGTCTTTAACCCATATGGAAAACAAAACTGGAAAGAGCACACAGTCTTGACTTGCTGTGTGTATTGTTTTTTTTTTTATTTTCAGTGAGCACATTTTCTATTTCATTTTAGTGACATAACAGGCACACGTTGTAGGTCAAGGCCTCCTGATGTGCAAACTGGTGAGGGTCATGGGAGTTTTGGCCTTTTAATATGTTTTAACACACTGTCAGCCTCACCACTCAGTTATTATGATGTTACAGAATATGTTTTCTGGAGGCACTTTCCATCCCACTGGTTGGTATTTTATAATGGGTTTAGAGAGGGATTATCACTCTGTTGCCAGCATCAGAGAGAGAGGAGTTGTGCACGAGTGTGTTTGTTTGTGTCATATGAAACCCATAGGCAGCTCAGGGTAGGCGAGCTCCTCTCATGGTAAGCCTCATGCCTTCATCAGACCTATGCAGATGTGATGGACTGGCTTAATATGATGCAGTGAATTGTAGCTCCCTGTTATGTTGAACGACCTTGTCAGACATTTACGCAAAGACACCAGTAGCTGGATATGATCTGTTATGCTTCTCTTGGTTGGATATCTCATATTTTATTCAGCTTGTTTACATGCTGGTATATTCCTCTTCCAAGCAATACATTCATTTGTTAGTATTCTGCTTCCTTGCAAAGTATAAATGGAGTGTTTGAGTGTATGTTGCATTTCTATTGACTGTTAAAGGCTTTTGAGAGTCTGCAATTGTTTTTCTCTCTCATGCATTTTAAGATGTCTCACATGAGGTCTTACGAGTACAATGGATTTTCAATTTCTCTGTTTCCCCATTTTTATTTACAATGCATGAAATTGCAAGAGAGCAAAACAATCCAGAACAACCATCAGATATAAAATTGACTCATCGCTATTATGGGAATTTTCTTTGTGTTTGTGGGCATATGATTTTTAAAACCTGACTGCTTGCAAGGCACAGTCCACTATTGTAATTTGAACCATTTCAGCTGAATACAGACCCAGTCCTTTGAGGATTATCTTGGAGCTCTAGCTTTAATTTCACTGCTGCGTCGGGTCAATTAGAGTTTGTAATTGTAATTCCACTCATTTAGAGTGTTTGATCGCTACTGTTGAAGGGGAATTGAGTTTAATTAATTTGTCTCACTGTCTGTCTCTTTGTCTCTCCCTCTTATTCACTCTTGGCCTCCCATCTGCCCTCCCTCTTTCTCCGCTCTTCTTCTTCTTCTTTGTTATTCTTCAGGTGTCTGGCCCAGTGATTCAAACCCAGGCAGGAAGCGGTAGAAAGGAGGGCCATGGGGGTGAGCCTGAGCCAGGATGTCAGCTGGCTCATGCCGTTCCTGTTCTTGCTACTGATGATTACAGTGTCACCCACCCAGGGACAAGGGTGTCCCCAGCGCTGTGAGTGCATTGCAAAACTCAAAACTGTCTCCTGTTATGGTAAACGCCTGCCCGCCCTGCCAGATGGTATCCCAATTGACACCAAGATTCTGGACCTAAGTGGGAACAAACTTCGCTGGGTAGAGCATGGTGACCTGCTTCCATATCAGCGTCTTGAAAAGCTGGACCTGAGTGAGAACATGATCAGTGTCCTTGAACCAAACGCTTTTTCTAGTCTCCAGAATCTGCAGTCGCTTTCACTGAGGGGTAACCAATTGAAACTCGTCCCCATGGGGGCTTTCTCACGTCTCTCCAACCTGACTTCACTGGATCTTAGTGGGAATAAGATTGTAATTCTGTTGGACTTTACTTTCCAAGACCTGAAAAGTCTAAAAAACCTGGAAGTTGGAGACAATGATTTGGTTTATATTTCCAACAAAGCCTTTCTAGGTCTTGTGGGGCTGAAGGAGCTGACCATTGAGAGGTGCAATCTGACTTCTGTATCCAGCCAGTCTCTGTCTTACCTGCATAACCTAGTGACTTTGCGACTCCGCTACCTCAGTATCTCGGCCTTGGAGGACCAGAATTTTCGTAAGCTGGGAAACCTGAGGGGCCTCGAGATTGATCACTGGCCCTTTTTGGAATATATTTCTCCCCACAGCCTGCAGGGGCTTAACTTATCATGGCTCTCTATTACGCACACCAACATCACCACTGTGCCCACCTCCGCCCTACGCAGTCTCGCTCACCTCACCAGTCTCAACCTCTCTTATAACCCAATTTCTGTGTTGGAGTCCTGGGCACTGAGGGACCTTGTCAGGCTGAAGGAGCTGCATCTAGTCAACACCAACCTAGTCGTTGTGCAGCCATATGCACTGGGTGGCCTAAGGCAAATCCGCCTACTGAACTTCTCCACTAACAGCCTGGTGACCCTGGAAGAAGGAGCCTTTCAGTCTGTCAACACCCTGGAGACTCTGCGTTTGGATGGGAACCCTCTGGCCTGCGACTGCCGCTTGCTATGGATCCTTCAGCGCAGGAAGACCCTCAATTTTGATGGCGCTTCCCCAGTGTGCATGACACCCGTTGAGGTGCAGGGACGGGCCCTTAATGCTTTCTCTGACTCAGCTCTCTTTGATCACTTTACCTGCCAGAAGCCCAAAATCCGCAACAGGAAACTGCAGCAGATATCTGCCCGCGAGGGGCAGGTTGTGTCATTCATTTGCAAAGCAGAAGGTGAGCCGACACCAGTGATCTTCTGGATCTCCCCTCAACGTCGCCGCATCACCACAAAGAGCAGCGGCCGTCTAACTGTGCTACCAGAAGGTACATTAGAAATACGGTATGCCCAGGTAACAGATAGCGGAACCTATATCTGCATAGCCAGCAATGCTGGTGGAAATGACACCTATTTTGCCACACTTACAGTTAGTGGGCTGCCACTTGATGCAGCTCTCATGGCCAACCGCACTTACTATGCTGGTGATCTTAATGACACAAATCTGAATGACACTAGAGTTTTCTTGAAGTTTACTCTGGACCTCAAAACCATCCTCATATCCACAGCTATGGGCTGTATCATGTTCCTGGGGGTGGTCCTCTTCTGTTTCATTCTGTTGTTTGTGTGGAGTCGAGGGAGAGGGCAGCACAAGAATAATTTCTCAGTTGAATATTCCTTCAGAAAGGTGGACGGACCGGCTGCCAGTGGAGGACAGGGTGGAGCACGCAAGTTCAACATGAAAATGATTTGATTATTTGGATCAGTTTCTCTTATTAGTATTCTTTCCTTGATGCTGTTTATATGCAGACTCAAGCTAGGGCATAAAGGGACACAACACTGGAATGGACTTTGTGCTTGCAAAATATTAAGTACAGTTATTTATAGGACATTTTATTGAGACATGGTTTTGTTATTGAAACTAGTGTATATATAAGAAAAATGAAATCTGTATGGGTTTGATATATTTCTATTGCTTTGTTGTGTCGTTCACATTGTTGTGCTGAGGAAAGCTGGATTACAGTTAAAGATGTCTCAAAATTTCGAATAGACTGTTTAAAGACCAAGCAGCAAAAGCACTCAGAGTCCCACCAGTCTTTAACCTCTACAACTCTTTTGCCAACTCCATCTTTCTTCCCTACAAGGAACTCTGTCCTCTCGTCTCCACAGGACTTCACCTTTCTGCTCCATCTGAGGTGATTCAAGCTCTCTATCTCCAAACTCATGAATATATTATAACAGGGTGGTGCTCAATGAATGCCAAGGACTTGCCAATACGTATTTGAATAGTTCCAGCTATATACTGCATATTTAGACTCATTTACAGTCAGGGCTTTAGAGCACTATGATGACATAAATACAGAGACTGTGCTTTTCTGCTGATGGTAGATTTGTACAGAATACATTAGAGAGACTACACTCTGCAACACTGCCAATTTGACCATAAAGCACCATGTAATATCAATGTAAGTGCAATGAGAGATCCTACCTCTCGTTGGATGCCACTAAAAGTTGGTCAAAGCTGCTGTCAAAATAGGACTCTACAGGTTAAGCTACAATTAAAGGACCCAGTGCACACTTGTGTGGTGACAAATCAGTACATGCAGACACTTGCTAGTTAGGTTTTTCCATTGTTGTCTGTTCAGTACATGCTAGACAAGACTCTTACCAGTTTGTTCTGAAAGTGTCTGTAAAAGATGATCGCATGTACAGAGTTGGCCTCTTATTTTGAATAACATATATTATTTGTAAATTAAACATTTGCTGGGGTGCATACATCCCAAAGTTGAATAGATAATACTGTATAGGTAGGATAATGTATAAGATGTATTATATATTTTGTAATCATTGACATTGAAAATCCTTGTGGTTGTTTATAGTACTGTTGAGTAAGTTTTTCTGTTCTGCTGTACTTCTTCTACTGTATTGTACTGTTAATGTCCCCTTTTTAAAATCAGTGATATCTACTCCTGAACTTTTACAGTTTGCCTCATGTCATCAGATAAACACTGCGCTGAGCTGTGCATCATGAAGGGGCGTTTACATCAAGTTTCAGTTCACTTGCCTATTTTTGGCTGTGGGGAGACAGTGAGGATGCTTGACCGACCAGCGGGGGAAGGAGTTAAGTGGGTTTTCATCAGGACCTCTGTGTGTTTGACACACAAGAAAAAATGCTAATGTGAGACCTTGCAGACTGAGACAAAGGTCATAATGAAACTGTGTGAGAGAGGAGAAGGAGTAGAGGTATTCTAGGGAGACACTGACACAATAATCCACAGGGCTGGATGATAATCTACACAGTATATCCCTCATAAGATAGCTGTGTAACACTTTAAGTGTCATGAAGGTGATTGCAGTATGACTGAATGAGTATTAAGATGCAATCATGTAATATGGGATAAAGAAACTATCTAGTGTTTTACCATGACAAAGAGTGTTTCTGTATTCCTGAATACAAAAAGCAAAACAGTTTATTCATATAAGGATGAATACAAGCGCTACTACAGACAATGCAATATCAATATTGCACAACATATGAAAACAGCATAAATGCTATTATGTCAGTTATGGGTTTGGGGCCTGGACGCCATCTGTGATACACAGAAACAGAAACTCTGGGGATTAAGTCCAGATTCCTTCATAACTTTAAACATAATTTGGAGAGTGGCAAAACAGGTGAACCACTTATTCTATCTGAGGCTCAAGATTGATCTTCTGATCTGTGGCTTTATTCTCACAGCACCATTTCAGAAATCAGCTCAGTCGCTCCAGCTACTGCAGTTCTAACAGTGTCATTGTGCTGCCCCCTGTTGGCTGGAGATGGTACTCAATTCTACACTAATAACTAGAGTAAGAGCTGACCTTCAGACTTAATAGTAAGCCATTTATTTTTTTGCCCCAAAGACAAATGTAAAGTTGATTTAAGCCTGACCTGGATCCAAAAGTACTGGAAGTGAAAACTTGTTTTGAGTTGCAACTTCCCCTCCCCATGCAGATGATAACAAACCGAAAGAATTGCAGACAGAGAAGAGGAGGTAAAGGAGTCCCATATAATTAACTCATTTAGTGTTTGTGTTCATCCATATAGTGTACAACCAATTGTACAGAATACATTTATAATTTACAATGAATTCTTAATGATGAACTGTGAATAATGTTACAGGACTGATTTGACACCAGTTAAGCTTCCTCTTTGCATTTTGGAAATGCAAAGGCTTTATGGTATTTTTCATTGTATTTCTCTGGATTCACCCTGTAAATATGAAAACCATTGTGTCTGTAAATTGTGTTAGACTGTTTTGTATTGTCGTGTTTTATATAAATGAAGCACACTGTTTATAAAGCATGCTATATTATCTGCAATGCTGATGTCTAGTTCCCTGTTCCATTTTTTTATAGCAGTCATCTGGTCACTCAGCCCTCACGGTGGCAGCCTCACAGTTGAGAGTCTACAATAAACCTGTGACCCCAGACACTGTGAATTTTTGTGTTGCAAATTTTATTTTGATCTGTTTTGAGGGGTTTGTCATATTACCATTTCCAAACACTAAAAATAGATGCATTTTGTAAACATAAAGATACACTACTTAGAGCAAAATGTTCTTTTCAAGATTTGCCTTAGTTAATGTATAAGCTCTGCATACTGTATGAGGAATGTTGTTATTGTTCATTTTCTATGCATTCATCAAAACGCAAGTTACAGAAATAAATAGTTAAAATTCTTTGCATTCACACTTTGGTGTGTTGCTTGTCTATCACAAGCTTTCTCCACCCTGACTGTTCATTAACGTCCAGCAGCTCAACTCATTGTACGTGGTATAATTCATAAAAATACAGGCCCTTTGTTATTCAATGTACTATTCTAACTGCTAACTGGTCTGGTGAAATGTATCTAAAATGTGCTTCAAAAGCACCTGAGGGAGGAAGTAGAGAGCAACAGGAAGATGTTCAGCACCCATTACTTTATCTAAATCTTTTCCAATTTTATTACCTTTAAAGTCTCCCTCCACTCAAAAATGTGTTTTGCTGGATTACTCCATTGTTCTGCTTCACTGCAGAACAATGGATGGTCAGAGTTTGATGTTAGAAGGCGGTTTTCAAATTAATCTGCTTCAAGAAGAATGTCTCTCTGAGCTCACCTCAAATTTGACGTTTGACATTTAACTATATTCTTTACAAGAAAGATTATGTCACAACTAGTCTGGGAAATCCCCAAAACAGCTTTACTGACCGTTGACGCACATTAGGAGCTCTAGTGAGGGGTGAGCATCACTTTCAAAAAACTTCCCACATTTGGGAAAAAACATTGTCTAATACAATAGTCCTATTTAACAAAACGGCTCAGTTCATCACTATGAAGGCCTCAAACATCATTCATTCAGTGTAATCAAACTATTGAGTGCCAGCTCATGTCCTTTGAAATGGTCACTTGTTCACAGACGTGCTTCAAAGGGTAAATGGTGGTAACGCAAGAGTAACTTTGAAATGACTTAAGGTGACCCTTCAATCTCAGAAGACAAGCGCCACCAGAAGAATTTCTACTCAGACCGCCGAACCTCACCCTCACCCTCACTGCGGATGTCACTTGACCTATTCTCTTGGTGTTTAAGAGAATAGTTACCACCACCCACTTGAGAAGAATATAGCAAAGAGAATGACTCATGTGACCATAGCACGTTTTTCTAGACCACCACCGATGTTTTTTTGCACCTCTGATCTGTCAAATTTGTATTTGACTTTGTAATGAGTCACTTAGATCTTTACCTGCTTGCCCACTTTCAAAATCAAAGTCATCTGGGCCCTTTTACATGTTAGATGATTCATTTTATTATGCACTACACATGTGGATGCATTTATTATTATTATTCTCTACTCGTTTATTCAGGTTTCTCCTATAATTTTTCAACCTTCTGTATCCTGATAGCAGAAAATGACTTAAATATTTGTAAAAATTCTAAATAAAGAATACATAAATATTGTAAATATGTGTGTATTACAAGAACAAGAATTTCCTAATAGTGCATGACTAAGAGGGCATGTTGATTTCTAGGGTTCCCGCAGCTTTGCTTTTTTCGTTTTCAGTGGTAAACACTCAAAGGAAACCGTCCTTGCCATGATTCAGTTTAGTTCATGTGATTTTCTGATTTCTGATTTTTTTTTTTTTTTTTTTTAATTAACTTTGTACGTAGACTTCAAAGTAATACGCACAAAACACCCTCCCACTTTGTTGAGAGATGACTATGGTGCCCTGTGCAGAGGAGGTGGACTCTGAAGAGGAATGAACATGTGTCACCAACATTTCAGAAAGATGTGTCATCACTGAAGTATTAGACACCAACTTCACACTGTGGAATTACAGCATAAAGCATCTTGATTTTGTTTAATTAATAATTAATTTCATTTACTCAGTAGGCAGCAGTGGAAAAATGCACTATGCTCTGAACCCCTTCTTTCAAGTATCTGTTTCACTTGGTTAGGAGGAAGGAGGAAATGATGTCAGAATGCACTTTAACATGCAGACTTCTTCACCAAAGCTATTTCCAGCTATACGATGGGAACGTTGATGGGTGATTGAAATGATGTTGGGTAGTGTGTGCATGCATGCATGTGCGTGTATAATGTGTGGGTAGTAATCACACTTTTTGTGTTACCATGGTGTTGAAGCGTGGTTTTCTAAATGGGATTGTAGTGGTTAGCAGTTACTGAACAAACAACTTACCTGCAGAGAACGTGTGCATGCGTTTTCACCAGGATTTGATCTGCCTGCATCAATCATTTGCAAATAATGGGAAATATATCAAAGATGCTGTATAAAGTCATCGTCTCGTTTTTTTGGCTACTTCTTTTGATTATTGTGGCTGATGATTCATTCAAATGGTCCAACTGTGTTGAGATTATAAAGTTACATAAGCTGAAACATCGATAGGCCCAGCTTCACCATATTTTCATTATGACTTCAGTATGCTAGTATCAAAATGACTTGAATGTCATGTTATTCTTCAGTTGAAGTTGCTTACCTAGAACCATAAAGCAAAGATTAGTTGTGGTTTCTGAATTTTGTGAGTAATAGGTTTCAACCTTGAAGGCTGAGCGGTAACTGGTGCTGGGTCTACTCTACAATAAATCAGATTCAGAAATCTCGTTAAACACTATGCATATGCTCCAACATGAATTACACCAAGGAACTGAGCCAAAAAAATAGTTTACCCATGGATAAAGTTACAGTAAATAATTTTGCATTTCTATTCAGTTTCACACTAGACCGAAAAAAAAGATGAAAAAGGTTGAAAATGGCTTGAACCATTGGCACCAGAGATCTATCATGACCATTTTCAACAGGAACATCGCTGCAAGAATGTCATGGCTTCACATTATTTTGGTATAGTGAGCACCAAGGCCTACTTTAGAAGAGGATATAATAAATAGCTTGAGAAAAGGACTGAATAAAAAAGTCTGGTTTCATTAAAAGGCCCTGGAGTTGCCTGCGTCGCCTCACTAGCGGCTCCTACCGGCCGGTGTGGGAACAGCAGCTTTGCGGACAGGTAAAACTACCACAGGTGAAACGTCACAGTTTAATTAATGAAAAAACAAAGATGGCGACGCCACCTCGAGGGAAGCAGTAGTTTGACCCGGCAGTTCAGCTCAGGCACCAAACGTGGAAAAAAACACCAACAAATTTGTTTAAATCGGTCACAACCTGGCTCATTTGTCTCCGTAATACAAGTAAGTGAATCTCACGCCAACATTTCTTCTTTTTTTGCGCTTTTTGTATTGAATCGGTGTTTTTGCTTGTTTGTTTGTTTGCGAGCTAGCTAACCTAAACCTAAATATGACTGAAAAACTGCAAGAACTGCATGCGAAAGAGGGTTAGGGGGGTAAGGACAGATATAATATCTCATCAGAAATGTTTTGGGGATAACCTCTGTTAACACTCCTGGTGTTTTCTGCCCAAACTGATATCAACCTGAGACTTCAGCGTGTCATACAACAAAACTAATCTGCATAGTTTTAGAGAAACAGCTGAATAATTCAAGGGCACAATGTGTTCTTTCTAAGAAAACCAACTGGCTTAAATAAACATCTGTTGTGCATAGTTTGTTTGAAAAGATGCCCTCAGTATCTACCAGGCTGTGTTTATTCCCACTGGTGCTTGTAAAATTGTTTTTAGGTCTGTTAAATTTCAGTGATTTGGGTGTTTTTGGCCTAATAAACAAACACAACATTTATATTGTTTGGTGTAGCATGAATTTAGTAATGTGTTCATGCAACTTCTTGCCATTAACTAAGCCAGTAGTTATGTTGATGTAGTGTCCATGCGCCTGATGCTCCAAACAAAGTGCTTTTTTACAGCATCCTTAATGTATATTTTAAATGATTAATTGTTTGCAGCATATTATCAATGTTCTGATCAAAAAAAGGTGTACATACTCTTTGCATGTAATTTTCAAGACAATGTAAGACTGGACTTCGTTGTATTATTATCTGATGTAGCTTGGATTTGGTTTGGGTGCCTCAAACTACGAGCTTTTAAGGGCCTCATTAGCCATGTTTTATAGATAAAAATAGTTTTATGTTACAAAAGCACTTACTCAGTAGTCAGCTGCTGTCTTGTCTGTGTTGACACTGTCTGTTTCTTTGAGCCAGCCAGGCTGGCTGTTTGCCTGGACAGCAGCTATGTTGCCATCAGTGCTTTGTGGCAAAGAGCCATCAACCTGCTGCTGACTCATAAATGCACAGAAAGAAACAACAGATGCCAACTGGAAGAAGGGCAAAGGTCAGTTTCTTTACTCTAATGCAGTAGTTTTACTTTTTGTCTTTGGAGCAGACAGCTGATTATTTTTTGTACTTTGGCCCACAAGCCTTCCCTCTGGTTAGCATTTATTAGAATTAGGGCTGCATGATATAGCATTTCAGCATCAATAACGCAATGGCGTACGTAAAAAAATATATATACTGTCACAGGGCTGGTCCTAGCCCCAACATAAAAAATGCTACTGTATTCAGATCTGTCTGTACTTACATCTTGTCAGCATATAGACAACTCTCTTGGTTGCTCTGGTTGAGTTTGGGAGTTGAAGTTATACTGTTTGTCTTATTGCACACAGATTAAGCATACATTTGAACATCGTTAGAAATAGTATATTAAATACAAATAACACAACTGTTACACACCATCTGTAAACTTTATTAAGAAATTTGTCCAATTTTCACATGTAACCGGTGTCCCAGTTATGTGTGAAACTGAGAGTGGAGGAGTCCAAGCCAATTTCTGCAGGGGTGACTGGGGGTAAACTAAGTGTGGTAAATGTCAGAGGGGAGTTCAGTTTTGCTAAAACATCTTAGACTTTTAAAGCAATAAAACAATTATGATTATGAATGTATTTCACAATGCATGTATCTGGTGACATTTCCTGTATTTTTTTTTTATATTGCGATATGTGCAGCCCTAATTGGAATATTGGAAGATTCAAACACTGTGGTCACAGTATACTGGAGGGTGACTACTTTTGCCCACACAGGAAAACCAAAGAAACACATCATCATACTTCACTGTTTCCATTCAGAGGGAGGTTGTAACCAACAGTTTAAGTAATTTCAGCCATTGGTGAAACACATATGTATGTATCTGTCTTAATATTCTACAGTTTTATCTTTTGATGAATGGAAAAAAAACCTGATCTGGATTAACTTGTCTTCAAATGTAGAAGGGAGGAAATACTTTATTCCCCTGTTAAAGACTACAACCACTAGATAATAGATGTACATTAGCACCAAGTAACCATCAGAAAAACATAAATTGAGCATACATCTACTTCTTTTACAGCTGTGGCCAACATTAATACATGTTTTTAAAAAAAGTCATGTTTTGTAGGCTTGGGGCGGTTGATGGTTAACAGTCTTCTAAAGCGAGAATGGTGAGCGGAGATCAGTGAGTGCTGCTGTCTTATTCATAACCCACCACTGAGCTTCACTTGCTGAAGAAAGTAAACACAGAGAAGAGCTGCAGTAGCTTCAGAGGTCTATTTTTGTAACAGCGAGGCCTGTTGTACACTTGCACATGAATGGATTTTTTCATGGGTGAAATTTGCTTCATGTGGCTACAACGTAAATGATCATCATCCAGTGCAGAACCGTCAGTGTGTGTTGCGACACAAAAAGTGGAAAGCGTGGAGGTTTTACCGCGCGCTGTGCATTTCAAAAGTGCACCTTTGAACACTATGTGCCATGAGCCATTAATTCACAAAAATAGAGCTCTTAAAGTTACAGGTTCAGCGGGAATATTTGACAGTACTTAAAGAGAAGTGGCAAATTTGTTTCTCAGTCAATCGGTTGTACAGTAGATACATCCGTCTGTATCGCACAGTCAGTCAGACATGCATAGTCTTGGTGGAGAGCAGTTTCTGTTCCCTCTGGAGGTGATTTTGCGAGGTGGAAGAGAGCAGGACAGGGACAACACCCCCGGGACCTGCTGCTCCTCCTCCTCATCTGAGACAGCTCTTGTAGGAATGGGCTTCAGTAGAGACACTCCGGGATGGGATGAATGGATGGGTAGGAGATTTCGAGGGTAGACGAGGGGAGGGAGGAGGCCAGAGCCAGTAGTACCAGATGTGTTCATATATGAATGGCCTCTCATGGTGTGGAGGGCATATGCAGGGATGAAAACAGGGTGAGACGGTTGGTGGCTTGGCATAATAGAAGAGTCTCTACCACCCAAGTAGTAGTCCCTCTGCAGGGACTGGTGGTGTGGGCTCGTGGCAGTGATTGGCTGGGTGCTCCTGTGACCTTGCTGTTGCAGCAGGTTACTTTGGTGAGCAATGTACGGTGCGGGGTGGACCAGGCCAAAGTGCAGCTTGATGGCCAGTAATTCAGCACTAAGCTTGGCATTTTCTTCTTTCAGGGCCATGAGGTGAGTCTCCAGCACATAATCATTCATCCTTCTCTTCTCCCGTGACCGCTTGGCTGCCTCGTTGTTTTTCCGGCGTTTCTCCCAATAGAGGGCATCTTTCTTCTCTTCAGGTATGAACTCCCTTTTGCGACGAGGTCCCTTGCGCACCACTTCATTTTCCACTTGTAAAAGATGGCTGTCTTGGCCTCCATGATAACGTGACGACGGGGATTCCATCACAGACAAGAAAGGGCAACCAACAGAGACCTGAAATCAAGAATAGGAGAGAGTTATAAGCCTTGCATTAGAGGCTGAGTAATACCGGTACTTCCCACTTGTATAATGGTAACATTATCTGATCTGCATTTGACCTTGTCTTATCTTGGTTCGTCTTCAACAAAGGCACTGTGATATTTTTTAATGCAGTGATCGGAGTCTGTGAGACTGCTGGCAACCTCTTTTCAGTGTACCACTGTCACCTGTGGGGAGAAATACCAGCAAGTCAACAATGTGCTGAGGTGATAAAGACTATTGAACCACTTGTATTGTGGGAATATTTATGATATTCTTGATATGTCATTTGCATTCGCTTGTGTGTTTGCGTTAACCATACAAAACCTTTATGTTTAAAGGAGTCTCTTGTTCCCTCTTGCACAAAATCAGTAACAAGTGGGTAAAGCTATGCATGTTTTTTTTTCTTTCTCTGAAAAGCAGCAGAGGTTACTACAGTCCCCTTAGGTGCACCTGACTCTGTCTACATTCAAGCCCCCCTTCCTGACAATACCTCACCTCCCACCTGTCTAGACCACATGAGAAAATGTGACGGGAAACATTAAGTAGACAAAGAATGTGGACTAATGTGTTTTAATCATCTGCTGTGCTGTCTTACAGTTCTAAAAAATATGGTAATAGTTGTGCTGTGTTTCATATTTCACACAGCTACCATGCTGATGTGTGTCATGGGTTGTTGTTTGCGCACCTTATCTAATAGATTAGTCCAAAAACGAAACTAGCATAAATTTAACTTTCAGCAATACTGGAATTCTGTCAGTGTTCTAAAAAATGATTTATGAAAATGTACAGAAAATGTATTCATATTACAGGATTGCAGACGTTTTTTTGTGGCCAGAAAGTTTCTGTTTTAGCCAGCGTTTGGTTCAGTTCAGTGGAAAGGTGATTAATTGAGCTTGTCATGTAGAAATGATTTACTGTACATGCAGATTTCCACCATCAACATTGAGTCAGTTCAGATTTTAAACAGAGCCTGCACTTTAGTTCAGTTTGTGTCTAACTCTGCTTTGTGTTTTTCTCGCTTTATCTCCTACATCTTCCTCTTTGATGGACTTGTCCACCTAGCCACCACTTCCTCCTTCTCCATCTCTTTTATCTAGGCTACTTGCCTCACTTCAGTGTCTTGCGTTGTGGGGAAGAAAAGGCGGTCAATAAGAGTTTGTCTACTTCTTTGCACAATGCAGACGGTAAATTCAATATTTTGAATCGCCAGTTTGAGAGGAATGCAAGCAGCTGTTAATATAGTCTCTTTCATTCGCGTGGGTTTGTGGGTGGTTTCATGGGAAGCTGTGCAAGAAGGATGAACATTGTGTTAAAACCACAGCCAGCCCCTTTTGCGTGCAATCAGACACAGAAACACACACAGAGACTCACATGCACATTAGAATTATACACACATTTCTACTCATTGACGCTTCCCTCACACTCTATTCTTGCAAACAACACCATAGCTAATCTCTAATCAGATGTCATGCAGTACTTCATGCTTGCACTTACATATAACACCTCATAAAAGAGCTGCAAAATAAGCTGACACCCAAGATTTCACACGAGGAACTGAAGCACTCTCTTAAGCCCAAACCCTAACTTTAGTGTATTACCTCAAAAATGATCATGCAGTGTCCTGTTGATTAAGTTCTTTATTTTTTCACCACACTTCTCACTTCGCAGCTTCTCAGTATAGTCATTGACCATGTGGCTAGAGTTTTGTACCAGTCAGACTGAAGCCAGAAGCATCAAAACAAAAGGTTTCAAAGAGGCCATGCGCCCTGTGTGCTGTGGTGAGAACGCACATCAGGTTAAAAATATTCAAGCCTGTGCCCAGTGAGAACATAAACCCCTAAGCCCCTATGTGTTTGTTTGTCTATATGAGAACATGCACACCTGCATGCTTGTGTGTGACACAAAGACAAAGCGTTGTGTACCCGGTGCTAGTAAACCCAAAAAAGAAGCAGCAGGAAGAGAGAAAACAATAATCAGACAGGGAGACAGAGAGAGACAGAGAGAGAGAGAAAAAAGAGAGGGTTCCTGAGTGAAATGTCTCTTGAGACCAAGCCTGCTCACTACTCTGCTGTACTTTTTGCACCTGTTTCTTATTGACTAATTATAGCCTGCCTGCTTTTTAGTAAGGAACTCTCAAACTTCTTCTTTTTGTGTCTATCCGTTTTCTCATACTCTGCCATCTGTTGCTGTGTTGCTATGTGCCCTGCCAGCCACTGTTAAAATAACTGCCCATTGGAGGAAAAATTGGTCAGTCCATAGTTTGTGGCTTTTCCCTCCTATGTATTATGTTCATATCTCCTGTAAACTGCCATTGTGGTAATTAAAGTGAATGAATGCGGTCTTGAGGGAATAAAGAATTTGTTCTTGGCTTGAATAGTCTGTTAACGCATATGTTCCTTGAAGGGCAGTGCTAATAATCAGCGCCACAATTTTGCCTACTACTCTTTGTTTACTATAAATGGAAACTTTAACTCTGTAAAAACATTCACTTTTTTTGAACGAGCGTCTGTGCACGTAAATTAAAGTGCAATCAAAGTGTTATAATGGCATCTTGAAAACAGGAAACAAACATGCAAAATATTATCACTGTCTATACAGAGAGTATGCACTTAGGCCATGAAGACTATTGTGTGACCATAACAATCATCTAAATAGTTCAGTGCAGTAGGATGCTTTGTTTATTTGTTTCTGTTTTTTAGATACCTCTGGATTTGGTCTTATCTAGATGTGATGTATCTAGATGTGTGTTTTCAACACAACATATTAATTTAACTATCCGATAGGTGTGGGAAGGATTGTTGAATTTCAAGTACAAATTCCCTGAAACAGTAAAATAATTCTCATTTTTGTGTATTTATTTTTTGGTATAGAACAAGAACATATGTTTTCTCATAGCTTAGCACCAGTACTATTATGTTAGCTGCAGCAGCCACATGTATTCACACGACACAGGAAGAAAAAAACATGGCCTCTTGTGGTGTTTGCAGCCCATGACAATCTCAGGCTTCATACATGTATGTTGTGCAACCAAGACCAAATATATCAAGCAGTTGTTTTCCATTTATAATTCATGCTCAGAGACCTACAGAGTGAAAACATCTGTGTGAAGCAGTACAGTTGAATAGCGTGGCAATAAATACCATTTAAGTAAAACAAATTCAGTTGTTGACTTGACTTGTTGAATCAGTTCCACTGTGCTCTGTTTTGCAATAGATCCTCCACCTTACACATATGCTGAATGTTGTTTTTTTTTTAAGATTTTTAATCTAAAAGAAATTTTAATTTAAAAATTACTGTGTTTGAATAAACAGATCTCTAGCACAAGCTTAACAGGAGCATATCGTCATGAGCTTTACAAAGGATTTACTGGCATTCTGATCAGCAAGATAACTTTCTATACAGAGGTGTTACTTCTTTTTGGTCATTAAAAGCAAATATTGATAATACAGTTTATGGAAATAAAAATAGTTTCAAAACAAAAAAGTTAGGAGCTTCTTTTGGGTTTGTGCAGACCAAGATATAAAGCAATTTACACAGGATTTAAGTAATTTGAAACCTTTGAAATCACACTGTAGCACACTGTTGTCTAATTCATTTTACAGTCTTACAGCTTTAGTAAAATGGCCCTTAGCATAACCATTAGCAGATAACAAAATTACATTTCCAGCTTCCGCATGTGGCATGAACATCAGATCATTTTGATTATGTACATATTTGAAAGTCTGAGTAATGTAACTCCCAGTTTGGCCAGTTTATAAAGAACAGTATTATTATTTTACTTTAAGGACTAGAAAGAGAAGCACTAAATAAAAAAAAACTAGATTATCTTACAGGGTAAGATTTACACGGTAGTATCACTTCCTCCTTCTCAGACAATTCTAGATAGATCATAGAGTAGCATAGGAAATGTATTCTGAATAAATGCATTTTGTTTTGATTATAATATATGGAAACATGAACAACTGAGAGCCCTAGTGACTGATTCTTGCATTTTTGCACCCTATGACAAAAAGTAATGACCAAAGTTTACTGAGTTGACAGTTGCTTTCCAAGTATACGGCACTATTTTGTTGCGCTCAACGTGAGAGTGATAGTAAATACTTAAAAACTAACGACCATTTGCTTACTAATACTTGAGCCATCCTGTCCCCTGGCACCCGTTTACGTTCGTGGTCCAAACCACTTCACATGTGAAAAGGAGTTTGAGGCCTTACCTTCAAATAGTGTGTGCAGAAAGTCCACTGCCACAGAGGTGCCAATGACCTAATTGTAGATGTACCTCACTCTCACCCTGTACAAATGTTAAGCTACGAGCAGGGAACTCTCTTTTGTGAGTGCGTCATGAGATTGATGCACATATAAGCAGAGGGGGGCTTTCGGTCCTGCTCTTTCACCTCCCTCTTTCTTTGTTGTCTGTCATTCTTTATGTGTTGCTTTCTTTAATTTGGACTGTCCACCTCTGCTGTCACAGGAAAAGTGTTTGACTGCCCCCCTTGATCTTGACAGTGTTGTGTTGGTGGTGGCTTGCCTACACTCGTCTGTATGATGCTGCTGTCAGTTTCAAAGTGACACATTTTCTTTGTCACATGCTAAAAGTGCAGAGGGGTGTACTACCACACAATTATTTCGTTCTTTAAGTGAATCCATTTGTTTAATCTTTGTAGTGTTTTTCACAGTTGTTTGCAGCACCAGATGCATTATGATTCCTTGTGTAGTATTGAATTACTTGTTTAATCAGTTTACATGTCAGACGCTTATCTGACGCTTCCTTGCCTAAATGTAGTCGTCGTCGCAGTAGTAGTAGAGAGACTAAGCCGCAACATCCAGGAAAACAAGTGTTTTTGAGATATTTACAGCAAACCGCCAAGTAAAGTGAAGTGACAAACATTTTTTCTGTATGATTGATGAATAATCTTTGACACCTAAGATTCACAGAAAAAAAGAAGTGTTTGACGCTTATGAGCGATGATGTGGAAGTTACTCCACCTTTAATATCGTCTCGCTTGTCTGCTTTTTGCAGTAGATGTTGATTTAGAAAACTTTGTTGTGCTTTATTGAAAGAAACATTTACTTTATGATTGAAATTATGTATTTTTAGGGGTCTATATATTTAACGTCAGCCCCTATTTCTATCTATAGACGCTGTTACAAATAGTTGAGTAAATTTCTTGCTTCCTGTTATGATGTTAATGTTAAAAAATATGCACGGAGGTCCATGTTGACACGAAAATGCTTTGTTCTTGTCATACGGCCAAGAAGACGCAGTCCAATCTATATGTCTACTACAAGCTCACGTATTTGGATGAGACTTTTGTGTACGATTAGCTTTCTGTCCAGTCTGAATGTAAACTGTGTCTGTGTGATGGATAAAACGGAAGAAGATATACTTCACAGAAACATTAAAATACAACATCATCTGACATTAAACCATGCAAATATCGGTAAACTGTACGGCCTTGGGTTGTTGATTTTTATGGATACTTTGCAAGCAGCAAAATAAAAATTATTTTGTTTAATTTCCAAATTTAGATGAGCCGTGAAGTCTGACTAAATCCTTGACATTGCTGACATACTATTATTAAATACCTAGAATAACAAAAAAACATTATGAACATTCTCTCGTGTTTTAAGCTGTGAGAACAATGAGCAAGTTCAATGTTCTTTTACAAATTACTATGCACAAAATATTTAAATGTTACTTTTTATCTGATTCAGTACCTTTCTGAGAAAAGGTGGCTTCCTTACCAACAGGGTCGCCAGATGATATTTCAAAATTTATTTACTTTTGCCGCACACACTATTCTCTATAAAATTAATTTAAATGATAATTACAATAAAATGAATGATAAAATAAAATAAAGCAATAAAATAATTTTAATCCTTAATACATGCTTGCTTGTGTATCTCAGCCATATAGAAAATGCATAAATGCTAATAAATACTGCAGAGGCAGAAATTGATTTTAAAAACTTCGATGTGTATATGTATACGTATATTTTACTGTGTTTTTAAACAACAGCCTACTGGTTTGTGAATCCCTTGCAGCGTCCTCGCAGAAGCAACTCCGCCACTGTAGTGTTGTAGCGCCCTCTGCTGGTGGGCGTGCTGGCAGGCGTGCCGGGACCCCTTGTAAAGATGTCACTGCAGAATCTTATGAAACATGAACCAGGTGGAATGAATCACAACAAGTGTGAACAAATCTTTTGTTGCAACGGTAATAAGAAATAGACACTGAAAAACGCTAAAGAACTGAAGCTGAAAAATATAGAAGTCATCAAAGTTTTTTCTTGCAGCTTCACTGAGGATAAAGCTGATTGCCTTCTGATAATTAGTCAACAACTGATTTAAACTTATTTGACGGTGTCAGCACCAGTGGAGGGATTTTAAGATGGATTTTCCCTGCAGTGCATGCAGGAAAACGAACATTTAGCTATAGGTCTGACTGGTGTTGACACCAACATTATATATTAATATGAACACTGAGTTGCAAGAAGTGCGTAAGCAGGTGATTATTTGTTTTGGGTTGTCATGGCATTTCTATTTTTTAAGAAATTAAAATAATCCTAGAGATATACGAGACAAGTTTTTTTTCCTCATTAAAAGTGGAAAATACCCCCACATGTTTTTTATTTGACAGTACAAACGGCTCAGTGAACCATCTCCATGCAAGCACACATTTATTGCATTTAGCACGCATGTTATAATCCTGACTTAAACCAAAATAAAGCACAAGACTGAGGCATGAGCAGACGCAGTGGAGTAGGAGGAGGATGTCTCATACAAACGAACCGTTCAACGTTTGGTTTTCCATTGAATCAAAGTGTGCTGGGAAATCACGCAGTGGGGATAAAGGGAAATACCAAAATCAACAATCACCCAGTTTCGCTGGCTCAGTCGAAGATCTGTTTCACCGCAGATAAACGGTAAAAGTTCACAAAGAATAAATCTTAACCCCGCTGCAGTCAAATCACACCAGCAATTTCATTTTACTCCTCAAACATCCCGAATCAGGACGAAAAAAAACTGACAGGGAATGACTTAGGTTGTAGCTGTTTTAGATTTTATAATATGTTATCAGTAGAATAAAATTAATTAATGGCCTCATTGTTATTCCTGGTTTAGCTTTATAGGACTCAGACAGCAGCTCTGTGCGTAACACCGTTTCATTTTGACACTTTGAAGCCACAGAAAGTAAGACAGTAACTTCACTGTATTGCTGCATTGAAACATCGTCCATGCTTTAACCACTGTAAGCCGCATTATTTCAGTTTTTATCATGATCTTAGTTAGCTGAGGGCTCCGTGCTTTGCAGACTTCTTCATGTGTTATTTAAATTATTAAGCCTCATTTCAAGTCGGCAATGTAAAACAACAAAAAAAAAATCCAATGATATTTTTTGCAGCTTCGACAAGTACACAGTAAGCTGTTTTATCCCCTAACAGACAAAGAGAGATTGTCCCGTCAGCGTCCATCAGGACTGAGGTGCAGCCCCGCCGGTGCGCAGCTGAACCGGCCCTTCAACCTCCGGTCAGAGTCCGCCTCCGCGCCCAGACCCGGGCCCTGCCGCTCCTGTATGCAGACAGGCAGGCCGGGGTACACGGCCGGCGGGGCCAGGTAGGAAGACCGCCAGGGCAGCAGCAAGTTATTACACACCGCCGGGTGGTTCAGGTGGGGCAACAGCCAGTTCTGCGCCGGGTACGGCTGGAGGAGGGAGGCGCGGTGCAGCGCGTCAGGTGCGGGCAGGAAGGCGCGCAGGGAGGAGACGGGACTGAAGGAGGCGTCGGCGGAGCTGGGGATGTCATCGCTGGAGGACACCTGTCGCTGAGCATCCACCTCTGCATCCATCGACCTCCCCACCCCCAAACAGCCCCGGGAGGAGAGGACGCGGTGCCCGGGCAGCTGGAAGAGGCCCTGCTGCTGCTGCGCGTTAAACCCACCGAAACAAGGCAGCTTGGCCTCAGGAGGCTGGATGGCGGCCGCTTCGTGTTGCCTCAGAACAGAGGCCGTGTGGCTCCTGCTGTGGCTCCAGAGCCCCGCCTGGAAGAAGGCAGGGGATCTGGGCGATGGGGGCAAAGGGGAAGCCTCGACAGACGCTGCGGGTGTCGCGCACACAGAAGGAGCTTTGCCCTTCTCTGCGCTCAGGCTGCTGTGGTACTGCAGGCTGAGCACCTGCGCCCGCAGCTTCATGTTCTCGTCGCTCAGGGCGAGCAGCTGACCCTCCATCATCAGGTCGTTGAGCCTCCTCTTCTCCCGGGACCGCTTGGCCGCCTCGTTGTTCTTGTGCCGCTTGTCCCAGTAGGTGGCATCCTTCTTGTCCGCGGGGATCATCTCCCTCTTGCGGCGCGTCCCGGGCAGCGTCGCATGTCTGCTGCAGGCCCGCAGACGCAGCAGGCGCCGCGCCAGCAGGGAGGAGCGGCCCACCGGTAAGAGGAAGCCGGGCTCCGGGTACGGCTCCAGGTACCCGCTGCTCTCCACCGTGGAGGAGGGTTGGCACGAAGCAGCGTCGGGGCTCCGCGAGGTCGACATGGCACCAGACTGAGGGAGGGGAAGGGAGGGGGGGGGGTCCAAAGTTTGAAACAGCTTTTTTAATTTGATCCGTCTGTCTGCTTGTTTACATGCAGCGGTTGACCCCAATTACATGTTTAACTCCAGAGTAGTTTTTGAATCTTACGGTCTTAAGGTCATGGAGTGATTCACCTTCCATGACAAAAGTACCTGTCATTCATGTTGATGCATTAGTAATACTGTGACCATAACAAAAAACACCTTTAGTGCAGTTTACTGAGTTACACTTAAAGTACATTCTTATATTTAAAATGCAGATTTTTAACTTTAGACGAGTGTTTTTTTTATAGGCTCCTTAAATTTTCTGAATTGTCTTCAAATAAGACGAGGAGGGGGGTAAACGTGACGGAGCATTAATTAAAAGAAAAAAAAACATGAAGCTCAGGTGATGATCACACATATAGTTTACTGACCTGGATGGAAAGATGACACCTTTGGGGCGGTTTGGATCAAGTCTCAGAGAGCTGGTTGTAATTCTGCAGCGCGCACGGCAGCGATCAGCGCTTTGTCATCGCCTTTAAATCCACCCCACGTTATCATTTGTACAAGCTTTGTGGGTACTCTGTTTTTTTTTTCTCTCCTCTCGCTCTCTCTTTTTTTTTTTTTTATTTTGCCCGGGGGAGGGAGGCTGCGCTCACCTGTCAATCACAATCAAATGGTGCTGAAGAGGGCAGAGCTGCCATCACCGAGCGCGTGCAGATAATCAGTTTTTTTTGTGTGTCCTCGCGCTCTTCTGTTTCTAATGCCGCTGTGGAAACTTGTAGGGCGACTTCACTTGGAGAGCGGAAGTCCAAGACAACCGTGCGGTCACCTCAAACCAACAGGTGGTTCTGAAATGAGTCACTTTGGATCAGCTGGCCTACTTTATCGTTCTTGTGGGGCCACCGCGCATCGATTTCACATGATGGTCTGCACATCGACTGCATAACAGTGCAAGAAGGAATCACTGCGGAATCCAGGAAGCCTTATCTGAGTAGTTATGACAAGACTGTAGATGGGAATTTGCATCAAAAACGAGAATGATGCAATTTACTGCTGTTCTTGCTAAAAACAGGACATTAAACAGCATAAATTAGAACGTACTCAGATTTTTAAAATGATTAAAAAAATCTAAAGATTTAAAACTTAAAGATATGCATAGAGGAAATACCCAAAACATGTACATTCAAGATTGTAGACATATTTATTTAACAAGGTAGATGAAAGGTTAATTGATCTGTTTGCTCCATAAATCATTATTGATATGTTTATGTCCAGCAGCATGGCTTCTACTTCACAAGGTGGAAAATGTGGAAATGCCAAAGCACTCCCTCCAGTTTGGTGAGGGAAAGATTTTCATTGATTCATGCATCTGTAACTCCTGCCTGAAGCATCACTGCAAATGTGCACACACTGAAATTCAAGGAGGAATAATCACGCAGACGGCCCATCTGTCAGTCTGACCCCGGGTCAGCATGAAGTTTACGGTGATTTGTTGCATTTTTGCTTATCAGGATTTTCTAAATTTGAGAAATTACTCTGTGGGGTCACTGTTGGTCAAACCACAATTTGCATTTCTATTACACCACTTTGATTTTAACTTCATTTGAAACTGTAATCAATAGTGTTTTCGTTTTGTTTGTAATGATGCATTGTGCAGTCTGTGAGGGGATGCTCGCATGATGATGTATTATGTCTGCTCCACTTGGTCCGTCCCCTTGTGTTGTCCATCTGAAACAACACTTCAGGAGAGAGATTTTGTTGGCCTTAAAGAGTTTCAGTCAGCCAGTGATGCTAACATGTCCTGCTAAATGTTAGCATATTACATGAGGGCATGTTAACTTACTGTCATGCTTCACATACTCTACGCTCAGGATGGGACTTTTTTCCAACAAAACACCCGACAATCGACACGTGCTCACCTCAACAAAAAAAAAAATTAGAGTTGAAATGTCCGGGGGCGGGGCTTGTGGGATTTTCATGCGTATTTGTGAATTGCATTTTGTCTTTCAAGTTATTACATTGCCTATTCAAATAAACATCCTAAAGTGCCCCCCTCCCCCAATGAAATAAGATATTTAAATATTTTAAATAATACAAATCCACTTTTTTCTAAATGGGATATTTTGCCCTCCTACAAGATCACACGTGATGAGAGTGTGCGGGCGAAGGCAGGCGACAGAGTCGACATGGTGGAGGCAGAAGCTATAAATAACAGGAGCAAGGTGTGGGATAGTCTTACCAAAGTGAATCAGAAAGTCGTGTGGTGCAAATTATGTGGCAGAGTATGCTTGTCACACATCAACATTAGGGATGTAGTTTCATCTCGACAAAAAAACACCAGACACCATGCTGCTGCTGACAATTTGACAAAACTCGACACGTGGGCCTCAACTATCTTAAAATCCTGTGTCATTCCCATCCCTACTCTACACACCACCATACTGTACATGTGTAAAAAGCATGATTGCTTGCATAACATATTAATACATGTGCATTCTAACATGATAAGAACTCACTCAGTGAATCTATCTGGATTGTAATAACAATTAGAGGCATCAGAAAGTATGATTTAGTTTTTTTATATCAATTGTTTCAGATGTCTCCACTGTTAATTACAGTGCAACTCAGTGTCGCATTCACATCTTCACTGGTCCAGATAACACCAAACTGTCCTTAGATGACAAATCAGCTTTTTTTTTTCATTCGAAAGTCCTGGAACCACTTTCCCACAGCCACAAAGGCCACCGATAGTTTGTGCCATAGGTGAAGAAATTCCGCATACACTACATGTCTCTTTTTACTTGAGCTCTTTCTCACCTCCTCAATGACTGTTCGGGTCAAACTGCAACACGGTATCCCGTCACTGAATAATACCAGAAATATTAGCTGCAAGATTCATTGCGCAGTCTAAAGATCACAATCTACTTCTATGGTCATGACCCATTTATGTAAAAGACATTAAGACTGCCACATATGATAGCCCCCTTCTCCCAAAGCCCCCCCACCACCACCACCACCCCCCACCCCCTCCCTCGAGTGAAGACACCTGAGATGTGAACAGCACAACCGCACTGAACAATGCCATCAAAATGGAAAACCACAGTACATTGTGCCGGATCACTCTTCTGCAGATTTCGTTGCGGTGTGCTGAGTGTGGGGGCTGTCCAGATCAAGAGGGGGATGTTCTCTGAGGCACCAGCTGTTTAAAGAAAACTCCAGCAGATTTTTCTTTCTGACTCACTGTAACCACAGAGGCCACAGGCTGCAATGTTCCAACAGTCAGGTTAGTCTTTCAGTAAAAGTTAGTCTCCAGATTTTTAAAGAGAAAGTGAAGATACGATCCTATTGATTGATTAGCTGCTGATAATGTGTTTGCTTCTCATCAGAGCTGTCAAACTAAACATGGTCACACATTTAAACACACAGACCTCACACCATCGAGTAGCAATAACAAGATGGTGTATTTATGAATGTTGTGCCATCCAGTAAACGTGTCAAATGATACAACTATGGGTTAACAAACAAATGCAGCACCAATATTTTTTTTAGATAGAGAATATTCAGTTTTTATTGACATTAATGCATAGCAATGGCTAAATTGTTTCTCTTTGTGTATGGCTCATTCTCACTGTTCAAATAAACAAGCTCAGAAAGCATTGTGGTATGTCACAGTGGGCCTGCATAATTTTCACCACTGCCACTCTCACAATGTGTGGCACCACCCACATCCTGACTGCATGCAGTAGATGATTTCTCTTTATGAAGACTATTTAATCTTGAGCAGTTTGTGTCTTGTTAGTAATACAGTGGCGCATTTAGTCAGTGAGGGACTCACAGCGCTTTATTTTTCTAATTTATATTTTCACATTTGGTGGATTGTCTAATTGAAACTTTAATGCTTGTTGTTCACCTTGTTACTCAAAATAAAGATGCAGTGGTTCTTCATTGGTCTTTGTTAAAGTATATGGCTGGTGTTACGTTCTGTTGTTCTTATTAAGCAAAACAGCTAATTCTACGAAAAGACCAAAACGAACTATGGTGAGAGTCATGAGTATTGCACTAGTTGTTTGGGACTACTTTCAGCTGTGGATTCAAGCTGCATTCATTAGAACTGAGAAGAAAGTGAACAAATACAACTTCCAGGTCCCTCCCCACCCTCAGTTTCCTCCAAACCCCTCCATGCAGAGTCACTCAGCCTTGTTATTTCTTTTTGTCTTGGTCTTTTTCTGTTTTTTGTCTGTGTTATCTAAGCCTTTGTTGGCAAAGGATGCAGTCCTGGATGGAGATGGTGCATGCAGTGATTGACACTCTGTCAGATACTCTTCCTTGCTCTAATTGGTTGTTTTGATTCGGGTGTGGCGCGTTCTTGCAAATGGCCTTAAAGGCAGCAGGTGGAGCCAGAGAAACTTGGTTTTAGAGATTATCTGTCTCATAGTGACAGTTTTAGCAAACATGATAAAAAAAAACTACAATTACAACTTTCATACACATTTGGTGCTTGTTACACAATGGATGAGGCCACATTGTTTAACCCATTTGTACCATTTAATTTGTTTGTTTAGCCAGTAGTTCAACTTCTGCAGTCGAGCAACTGTTTTGCTACAGTTTCCATAATTTCCTGGTTAATTCAAAAGAAGGATATATTCCTTAAGAGCAGTTATTGTTTTGTTATTTAGTCTTCAGTTTATTAAGTATTAGCTTTCTTATGCCTTACTTACATGTATGTACAATGCTTCCCAGACGTTAAATTTAAGATTTTAAGATTTAAGTACAACTTTATTAATCCCGTAGGAAATTGTTCTTTTCACTCTGGTACAGATTCCACATGCACAAGTCTGAATAAACACACATGCACATGCAATTGGTGGAGAGACAGAGTGAGGGGGCTGCACCCTTAGCGTGCCTCTGAGCAGTTTTGGGGTTCGGTGCCTTGCTCAGGGGCACCTCAGCAGTGCTCAGGAGATGGCACCACTCCAGCTGCCAGTTCTCCATGTCCAGGTACGTGGGGGGACTTGAACCGGCAACCCTCTGGCTCCCAAGTCAAGTCCCAACAGACTGAGCTATTGCTACCACCTTTTAAATGGGGCATAAACCAAAAAGGCTTATGCTGAGTTTTTTTGTTTTGGCAAAATGTTTAGTTTAATGTTTAAGTTTAACGATCATTTAGGCTTGGGCTTACTTGTGTGTTGACTCATTTCTGTGTAAGGACTCTGATGGATCTGACAGTTTTGTGCAATCCTGAGTGCCTTGCCTCCTTCATTTCTGCAGCAGTATCAATGTTGTGCAACAACATTTCTCCCCTATGTATGCCTAATTTAGATGGCATTATTTTTCCTGTTGAGCTGAAGTCTATTCAGAAAACATGTTAAAAGTTGTTTACCTGAAAAATTATGATTATAGACTTTTTCATTTAGATGTTATAGAAATTGGCACCATTATGTTGTTATTTCAGCATCATTTTATTTTTTCAATCAAAAAATGTATTTTTGGGTAGTGCTGTAGTTAGTAAATAATATGACTGCCACCCACCACAACAGACTAACACCATCTTCACCACAAACTTCAAGTAAGCACTCAAAATGGTTAGAAATAATAAGAAAAGTTTTATCTATGTAAGGCTCTCTGGTAAAATGGGAACGTGACCAACATGCGACCAAGACTTTAAGTGTTTGTACTGACAGTGTTTACTGATGCAAGCTAATAGCCATTTGCTTTATAAACAGAGACAGTAGTGTGATTCTGCCTAAGTCTGATTCTTCAGCAGATTGAATGGCCCTTTCAAGGGAGTTCTTGTTTAAAGGAAGGCATGTCCATGTGGCTGTGTGTACATGATGATACCTTCAACTTGTATCTGTTGAGTTTTCCTCAGTTCAGCTAAGTTACTGAATTACCGGTAGTTGTTTTCACTTTTTTGGCATGACCAGGTTGCACTGTGTAAATGCATCACATTTGATTTGATTTGCCTTTGACACTGTGTTTGAGTCCTCCTACTACCACCTTCTGAGTGGGCTCTATTCCTGTGGTTAGTAGTTAGGGGAGAGCCATTGAGTCAAAATAAACTACAGCGCTCATCTTTACTGTAAAGTGTCCCACATGGATGTGTTGTTCAACCATAGAGCTCTGTCAGACAAATAACACATTTTAACTGTGATTTGCAATACTTGTTACTGGAATCAGTCCATTGCTCTTGTCTTGGGTTTTGCTAAAAATAAAAAATAATAATAATAAAAAAAAGTGTCACCAAATATTTTCAATTTTCTTTATTCAAGACACCCTGTGATACTGGCAACCTGTTCACAGTATGTAGACACGTATTTTTGCAGTATTTAAATATAAAACACTCATTTGGCTTGATACAAACCATGTCTTACATTTTATCATTTAAAATGTGTCAGTAAGAAATGATAATATACACAGAGAATACAATTTGTTCCAGAAAGTGGGGTGATATAGACCAGTTGCATTCAGTGTGTTTCAATGGGTTTAAAACACACTGAGAAGCACAAGAAGCTGTCATAACATTATTCAAGTAAGCTCCAGATGTACTCTCCACAGGACCACATAGTCTTACCAATACCCTCCAAACCACATGTTTAACATTACTAACATGTTTCAGCACAGCCGCATTTCACCTGAACAAAGACACCGCTTTTCTTTTTTTCAGGTGAAAGTTTCACCGGCGACGAGGTGACTCATCAGTGGGGAGGGGGTTTAGTCTAATCAGTTTGTTCCCGTAAGCTTTGATGTTGTTATGTCACCCCCCACTCCTCACACACAAACACACTCCCACCTAAACACACACTCCCACCATGCTCTACTTTCATACATTGAAAGTCTGCTTCAATGGAAATACCGCTGCTTTGCTTCGGCTTCATCGTAACCTATTTAACATCTGTTTGCAGACCTTTTAAGGAGGCCATTTGTGTGATTGTTGGGGTTGACGTCTGCTGGCCTGATTCCTGCTCCTTAACTCACTGCTGAGCTGTTAACCACTTTTTACAGGAAGTTGAGCGTCTTCATAGTCATCTGCAGTGTGAGTTTTGTTCAGTGCCACATGAAAACCTTACAGTGGCGATATAGGCCCCTGAGAAATAAGAGCACTGAGAAACTTCCCACAGGCCAGGGCTTTCTCACACCGACTGTGCTGAAGTTAGGGGTGGTGTCAGGGTCATGTCCTGCTGAGATCCTGTGAGATACAGATGAAGACGAGAGCAAGCATGCTCTCATTAGACATGCAGTGGAAACTTGGCCTGTATTTCTGACAGTGTGATACATTGCAGAGATATAATGAATGTGTGTGTTTTGGCGTTGCACTTGCCACTTGTGGTTTTCATTGTCGAGTGTTAGGTTTGTGTAAAGTGATTATTGTGATGCAGTTAAAATAAACCTGTCCTGAAAATTACATCTTGCTATGCTCATTAAGGCTCTCTAGCGTGTCAGTAAAAAGCACAGTGAACCATCAGGTTTTTGAGAAACTACGGTCTGCTATTGTGTATTGATGGCATAGTTTCCTTTGTGTTGTAGGCCCTTGCTGTTTTTAAGCTGTTTCAGGTTTAGCTGTTTGTTCATATTTCCATTATGCATTGAACAAAACATGAGGAAGTTAAACTTGTCATCTTCTCGTCTGGTGTTTTTCACACTGGCCACTGGAGTTGTGGTAAGTATATGAGTTTTATGATAAATGACGTCTTTGTCAATTGGCCAGTTCCAAGAAAATAAAAGGTGTAGAAATAAATGGAAGTATTATTGTTCACAGCTAGCCCATAAATTTGCATGAGTAAAGTTTATAAGATTATGTTAAACTACGCCCTGTTACTCATTTTTGTTTAACAGATCTGGTAGAGACTAAGTACTTGTATGCCTCTTTGCATTCTTATACCACAATCTGCATCACCTAAGATGCAGCATGTTAATTCAAATCTACAGTCATCTCTCTTGCGTAAACACCTCCTGCCATAAAGCTAATCGAAGCTAATATGAAGCTTCAACTGAATTACATGCAGTCAAAGCAATAGTAAAAGAAGGGAGTTTTGTGTGATCTTTGGAAGATCCCCACTCAATTTGGCAATTCAGACTACGCAAACCTGTTAGCTTTTGCTAAACTTTAACTTGAAATGTATTTTGCACAGAACATCCAAATGTAATCAAACATTTAATTTCTCTTTTATGAAGATTTAAAAATAAGATTTTGCTTGGATTATCATTTGAATTAGAAAAATGAATTTAATTTTGAAGCACTGACTGATTTTTTTTTTTTTTCAAATAAATGTTGGCTAAAGCTTAAACGTCTCTCTCTTCAAATTCACAGAGTAGAAATTTGACAAGAACTCAGGCTCTTGGACACCATTCTTCTGCGCGTACGTATGGTTGTGATGTTTGTCAGCCATGATGGGCAACGGTTAAATTGTGGTGGAAAAGTCTGGCCTATTGACTTCCATTGTTTATGGAGGCCTAAGAACACCCATGCCACGCCACTTGCGCATCAACCTAACCACTCCGCTGCTCAGCACAGCTGTATAAATAGATAGGAAAGATTGCCCTAGATACACACTAGCACGCACATACACACACATATAAAACATAAGATACCAACACCTTCAGGTGTTGATATGTGGCATTTGTGGGGACAACCTCACTTACATAGGGAAGAGAAATGAGACAGAGATATGAAACCACAAGTAGTACATTTAACTGACACTGAGTGAACAAAAGGGAGCCCCCTGAATTTGTATGTTCAGACATGCCATTGTTGTCTATTCACCCTTTTTGACCTTTATTTGATGGTTAAAATGCAGTGGGTGCTTGCCTCCACCAGGTGGCATTAGATTCTTAAAGAAGGCAAAATGGCAGACTAACTAAATAATACACGGCTTGACTTTAGTCTAGAGATGAAGGTTTGTGTGAATAAAATGTACATTATTGTTTTTTTTACTGTGTAACTGTCTATACCGTAAGTGCATTTTGATTTAAATACAAGTATTTTATAAATAAGTACCTGTTCTTTTTTTTTTTTTTTTAGATTATTAATTAAATTGCTGCTGTCATTTTTACATGTTTCTTCTTGAAATTAAGGTTTGTACCAGATCCATTTAACACTAGAGGCCAAGTTTTTCACATTTTCTAAAAAACTCTTTAGAAACTTTTTCAGAGTTTCTAAAGAGTTTTTTTTAATATGCAGTGCAGATCAAACTTTGAATATGACCTAGATTCAGTGATGTATATTATATATGGGTGTGTTTTTGGCTCCATGATGTTCTTTAAGTCAGAGGAGGTTGCTCAAGTGACAGCCATTCAGCTACTGTCACAAATAAGCAAACATAAACTAGTCTGGTCGTAAGAGCTATTTAATCTGTGATAGCTCTTAGTTTTTTTAGTCAGATTTTTTCTATGTGTATAAACATAATGATAGTAATGTGTACATGCTGTGAGATTGTGTGAGATAAGGGAAAGGCAGTGAGTGAGAACTGGGGTTTGGTGCTGACTAGTTTTAAGTTACTGCTTTCATATCCCTGAAAACCAATACTTCCATTGTCGCATGGTACAAAAGCAACATTACCATACTGTTCCAAAGACTGTGTGGGACACTGAAATTCTCAAGGTTAGTTTTAAAACTTCACTTAGTTTGTATGTCAGGAAGCTTGGTTTATGTTACTTTACTCCTAAATAATAAACATTTATCTGTTTTTTACAGTTTAATAGCTGCAGAAATTTGATAAACAAAACAGTGATTTGTTTGTTCTCCACTGGCCACGCCTCCATTCCTCTGTTTGCCTTCAGGTAAGGCACTCGCGGGAGTACGGCCTATGTTACCTGAGCCTTCACCTGGCAGCAAGAGAAGGCGGAGCTGGGAACATTTTGCACTGGGGCGGAGAGAGAGAGAGAGAGAGAGAGAGAGAGAGAGAAGATTCAACAGGTGTGCGCTATGAAAAACAGCTGAAGACTGGTTATGAAAATAACCATGTTAAAGTTAAAGGTAGCTGCTGTCAGAAGCGGTTTGTAATTGATGGCCCAGCTATGTCACCTGGCTGCGAGTGCTATGTGATGCCCAAGGACAGCAAACAGTGGAGGTAAATGCATGACTCTTTCTGAACTGTGTGTATTTATATGGTGCAGCTAATGATCAAATTTAGCAAAAGCAACAAAAAAAGAAAAGTAACTATAACAGCTTTACAAACAGGATTCATTAATAGTCAAAGCAGACTGTGTAAATGCCCTCTCAGGCTTTACTCTAGGTTTATTATGTTGTTGACAAATGTTATTTAGATACTAATTGATTAGCAACAGGTGAAATATAGTGTGACAGTCATTAATGAAAGTCCTTGTGCTGATGTCTCTGCACATTCTTCCTCACAGGTTTGATTCAGGTGGTTGGATCTGAGCGGCCTTGGTTCTCTCTCAGCAGGATTGCTCCTGCTCCCGATTCCAGCAGAGATTCAGCCAGAGGAGTCGGTACATTTCTCAGCATTTCATCACATGGAAAACAAACCTAGAGTTGCCTCCAGTTCACCTAAGTTACATGTTGTTTGTACTGTCAAGTTGTAAATAGATGATGGGTAAGATGAGGTTTGGATCAGCAACAGTGATTTGTAACTTTGTGTCTGTTGTGCTGTGGTTTACGTAAGCATGGTAACGCACTAATGAGTGACAAGACTGATAAATGTGTATGTGAAAGACACTCAGGTTCACTCTCTTGTCACCTTTAATATAGCATAACTGGAATCTACAAACATCTGAGTCACCTCATCCTCATGGCCAAGGAAAGTGTCGACTCTGGTACGTTTATTTTGATCTCCTTTTCTGCTTCTCCCTCTCCCCTCCTTTCATTGTATTCGCTGAGACACATTCAGAGGCAAGCAGTGAGTTCAGTGTTTTGCATTTCAAATAAGTATGCCATAACACTAATATCCATTAACACAAACATATCGTAAACACGCACATACACATCCATCTGTTGTCTGCTGATGTAAACGATACATTAAATCTTTGCATTTAACGTGTGTCTGACAGGCCTCACATGGGAGGTGAGGGCAAACAACCGCCACTACCACAAACACAAACAGAAGAAATCCCTCCTGTTCTTCCGCTGGGGGCGATACGCGGTGAGTCAGTCACGCAAGTGCTTCCTACCCTCCCCACCTGTTGGCTTGCTGATGCACAGAGGAAAGGGTTAATATGTTGATACACACGTCTCCCTTGTGCCACTCACCCTCTCTCTATGTCTTCATGTCGGTTGCCAGGACAATTTGGTGCGCAGCTACAAGTACTCCCCCCTGACTTTCTTGCCCCTGACACTGTTCGAACAGTTCCAGCGAGTCGCCAATCTCTACTTCCTCCTCATGGTGGTGATGCAGGTCAGACAAAGCTGGCTCTCACTCTGTATCTAATGCACTGACTCTAGAAGATCCAAGTTGGTTTGGATTTGATTTTTTTTCCTAGTATCGAATTCACAATATAAAAAAAAAAAGTGTAGCTTCTTCTGCGAGCAAATTAAATTCACCTTTAAGGAATGTTTCTGATTATGAGACAAAATGTCTTTTTTGTTTTAATTATGGGAATGGTGCTGATATATTCCTCACATTGCTATCCACATTTCTGGTCCTTTTGGATGTAAAGTGTACTTAACATCATGGTGTGTCAGGGGGTATTTATGACTGTTTGTTGAGATATCAATTGACCAGCAAATGTCCTGCGACACACCTTACACAAACTCCAACCTGACATCATGATTTCCTCTTATACAATACATATTGGTTCATTTGAGGATCAAATTTGTCTGGTATAGTTTGACATAGTAATTTTAACTCAAAGTCCACTACAGGGATTTCAGTTGTTTTAATGTCTTTTTTTCTTTTTTCATTGGCGCAGTGATTATCACTTGTACTGGTGTGTGTGCATGGTTTGCACAGCATGTCTGACTCCATTTCCTTTTCCTCCTGTGTGTGTATTCGTGCTTGCATATTGTCTCCAAAGTGTGTCCCTCTCATCTCATCCATACCCTGGTACATCACCGTCATCCCGCTGTTCACCGTACTCACTGTGAGAGGGCTGAAAGACCTCGCCAACGACATGGTGAGAGCGCCGGTCACCCCTTAGTTCCCCTTGTCTCAGCTCTGGAGAGTCTGGGAGGGGGAATATCTCTCTGTGATAAATGCACCAGCTATCATGCAAATACATGAGCTTAAACACAAATATACGACGGGCCTCACGCATGCATTTGTGAACCTGGCACTTAAGCATGTATGCACTCTTTTCTCTCCTTCATTGTCCTCATTGACTCCTTGTCCTCTCCTTTCTGACAAAACCAGTCATCCCAGTAGCATTAATTTTCTCTCCTATCATTAAAGCTTTTCCTTTTAAATGCAGGCGTGATGTTTTGCATGGAGAATTCTCTGGTTAAGTGCATCACTGAGTTACGGTCGTTAACAGCTCTGGGTGAAACGCTTGCTTGACCCCTCTCTATTGACTAATCATTTAGTGGAGGGCGTAAATCTCCCAGCTGGTGTCACTGTAGAGCCCCGTAATGGCGTTTCTCCTCTCTCCTTTCTCCTGTTCAACCTTTCATGGCCACCCTCACTCCCTCTCACACGCTCCCTGTCCATCACTCTTTTTCTCCATCCTTGTCACGTTTCTCAATCTATCTCTTTCTCCTCTCTCATTCCTTTTTTTTTTGTCCTCTCTCTCTCTGTCTCTCTCTCTCCATCCCTGGTCCAGGCAAGGAGACGCAGTGACTCTGAGATTAACTCGCGACCCTGTGACGTACTCGTCTCCCAGAGGTGAGGACAAAGACAGTGGGTTATTCTCCCAGGACTCAGCGCGGTTTCAGCTTAAAGCAACCCTCTAATGAAGCTCTAATGAAGTGTGAATGAGTGAATCCCTTGATGGTCCCTTTGTGCATTAGAGCAGTGCAAAAGAAGAGCATTTTCCACACCTATTGGGAGAAAAGAACTATGACCAACCTCTTGATGACATCTTTTCCTGTCGTCAAAGATACTTTTGCCTCACTCTGTTTCTGAGACTCTGTTTCTGCATCCCAAATCATGTGCTTTCCCCTGTGGGTTTTTCTTTAATCTGAAGTCTTGCAAAGTGTGGTAGAAGACAGAAAAATGAATAGTGCTTTGCTGTAACACTAAAGAATATAATTTCAGTGAAAAGGCCTGCTGATGCTTTTTTTTTTCTAACCCACTCTTTATCTGGTTCCTATTTCAGTTTCAGCACAGAAAAGTGGAAGAACGTGTGTGTGGGAGATGTACTGCGGATCCACAAAAACCAAGTCATCCCTGTGAGATTTTCAAATTATAAATCACTGAAATTAACAGCAACATTGAAAACAAAGTGTATGATTATTGTTGCTCAAGCAAAATAGGACTACATTATTCAGTGGTTGACCTACCCTGTATACAGCTATAAGAGTAGCCTGTTTAAATGAAGTAATTCCATAAGTGTAAAATGTCAGCTAATGTTTGAGATATCTGTCTAAATGCTCCGTGGCCCTGTTTGTACTTCCAGTAACATTCTTCTGAGCCCTTTCTGTTTCATTTTTCTGATTTCTTCCTCTTTCTTCTCAGGCTGACCTTCTCCTCCTGTGTAGTTCAGAGCCTCACAGTCTGTGTTATGTAGAGACAGCGGATATCGATGGGTAAGAAAACCCGTCAGCCTCAATCTCTTGAATAATTCTGTGAAATATCATATAACCATCATATACATGTTTGTATACATTTAATTATTGTAGTTACAGCAGTTGATTTTTGTACAGCACATAAAGACTAGCAAAACAAGTACAAGTAATATAACAAACCATATAAAAAGACAGATAATAATAAAAAATAATAGCACTAAGTTTTAGGATTTAAAGGTGATATTGATTTTAGAGTTCCAAGCTTTTCAGGCGGTTTTGCAGCAATGGGGCCTTGCCGACTTGGTCACCTTTAAAGGTCTAAAATATTTTTGACATTCTGGGACAGCTGGATGGGATCTGCCTGCACATCTGAGGCTTTGCGGCCCATAGAAGGGTTAAAGGCATAAGAAACGTTTTGGGTCAGGTGTGGTACAGGTGGGATCAGAAGAATGGTATCCGTCTATGCTATGTGATTTAGTCTTTTTACCACTAGTTTGAAACTAGTGAAGATGCAGTTATAAAGATGATAGTTCCTTGTGGTTTACTGCAGACCTTTTTAATGAGTTCAAATTATTTTCTCCAGACTACTAAACCACCACATCTCTCAACAAAAAAAATCATCTCTACACTTGCCAACTGCAAACTGCATTGACTCCTCATTATTTCTAACGAATAGATCAAGTGTTTAGTGTTATCAGTGTTGTTTTTTTCTTCATACAGAGAGACTAATCTCAAGTACCGACAAGCGCTCAGCGAAACACACAATGAGCTGACCTCTCACCCCTCAGAGGAAGCGCTTGCTGCCTTTGATGGTGAATAAATGTTTTCTATTAAGAATGCAAATTCAGACTTGCTCATCTTAAACTAGAACCAAAATACACAAGGAAACGTTAACCAGAACTGCATCCTCGTCTAAAGTAGGAGCAAGTGTAACCATGTAATCATTTTACAGGTGTCGTGATGTGTGAGGAACCCAACAATCGCCTGTACACCTTCAGAGGCCAGCTGCACTGGCGAGGAGAGTGTCTTCTGCTGGACAATGAGCACATCCTCCTGAGGGGAACAGTCCTACGCAACACAGAGTTTGCCTACGGCTTGACCATATACACTGGTACATGTACAAGAATTTATGGAGTTTTGAAACAGGGATGTCAACATGGATTTCTGCTGAATTTTCATGCCTAAGAGATGTTAGCGAGCAGTAGGATGATACTCTTGTTACTATTGTCAAACTGCTGTGTTGACTCTAAAAATGACACTTAAACAAACAGGATGAATCCCTCATAGATATGTATGATAATAGAGACATAAAAGTCCTGCAAAATGTTTTTGTAGTTACTATCCTCATTTCACCTTCTTCTCTGGCCTCCACTTATTTCAATGACAAATTTTATTACGTGGAATACATTATACTGCTAATTATGGGCAGTACTTAACTCTTGCAGCTGTGTCTTAAATGCGGGTCTGTTAATGTCGGGCAGATTACAGGCTCCTCTCGTCTTTTAAGTGATCATTGATCGGATATTACTGGACCAGGCAAATTTGTCATGGATCTCACTACTGTGACCCTTTCAGTTCTGGTAAAGCCAATCAATAGATCAAATTCTGCCAGAGATGGGTTTTATACCATTCATCAGAGTCTGTCTATCGGCCTGACACCAGTTCATCCTGATGATAACTCTAACCTGACACACACTTGACACAGCCTACTTTAAATAATGTATGATCAAGATTGAAATATTGTTATTGTTGTAGTAAGACTTAGTTCCGTTTCTGTCCTTGAACAGTTTCAAGACACAGCACACATCCTCAGTATTTGTCATTTTTACACATGCAGCTCAGCGTCTTTCGCCAGGCTATATGAGAATGAAACAACATGACCTGAAAACATAATGTGATACTTTATTGATCCCTGCGAGGGAAATTCTCTCTTCCCACTGACCTCTTGGCAGCAGGGTTAGACACCCCCGGAACTGGTTGGGAATCAGCATCTTGCTCAAGGGCACGTCAGCAGATACATACTGACATGGGGGCTTGAACTTTCACCCTCTGGCTGCAGGATGGTTTCCCAACCCGCTCGGCAACGACGCCGCAGCAATAGCATTCACTAGTTGTCTGTTCTGTACCAGGAGCGGACAGTAAGATCCTGAAGAACTGCGGGAAACTGAGAGTGAAGACAACTCGGACAGAAAAGGTTTTCAACAAAGTGGTGATCGTGGTGAGTGGGTAAAGGGCATGGGGATGACAAGCATGAGACATCTTGAAGAGTTATTATAAACTGTGCGTGTCTATATTCTGGATCTCCAGATTGTCCTGTCCGTGCTCCTGACAGCTCTGCTCCTCGCCATCGGCAGTGGTGTGTTTTCGAGTTGGGTGATGAAGGACTCTGGGTTTCAGTCTGCTATGGTTGTTGATGATAATCCTGCATACACGGGGTTCCTCATCTACTGGAGCTACATCATCCTGCTCAGTCCGGCCATGCCCATAGCTCTCTACATCACGTTAGTCACGTTCATAATGTTGCACACATTCAACTGTAGCAGGAAGCTGGAAATACACCTGTGTTTGTGTACGTACATTGTCTTATTATTGTCCTCCATGACTGCATGTCCGCAGCTTTGAGATGATCCACACAGTCCACAGCCTGTTTATTGGCTGGGATTTGGAGATGTATTGGCAGCCAGCGGACAGACCAGCCCAAGCCAGGAATACCTCACTGAGTGAGGAGCTCGGCCAAGTGGGATACCTGCTGAGTGACAAAACTGGAACACTAACACAGAACCGACTGCTTTTCCGACAATGCTGTATAGCTGGAGAGATCTATGGTAACAGCAATCTGAAGTCATGTAATGATTTTCCACTTTTTTTCAAACTTTTTTTGTGATATTTTGAATTTTCCTTTGGTAAAAGAAAACAACAAAAGTCATATCCAGCATGATGCTCTTATCGTATTAAATCAAACTATGTTTATCTGACCTCCTGCTGGATGGGTAGCTTGAAATTAATATTCCGACCACTCACAGACTTTTGAATAACCTCACCCTCTGCCCAGTCCTGCAAATAAAATAGACCTTTTCCTCTGTATTTTTAATTTACCTCAGTATCTACTTTCAATAGGATGAATTATGAATGCAACATGCTCTCAGAATGCAGATTTACAGGATTTTAAGCAGCTTTCATTTTAATTTAAAAAATCTGAGACATGTCAGGAAGTAATGATGTTGGATATAAAGTTAAGACAAATAAAGTTCTTCCTCATCCCATATCAGTAAAATCCTCCCATTAAAAGCTTGTTAACAGGATAGTATTAATCAGATGTGCTGTCACAAACCAAACATTTAAAGTATTTTAAAATATACAGAGAAAGTACAAAATTGTTGAATAGATTGAAATCTTGAAAAGTGAGGAAAGGACAAAAAACATTTTTTTACATCTCTGTTTGAAAGAGATTGATTGCAACTGTAATAAAAACAGAATAACAATCCTTAATATCCCCCTTTCAGCATGACATAGTAGTGGTAGCAATGAGATTCAAGATTCATTGTGCACAAAAATTAAACAGACATTGGCAGTTAAATGAAATAAGTCTCAGGCTACCCTCAGCAATGTTAAAAGAAAAACATGGATAAAGATGTTAATGCAAGTAAAAGAATAATTTGAGACCAGAAAATAGGAAAAATGTAAAACAAAAATATAGTATATAAAACAAGCCACAACTTAACACACTAAAATAAAATATGAAAAAAGAAAATGGAATAAGAAATAAGAATATAATACCGTTTGAGGAAGGTGAGCAGAAGTGATGAAAATGAGGTGTAAATGATGGTTTACCTACTTATTTGTGTTCACTCAAGTTTGTTACAAGGTTGTAGTTACACGATTGTATCTTTAAACACTAATTTGTTTCCTTAGATATTAATTTATCTAACACAGTTTGCTAATTACCAGAGAGCAAAGTTTCATCACTGTATCACAGGGGGGCGGAGATCCCTCAGGGGAGGTGACCTCACATAAACCTTGGATGAAACTTGTTCCTCAGAGAGAGACAACACAGAGACACTTAACATGCTCATATCCAACAGCCATGTTTTAAATATTTAACACCTGAACAGCTCACTGAAGACAAACTGTAATTGAAACCTTGTCAGAATCCCATCAACCATATGTTGTGTGTCTGAGCCACCTGATTCAGCTCATGTGTTTTTTTTGTCCTCCTCTCTCTCTTCAATTTTACTTTTGCATATTCTAATAATGTACTTCATTTTGATTTAGCTTTTTTTTAAAAAATGAAATACAATAATTTCTTTACTTTCACAGGTGACGCATCAATCAAAGCAGAGGACATAGAGGTACCATATCTTACTCTCAAATTTGCAGCTGTATTTTTTTGCTCTTGTTTCCCTCTTCCTTGTGTATTTCTGTCCTAACTGAAGGGTATCCTCTTCCTCTACCATCTGCATTAGACTCTAGTCATATTGGTGTGTGATCTTTTTCCCTGTACATGTGCAGCCCATGGACTTGAGCTGGAATCCGTTCTCCTGCGGTGGTCTGTACATGTCGGCTCCCAGCCTGGTGGAGAAGCTCCGAGGGGAGCAGTGTCCGCTCAGCAGGCAGTTCCTCTCAGCACTGTCTTTATGTCACACTGTCATGGCGGAGTGGAAGGAAGGTTGTATGAGAGTATTTTATTATTTAGATCAAAGCAGTTCAAATCTTAACCTCCTTTTGATAAATGCATGTAACCTAAACATGTGCTTAATGTTCACTCTGTGATTTTTTTTTTTATTGTTTGGGGTTGCTACAATTAAAGGTGATATAATTACACACACTACTATTCTAATGTTGAAGCAGTTTTCTAACCACTTAAAGTCAGTGGTCTAAATCCAATATTATAATGTGCATGGATAAAGTTTCATCAGACCTTTCCTGGTAGACCACATGTTTACTTCCACCTCATGTACTGATGCATTCCTCCAGAGGCCCCAGTTTACCAGGCTGCTTCCCCAGATGAGGAGGCTCTTGTTGGTGCAGCAAGGGAGCTGGGCTGGGTCTTTCTGTCCAGGACAAGAGACTTTATTGTCGTCTCCGAGCTGGGGGTCATTCGCCAGTATCAGCTGCTGGCACTGCTTGACTTCACAAGCAAGAGAAGACGCATGTCTGTGCTGGGTGAGAGCTGGCCTCTCTAAATATACACTAAAATCAACTGTTCAGTCTTACTGTCTCTTGTAATCTTTTGCACTCACCTCACTTTTTTTGCACTTATGCTAAGTTTTCCAACGTCGACTTCTTTTCTGGATAAATCATCATAATCGTACTGTTTTTTTGTTTTGTTTTGTTTTTTTTTTACAGTGCGGGAGCCAGAGGGTGGGTTAAAACTGTACTGCAAAGGGGCGGACATAGTGATCCTGGAGAGACTGCAGAAGGACTGTCCATATCAGGAAAGGACTGAAAAAGCCTTGGAGGTAAACTGGAGTTTCTGCTTAACCATTAGTGTGTGCTGTTATTGATCCTACTATTTCTGACACTTTAGTATGTTTATTTTTTTGTTTCTATATTTAAAAACTTAAGAATCACACAAAAACTCCAGTATTGATCATTTGTTTTCATTTTGTCTTAATTTCCAAGTTTGTGTTTTCAAGTTGTGATAAAGTAAGTTGACAAAGAGTATGTCTTTACCATGTTTACCATCTACTGTAAAGGTCTACGATGTTAGCCCTCTTAGCTTGTGTGCGAGCATGCTAACATTTGATAAATAGCACAAACTGCTGAGGGTAATGGAAATGTCACACAGGTCTTTCGTGATAAACTAAAGAATTTGACTTTTTTTTGGCCTAATGGTGAACATTTGATGAAAAGTTTGAGAGTCAAAGTTGCTGGAATTAATCTTTAGGGGATGTAGAAGAATCTCTGTACAAATTTACTGGCAATCCAGTAATTGTTGTGATATTTATGTCTGGGCCAAGGATTGGATCAATCAACTGTCAAAGCGACATTTCTAGAGCCAAGCTGCTAGCATGGTGGGAGTTGGATAACTATAAAAATTTAAGACCATCATTGATATCAATTGTCTGATCATGGACCAGTTGAAATTGATCAATGATCAATAGAGTCAGGGTCAGGCCCACAAGCTCCTGCTGAAGTCCCACTGATAGCTGAGGCATGTCTGCCAAGACTTTATCTAATGTTTTCTTTTGTCAATTCTTCTATTCTGGCTGAAAGATCAGTCAGTAAATAATGTGGAAACCTATTTAATAATGTGTTAACTTCTCTTCTGTCAGTTGTTTGCCCAGGCCTGTCTGAGGACTTTGTGTGTTGCTGTTCGATCTGTTCCCGAGGCATCCTGGGGGCAGTGGAGTAAAACTCTGGAGCAGTCTGCTGCCATGGCGACCTGTGACCGTGACGCACTGCTGGAAAAGCTATATGATCAGATGGAGAGAGAGCTGCAGGTGGGCTTTTCCTCAGTGTGATTTTTATAAGTTTATTGTCAGTCCTCCATTTAAAGTGGTGTAGCTGAGTATCGACACAGCATGAGCAATATGGGAAACTTTAAATCAAACCTGTGCTTAATGGTTTCTGCCTACTATTTTCTGAATTAAGTTCTGTATGTGTGGAGCATAAAAAAATCCTTGTTTCCAAGTGTCTTTGGTCAATCCTTTTTGTTATGAGACTGAACATAACTAGTATTATTTCTTTGTCTCCTTGTTACAGTCGTTCTACTCTGTAATAAAGTCAATATCCTGTAGCAATACTAAGAACATATTTTTACTGTCATGTTTTGCAGCTTGTGGGGGTGACAGCAATAGAGGACCGGCTTCAGGAAGGCGTTCCGGAGACGATTGCTCTTCTTCAGCAGGCAGGGCTTAAAATATGGGTACTCACCGGGGACAAAAAAGGTATTGTGACACATTGTAGCAGGATGTGGGAATGGCATCATTTTGAAAGCTTTGCCTTAGTTACATCAAAACAAAGTCCCACTGTGGTTGTCTGTCTGTCTTTCCCTCTCTTCCCTGTTCTCTCTTTCTTCATTCTTGTAGAGACTGCGGTGAATATTGGATATTCTTGCAAACTACTGGACCCTGAGACCAGGTTACTGGAATGGCAGGAGCTGAGGTAAGCAATGATTAAAAAAAGACACAGATACACACACAAACACACGCACATTATCCCATTGATCTTTGTGCATTTGCCCCTCCAGACAGATACTACAGTCCCCAGACCCAGGAGTCAGTTTCTTCAAGGCCAGACAGGTAGAGCTGTGGGCTGCAGACAAGAAGACGACTGGAGCAAAGACGGCTGTGGTCCTCACTGGACCTGAGCTGGTAAACACCGAACACACAGAAAATGACCTACAGATTACTTACAGTTTACAGTAAGTAGTAGTAGTACAGTTTGCAATTGACTAAACATAAGGCTCTAGTACAATTAAAATACAGAGTTGGATGTTGTCACTTAGTATATGTAAAGTTAAGTTAAAGTTTAAAGGAAACACACTAGAAACACGCTTTAGATCTGAGTGATTTGAATAGGTTTGTCGCTCCTAATATCCCCGTTCAAGTTACACAGCCGTGTATAATCTGATCTGTCATTACTTCAACATTATTGATCATAGCTGATTCAAAAATGTAAAGCAGCATGACTTTAAAATAAGATTCCTTCTACGAAACTCAAAAGCGAAAGTGAAGACTCGTCTAAAGATGCATGAGAGGGCAGAGCTGTTTTATATGAATATAACCAATACTGATGTTGATGTACTCCAGACAGAGTTCGACCAGAGACCAGACTGGAGGGCCATGTTCATGAGCCTGGCAGAACAGTGTCAGTCTGTGCTTTGCTGTCGCGTAACACCTGGACAGAAGGCAGATATCGTCACACTGGTCAGGAAACACACGAGCTCGATCACCCTGTCCATCGGGGACGGTGCCAATGATGTGAACATGATCAAGAGTAAGTCAGGATGAATGAAAAGCTGACAAAGAAAATGTATGTTTGAGATAAAAGCTTCTACAATGTATACTGTTTTTCTCTTTTTATTACATTTCTTCCCTGTTTTTTTTACTGTTATCCTTCCCTGACACCAGCGGCTCATATTGGTGTGGGAATAGCTGGAGTGGAGGGAGGCCAGGCAGTGCAGAACGCAGACTTTGCATTGTCCCAGTTCAGATTTCTGCAGAGGCTGCTGCTGGTCCACGGATGCTGGTCTTACAGGCGCATTTCCCTCTTCTTGCGCTACTTCCTGTTTAAGACCTGTGGCTTTGCTCTTGTGCACATATGGTTTGGTTTCTTCAACGGCTTCAGTGCTCAGGTTAGACACACGTGGGTGAAATCTGATGACATAAAGGCTCATGTTAAAGACTGAAGTTAAATTATTTCTCTTCTGCAGTCTCTGTATGAGACATGGTTCATCGCTCTCTACACTGTCTTCTACACAGCATCGCCCATTATGCTTGCAGCCTTCTTTGAACAGGTGAGATAGTTTAAGAGATAGATGTTTTTATTAGTTCGGTAGTCATGTTTTGGTATATAATCAGTCAGTTTTTAAATTATAATATTTCATATTGCCCCGTATTGTAGGATGTGAGTGCAGAAGGCAGCCTGAAATGGCCGGAGCTGTACAAGACTGGCCAGAGGCAGGAGCTCTCCAGCCCACTGATGCTGTTCTTGTCGCTCCTGTATGCCGTCTACTCGTCGCTTGTTCTCTTCTTCATCCCCGTCGGAGTCTTCTACAACACGGCCTTTGACTACCAGACCATGGCAGTCACTGTCTCCATGGCAGCCACATTCACTGCTACCATTGAGGTTGGGATTGTTTCATAGACTACAGAACTGAACTACAGAAACAAAGGAGGAATATTGGAAATTATTCCTATGTGTAATAATAAAATATTGCTCTCTCTAGGAAATGATGATGACCTATAGATGTCATAATGTGAGATTATTTCTGCATGTGACAGAACTGTTATTCCTGATTATATGAAAAGGTAGCCAAACAGTACAATAATAGTAGTAGTATGATGATGAGTATAATTATACACACACCAAAATATTGTCTGTGTGCATTTTCTGGTAACTCAAAACATGTACTTGAATTCAGAAAAAATGCAGCTGCATTGGCCAAGAATGAAATAAATTTGAATTAAAATAAAAAAATGAAGGAATTAAATTTGTAGAAACAAAATCATTGATCATCTGCATCTTGTTTTAGTTCCCTTATTTTTTTTTTTTATTTAGCATTTGTTCACTCGTAGCAACTGTACTGCATATCCGGATGATTCTTGATCGATTGATCTTGATTGTTTCGGTTTGTCTTTCAGATTGTGCTGGTGACCAGATACTGGACCAAGTACAGTATTGCAGCTGTGTGTATCTCTTTGCTGTTATTCTTCATCTGTACCAGGATCACTCACAACCCCCGCCTGTTTCAGAGATCACCCCGCGACTACTTCTTTATCGGTACTCCTCCACTCATCTCAGCGCTCGCCTTCTCTTTTTTCATTTCTGTCTGTTGAATGACAGAATGTGATGTTGCTCCTGGCGGCGGTCATTTCAACATCCATTACTGCAGGAACTGCTGGATTTGATTCACATGGAGACAAATTATATCAAAACAACAACCAAACAAGCATAAAGAACATTTCTGTTGATCTGCTCATCTGCCATCATCCGTCTAAGTGTGTTCTGTTCGCTCTGCGTGTGCTTTTCATCAGGGGTGTCTGATAAGGCCTTCATTGATCCAGTTGTATGGCTCACAGCTCTACTCACTACATGGACGGCTGTTTTGCCCTCAGTGACCGCCCTCGCTCTTAATGTCATCCTCACCATTCGTGACAAACACAAGGTGAGACATCTACATGACAAAAAAAAAAAAAAAAAGCTGAGTTTTTGTACCAAGTAAGGTGATGATTTGATTTCCATTCACCAAGTTATTGAGGTTTAATTTCTCTCAAAACAAAAGCAACATCCGTATGGTAGCTGGTCACTGATGTCGCTCTCCCCTGGCTGTCATGTAGGTCCACACCGCATCCCAGCCTTTGGAACTGAGGTCAAAGCTGAAGAGAGGAGTTGTTCGTCGCCGTTCCTCTTATGCCCTCTCTCAGGGAGCCGGGCCTGGTCGCCTCATCACTTCAGGGACTTGCATCCGCAGCACGGTGCCATCCGTGGATGAGAAGGTGACTTTTCGTTATAACTCCACTGACTCACAAGGGCAAACTCGCATGACAGACAGTGGCAGTGCACCAAGTGGCACATGACTAATGACTGATAAATTCAAGATTTTAATATGGGAAATGTCATTGTTACTGCAACACTGAATTGAAAACATGATTCATTATATGTCTGTACTTCAAACATGTTTTTATGGGCAATGTACAGCCTGCACCAGCACTTTTGTATATACCTACCATTTTCCAATAAAGTACATTACATAATATATTTAATACATTATGTAACGTACATCTTGTTTATTGTCTTTACTTGACAGTTTGCCTCTGTATGAATATCTCTGGTCTCTGTAGTGTAGAGATTGTTGTGGTAAAAATCAAATTTCCATCTGCTGGGGTCACAGGAGATTTCCTTTGAAGATCAAACCAAACACAATAAACCGACAGCACCGCTTCGTTTTACAATTGTTTTATTTGTTAATTTATTTCAAAACACGCAATTTTACCCATATTATCCTTTTAAGTTTTTATTTTTCTGTAACAGTTATTACTCAGATTTTTTTCCTTCTCAAAAGTCTCAACTAGAGTGAAACTAAAAGTCCTCCACAGGCTCTCCGGCTTCTGCAGTGGGAGGAGGGAAAAGAGGCTTTCTGACCAGACATCGTGAATTTATCCCTCATTTCTGTGTGTGTGGATGTGTGTGTGTGTGTGGGAGTTAACACCAGGGTGTAAATATGTGTAATATGTGTGTACATCTATGAATGTGTCTGTGTGTTTAAGTGCAATAGGTGGAATGTCCACATGGCCGGTAAATCACAGGACCCGTAGAGCAGCCCAGAGAGCTGAACATTGTCTTCTAGGTGTGGTAGCCAGATTGTCATACCTCTGATTTCATCTTTGGTTTCAGCAAACACTCTCAAAAGGCAGACTCACCCTCTCCAGCATGTGCCTGTGTCTGTTTGTGTGTCTGTCTGTCAGTCCGAGTGCAATATAAGCCACCATCTCCAGACGACTTTGTAAACTTAAGTAAATACAATGTAAGTGTCTTTGCATTGATTGTGGCCCTTCCTTGGCGCTGGGGACAAAGACAGTCAAACATTGTAGTACAATGGAGCCATGAGCGGAGGGGAGGATCAGCTTGCAAACATCAACATGGACTCCATTTTGATGTCAATGGCAGTTTGGGGCATTCATGTAAAGCTGTAAGACATCAGTCTGGTGAAGCATGGTATGCTGTAGTGCTCTTCTCTCCCCAGCTACTCTCTACTGTACCCTGAGTGACTGAGGGTTTCTCTGCCCGCTCAGGGGAGGGGTGGGGAAAGAGGGGTGGGGTCAGGTTGAGAGGTCATGGATGGCGTGAGCAGGAGTGTCTAAATGTGGAGGGAAGGGGACTGGAGGGGAGGTTGAGGTTGTACACTCTGACCCAGCAGCAACGATTAAGATTGGGGGGGTCAGGTGTTTGCATAGTTCTCTGTGCAAAAGCCACCAACCGGAGCCATTTTTTTATTCCTCGCGGCTGGTTACATCATCATTTAGATTAGCAGGAAATTGTGGTGGGTGATGGGAAGTATGGTCTTTGCACCACAGGTCTTGTTTTCTACTCCTGCAGTGCACTACATCGTGGCAGTAGAAGCGCAGGAGGGTGAAGAGTGACGGGAGATGAGGAGGGAGTGAATTTACAATGGCTAATGGAGCATTGCGTA
>JBAJHX010000106.1:18277048-18288346 GCA_037176925.1 Amniataba percoides
CGCGCTCGAACACTGCAGGCTGTGATGGGATGGAACATGAATGCTTTGGAGGGATGGTGGGGCAGTCGTTTGGCAGTCGGGCACTACAGCTCGTCACTATTCAGAGAGCCTCTTTTCCCTTGGTCTTGTTCTTCGGCCTCCCCTTCCTCCTCCCCACTGGCCTGCCCTCTCTCTACCTTTTTTCTTGTTTTGAAACTGATTGTCTTCTACCATCACAAAGACACTTGGTTCTGATTGATTAACAGGTAACAGAAGAGGGAGAGCACAGTGTGACTGGGGGTGTCTACATCAGTCCCACTGGCAGCCTTCGAACCCACAGTGAAATGACGCACGCAAATGCTGTTTGACAGTAAATGCCGACGACATTTCGGGTTGGATTATCGGTTGCCAAATGGTCCTGCGGTTGGTTGGTCGGTCAGTCAGTAAGAAATGGTTTCAAATTTTCGCATGACAAATATTGCAACCCATAGCAAAGGAACATAAAAAAGAAACACTTTGTCTTTCACATTGGTACAAATGAACACACGTACACAGGTTGAAGAAAAGCATGTAGACAGACATACAGGTATATTCAGGACCGCCCGGGCCTGTGTGTGTCCCTCTGATTAACTCCAAGTAAACAGCCTGTCTTTGGAAAAGCAAGACACACATTTCAGGACCCGAGTGAGGACCACAAGCTGAGGAATGAAGATTGAATGCTATTGATTGGGAGGAGAGGAGTTTGACCTCCCCCAGCACACACTGCCCCCTACTGTCTGGATTTATATACATCAAAGAAACATGGGGAAAGGGGAAGGGTTGCAACAACACATGCACACAACCAGTGAATCCAACAGTGACGGAAATTCTAAAAACAAGGACCCCTCCAACGCCTAAAACCCAAATCCTCCCACCCTTTTTTTTTTTGTTTTGATAACCAAAATATCCCCCACCCCTTCTCCACCCACTCCCAAGTCTTTCCATCCTCCTCCTCTCCCCACAAAATCACAGGTCATTCCTGTTGGTTTCTATACAGTTATACAATATCCATGCACAAAAGAAAAAAACGCACCTTCTTTTCAATAGGAGGTGCTGGTCTTTAATATTCTAAGAACATCAGGAGCACTTGAACACACCCAGGAACCTTCAAAAGTAACTGTGAAATTGTATTTTTTTTTTTCAGAGAAAAGACAACTTAAAGGCAGAAGAAAGCTAACAATGAGTAAAAGGTTATTCCTCCTTTGGTTTAACATCAAATTTTTGGTTTAGATTTCAGCCCAAATCATTTTTTTCTTTCTTTCTTTCTTTTTTTTTTTTTTTTTGGTTGTTGTTTTTCTTTTAAATGTACCCGCCTTGGAGAGAGCTTTGAACTAAACATCTGAAGTGAGTAGCTCTTGCCCCTCTCTCTCTATTCTAGCCTTCTCTTCTGTCTCTTCTTTTCTCATGTAACCCTCCACAGAAACATTCACAATGTCTTTTCCTTTATGAAAACAGTAAGTACATGCCGTAGCAAAAACAAACAAGAGAACGTACGAGAAAAATGAGCAAACAAATAAAAGGAATTTAACAGTATAAAGCTTCAAGTCACAAGTTCCAAAACTAACTATCATAGTATCATAGTTTCATAATCATTGTTATCATTAGCAGTATTATTTTCAGTCTAAATTACATAAAGTTTACATGAAAGGTTTTTGAGGTATTTCAGAATTAATTGTCAACACACGCCTACCGAGTCTTAGCACTAGCCAGGGGGAGAGGTCAACTGGACAGACAAGGTGGAGGGAGGAGAGAATTTGTGTCTATAAACTGTCAGTGAGTCTTCCACACTTTTCTAGTGCAGCCTCTGTGCTTGCACGCAGTGGAGAGAGAGAGAGAGAAAAAGAGAGAGAGACATTTAGTGGTAAGGTTTTTACGACTACAGGCCCTCTGAGCGCTTAAATCCTCTGCCTTTTTACCTCCCTCTTTCTCTGTTACACAAAAATATCTCTGATGCGAGAGAGGTAAATTGGCTGAGAGTCTAAGCAACAGCAGGCAGAGAAAAAAAAAACACAAAGGCTGTGAGCTACTATAAGATCAACGATACAGTAACAAAGACTGACAGATTAAGGAGTAACATATAATTTTGTTTCAAATAAATAGTGTATAGAAAATGTTTTATAGACTTTCTACATGATAAAGTGCTTGTATTCTAGTGTATCAAGATGGAAAGTCAATATGGGAGAAAATGCTGACACAGCCCCCCACTCTGTGTCCCTCTCTTTGGCCCCCCTTTCTGTCCATCCAATTATGGGTGCATTGTCTGAATGTGAGTGCATGTTTGTAAGTGGCTGTGCAGCTATATGTATGCACAAGCATGACTCTGTGTGTGTGAGTGTGTGTCCAGTGCAGTCCCACCCGTGGTTGAAGGGAAAAGGCACTCAACTCTTTCTGCAAGACAGCCACCTCCTCCTGTGTGGCACGATGCAGTCTGACTGCGCTGTTAGTACAAACCTGTGTGTGTGTGTGTGTTATGTCAGTGTGTCTGTCTGTAACGGTTTTGGGCAAAGAGGGGCGAGTGGGGAGGGGAGGGTGCTTTTTTTTTTCTTTTTCTGGGTTTTTTTTTTGTTGTTTTTTTGTTGTTTTTTTTTTTTGGTTTGTGTGTCCCCCTAGGCAGTTTGGGACCGGTAGGCTGCAGTATCTTTGGTATTAGTGGCGGTTTCACAAACCACTCAGCTTAGTGAGGTAGCCACACTGGTTCTCACTACAAACAAATGTCATTTTGTCAGCCTAATACCTAGAGCTGAATCTAGCTATTTACCTATGCTCACTGAACTGTATACCACAAATCGATTTTAGCTCATCATCCTTTGGCGACGTTAACCCACTGCTTACAGCAACGTGAAGTTTGTCAGTACCTCTCGATCAGCTCCTCTACAATGACCATCTCTTATCTAATCTGCACCGCTAATCTGACTACATTGTTGGAAATGCTACAGTTGCATCTTAAGACCATACAGATAACTATTGAGTCCCGAGCTTTAACCCCGCCCACCCTCCAATAAAACACACTGAATCAGCCAGGACATTTGGAGGTCATGTTTTGTCCCCCTCCGTTTTACCCCATACTTGAGGCTCAGCTTAAAGGGGGCTGAGAGTACCACAGTTCTGACATGAAATGCCAAAAGAGAGAGAGCGTCCTTCATTTATTCTTCTCTTCAGCAGCTCCCTGTTTTTCTTTTTTTCTTTCTCATGGTAAATGTCTCGTCCGAGTCTATATTCACATAGAATGCAAAAAAAAAAAAAAAAGAAAGTCCTTCATTGGCCTCGGTCCTTGCATCCCTCTTTTTTTCCTTTTTAAAAAGTCCTTCCTTTTTTGTTTTTGATTTATCAACAAGGTGCCTTACTTATGCACAACAGAGCACAATAGTAACAAGAAATAGAAACTTTGTGTCTATGGTACTAATTAAATACCCGCATCAATATAGAGAGGAAGAGAGAAAGAGAGGGGGCAATGGGGTTAAGAGGGGACAGAGGAGGTAGAGAACCAAAGATAGAATGAGATTTTTCTTCTGCTTCAAAATGTGTCCAGTTATGTGTTGGAGACATTTTCTTTTGTATTAGTGACACATACTGTATGTGTGGTATCTTTGTCATTTGAGGTTTGGTTATTGTATGCCTTAAAATCTGATTCTTTTTTTCTTTTTTTACTAAAAAAGTATATTTTAATTCAGATAAAAGCTGATTGTTGGTTGCTATGGCACACACCGCCCGTCATCAGTGGGGCGCACTGTAGCTGTGTGTGAACCCTAGTACCATATTCTTTGATTCGCATTAAGGCAGTAAGCATTGGCACTAATTATTGTAGCATTTTGACAGCTGAGTGTGGTAGTTAGCTTGGGGTTAGCTACTGATAACCCTTGTGTGGGAATAACCAGGAGATTTGGTTTGAATCACATCTGTTGAAAGCCTTTTTTTTGCAAACAGATGGGTTGATAGAATGGGAGAATGAGCTGACAAAATATGAAGCCTCCAAAAATAATGTAAATTAAACCTCCACTGCACCTCGAATGTGTCTGTCTCGGTAAGCCTTTCTGTTACTTTTTACTCTGTTGTACTTTTCTGTCCCCTCTTTGTGTAATTACTGTACTCGTATTTTGTCGATTCTTTCAGATTTGGATTGGTTAAATAAATCCCTGCCTTTGCTAAATCCCTGCGTTTTTAGCATTCAGTTTAACCATCCCCCTCCTCCGGCTTCACCAGTGCTGGTTGGATGAGGAACAACAATAGGATAATGGTTAGCTATTGATCTGCCTTCAAAGAGCTGTGAGGGCCTGAATGTGTTGTGCCATGACTTCTCCTCAGCATCTAGTGGCTCTTCCCTCCCTCTCCTCCGCTCTGAGCCCCCGTTGCTCGTTGCTGGGTACAGGTCTCTGCCATGGACAGCAGGGGGCACTGTTGCTCTGCCAGCTCAGGCAGGACTGGGGAGGGAGAGGTGTGCTGCTGCTGCTGCTGCTGCTGTTATGAGGCCTTTGTGTCCCCATCTCCAGTGGGTTCCGTGTGCTCCTCTTACATTCTGCTTTTCATATGCAGCTGTAATGTAGTTGGCTGGATGCCCGAGCGTGTTGTTGTCGCTTGGTTCTCAGTTATTGATCAGAGGAAAAGCTCCCAGCAGAACAAAGAGCATGTCCAGACATCTCACCCGCCTCTCCTGTTGGTCAGAGAAACACAGACTCTAGGCTCAGGCTAAGAGTAACAATGACATGTCTCCCTACAGGCCTCCAACATCTGTGCAAAAAATATAGACCTGGGCCTGGAAGACCTGAGTATCTACTGCCGAGCGTCTTGAGTTTCACCTTCAGGAGGGGTCAAGGCCCCGCTCTCTCTGTCTGCATCGATTCATTTTTCAATTCATTAGTTTGCCGTATGATCAGGCTGAGCTGCTCTCTGAAATGGCTGGCCATCAGGGAATACCTTTGGCCGAGGAATGAAGGAGACTACAGGAGGGGGGGGAGGTAGAGGCGGAGAATTGGAAAGCCTTGTTGTTTTTTTCATAGGCTGCGTTGTTTTCTTTATGACGGCCTTGTGTGTGCAGGATGGGGCTCGGATAATAAGGCTATGTGCTGTTCTGTTGTCAGATTTATTGCCGTTCTTTCGCCCTTGTTGCTTCCGTGTGCCGGCGTAGAGGGGATGAGAGAGAGAGAGACTGAAAGAGGCAGACACAAAGGAGGTGAGTTGGGAGAAAAAAGCAGAATCACTGGCTACTTGGGTGGTGGTGAAGGAGGCCGGCGCATGTCTGGTACCGTCCAACAAAAACATCAAATCTTTGGTGTCTCTTTACTTTGTCAGATGCCATAAAAATGATTTTCTTTCAAAAAAGACAGAATTAATGATTGTCCTTATGTGAGTAATGCAGAGTGGACCTGACTTCACGATTCACCTTTTAGATTATGCTTGTTTCAGGTGAGAGCTTGAAATTCTGACTGACAAAAACGATGATTGCATGGCACAAAGGATTTTTTACGGGCAGAGGACACATTCAGACGGCCCGGGCCAGGTAGGGTTGTTATAGACAGGTTTCACAGCCAATTTCCCATGTTGCCTGTTGTTCCAACCTGGTGCCCCGGCCCTCTGACGGTCCTCTCCTCCTCTCAGGCCTTGGAAAAAGTGGTGGCGGATGTGCCAGGCTGCCCGGGGCTGGCACCGTGATCGTCGTGCCAGCGGTCCACGCAGCGGCGTCGCGCGTTCATGAAGAAGTTGCTGACGGTGCTGAGCTCCAGGCCGAGCTGCTGGGAGATGGTGATCTGCATTTCCTTGGATGGACGCTTGTTCTCCTTGAAGATGGCGATGAGTGTGCGGCGCTGCAGGTCAGTGAAGACCAGACGCTGTTTCTTTGGCGCCGTGTTGCGGTCCTTGTGCTGCTCCTGTTCTTTGCGCTTGCAGGCTTGGTGTGGATGGCAGCGGTGGGAGGGATGGGGATGAGAGTGGGAGGCAAAGAGGGAAAAGAGAACACAAAGCAAGGTAAATATACAAAAGTGATTATTTTCATGATTAGACAACAAAGACACAAGGTGGAGGGAAGTAAAGTAACTAAATGTATCATTAGCCAGTACTTTAACACATAAAAACTAGTTTATACACCAGCAGAGATTCTACAGCTCCATCTCTATTGCCATATTAAAGTTGATTTAAAGCTAATCCATGCCTCCTGCCCAGTGGGAATATTCCTTCCATCCTGCAGAGTGCAGACAGGGAGCCAGCCTGCGGTGAGAGAAAGATGGGGTGAGGAGGAGGAGGAGGTAGTGTTGGGGGGGTGGGGGGGGGGGTGGGACTGGCTGTTGCCTGCTAGCTGGAGACACTGCTGTTTGATTCAATATTAATGCAGTTTGAGTCGCAATGGGGGACTGAGTGACTGTTGCACAAAAGTAAGCATTTTGTGTGCGTGTGTGTGTGTGTGTGTGTGTGTGTGTGGAAATGAGAGATAGAGGAGGGGCAGATGCAGGGAAAGAAAAGGTTTGAGAGAAAAGAACAGAAAAGGTGGAGGAGTAAGACAAAGTGTGTGCATTTGTGTATGTGTGTGTGTGTTGCGTATTAGAGCCAAAGAGAGGAGCCGAGAAGAGGAGGGAGGGGCAGCGAGTGGAGGAGAAAGAGAGATATTGACCGACTTTGCTGTAGGAATTGGGGGGTTCTCTGTAGGGACTGAGGTCAGAATCCCCCCCCAGCAGGTCTACAGTCTGCTACTTCAAACAGAGCCCACTGGAGCCCACTCTATTGAGCTCTGAGAGGGTATTTATAACCCACTCACCCCCCCCCCCTCCCCGAACACAAACACTCGAGAGGTGCATGCACCGGCTGCTATGAGCCCCTTCCCATACGCAGAGCAATTTTCAAAAGAAAACACACCGAGTGTACTCTTTTACGTTTGGGAGGGGGTCCGAGGGGGTGGTGGGGTTGCAGGCAGCGAATATAGAAATTAATAGTTAATAGAATGTTGTATTGTGGGTAAGTGTGTTGTAACTCAAAGTATTTGTAGGAGACGGGTGGAAAGCAGCAGACAGGTTGCAGCGTAAAAAGGCAGAAATGGTGCCCAGAGATGATGTAGGAGGAGTTGCGTGTCTGTGTGTCTGTCTCTGTGTATGTGTGTGTGTGTAAGGTTAAGGCACCACCTCTTCAGCCACATGTTCCCCCTGCTGGCTCCAGGATCGAATCCTGCCAGAACGGACTGTGTGTCCCTCTCAGCTTCCCTACTCTCAATAAAACGAGAGCAAATTGGAGCGAGAAAGGGAGAGAAAGATGCCATCCCTGTGGGGTCTCCACCTGCTGCCGTTGGTATTGTCTGATACTTTCATACTTGCCTTCAATAATGTCTCACTCTCACGCTGTGTGTATGTGTGTGTATCTTGATGCATTTAAGAAGAGTTTTTTTTTTCTCTTCTCCTTTACTTGTGTGTGTATGTGCACGAGTGTGTGTTTGGGAGGGAGGGGGGGGGCTGTGATTATGCTGAAGTGGCTGGAGCCAAGCAGTGGCGCTGTGTGTCTAATTACAGTGGAACAGAGCCCATTGATCAGCCATTGCAGTCCAATCTGTTTACTACAGATGTCTAACCTGCACACGGGCCCATCCATCATATTCATATTCCACATCAACACTGCAGCTATGTATATCACACAAACGCACATATGCTAATACGCCACATACAAATTTGTCTAAATGCTTGCTTGTATGTACAGTATGTATATCATCATATATAGCGCTTTGATTTAGTATGGGATTAAGGGTAGTCATGGCGATGATGAAGAGCAGGGGGAGGACATTGATGTTGTTTAATCGTTTAAGCACAGTGAATTAAGTCTCAGTAGGTAGGATGCTGCAGGACGAGCAGCTGTGAGGAGTCAAATTAAGCTATTTTTTTTCCTATAACGCAGTTGCTCCAAATATAATGACATAACAAGCACTTACATGTCTTCATGTGACACTAACCGACAACCGCATATATAGTGAGATGTCATCCAATGTTTGCAGGGTCAAATGCTGGCAGGCCAACTCATAAGATGGATTTATTAGAAAATAGATTCATCAATATGACAAATATATCTTTGAAGAGTTGGTTCTTACATGAATCGTGGCTGATAGACATCCAACTTGAGGAAAAGCTTGGATGAAAAGGCAATGTCAGATTTTTCCCATAAATCATTTGGTGAGATTTCCTCAAAACACCAAACATTCAACTAACACGTACACTCCTCGGGTAAATAGTGTGGAATTGTTTTGATCATCTAATTACTTTTAAATCAGACACTGACTAAATTATGTAGTTTTGTTTTTAATATGATTCTCTGTTGTGTTTTAACACTAATAAATGTTTAATCGTGTTTTCCACTTAACCCTGACAGTGTCAGAGGAGATTAAATTCAACCGAAAGTAAAACCATTTGAGGTCAAATTTTTCTCCTCTGTGGTGAAAATCTGTCCCAGAACCAAACTGCAGTTAATTGAGCATTTGAAATGTGGTATTCCAAAGCCAAACTAACACACACTTCAAAATCTGCATCCAAGAAACCAGCCGAGCAAATAACAGATAGTTGGTAAAAGATGGTGATAATGTGCAGCCTTTATGAAATAGCAATTTTCAAACCATTTCTTCTTATTATTGTCCAAAATATAAAAGTAAAGTTTCTGAATATTCTGTCCAAGTTGCCATTTTAACTATGCAGTTGTAATTGCAAAGACTACGCTGGGCAAACCGGATTTCATAAATGTCCACAATGTGAGGACGCCTTGCTTCACTCCACATTTGGGAACTTGTGCGGCATCAGCTCCCTGCTGACCAGCAAAGACGCGCCTTCCTCTCTGGCTTTAACTTGTGTAGAGGAGGATTCATTTCCCAGCAGGACAGTGATCCTGAACACGCAGCGAGTCTCTGTAGCCGGCCTGTTTGAAGACCGAGGAGGAGCAGCAAGTAGCGCTGACGTGCACCACTTTCCCTCCACGGTCACTGAACATCTCTGGGAACGCCACACAGTCTCAGGGATGCTCTCAAACTGTGCTGGATTAACGTGAATTCTCTGTGATTATTGTAAAAGGTGAAAACAGTTTTTTGTGTCTTAATATTCATTGTTTTATGTTTTACTTTTGACTTGTATGATATTTAAATACTGAGTAATAGAGCTTGGCTAAAATGTACATTAACTGATTCAATGGCATTTATAATTTTGCTTTTCAAATATCTTCCTCTGAATGTTTATAGCTGTCTCAATTTTAAAGTCCACACTGAGTTTCCATTTTATTTTTTGCAGCTTACAGTTGACCGGAATACATTTACCTCCCTCCAGTGACCTCCTCTGCAATTGTGACCTTGCACAGGTATGCATGTAATGACACACACATACACAGTGGCCCTACACATTAAGATATGAAGGATTTGATTTTTCACAAATGCATCTATCTGTAATAAAAAATAAATCAAAGGAGCTTTATAAAAGGCAACGTTTCTGGCTTACTTGACTTATTTTTCCCCGCTTTGTTCCAAGCAGAGAGCAGTTTGCTCTCAGTGAACGTGGTCTCTCACGGTCGCTGTGTGTGTTCACAGGCAGTGAAAACAGCATGGATCTGTCTGCTTACAGAAAGGGGATTCTTCCAAAATCTATGAATGGATTTGTTTTTGAGAAGCCAACAAATCTGCAGGGTAAACGCTCGGGGGAAACTGACAGCTGGGGCAGTATTTTTAATTACAGTTTTTAGGAGGACTTTAGTCTCTTTAAATCCCCACAGGTTAAGACTGGGGGGGGGTGTGAGGAGGGAGGAGGGCAAAAATCTGAATGTATATCCATGAGTCTTTTTTTGTACAATAAGCACACACACACACAGTAGGCCGGGGGAGGAGCGTGTCTCTCTTAATATGTGGCTCCACAACAAGCTCAGACACCCCCCTTCCTTCCTTCCCTTCTCTCCATCTCTCTCTCTCTCTCTCTCCACCGGCGAGTCACGTCCTGCCGCCCCATCGACCGCCTGCTTTGTGCCGGTTCGGTCGGCAGGTGTCGCTCTCGCCGCGGCGCGGCCACATAGTGCGCTGCCTTTGCTACAGGCGCTGGATTTAGTAATCAATATCGATCGATCGGTGAGGAAGGGGGCCCTGATTACTGAACCAAGCTCAGCGTAGAAAAGAAAAAAAATCGATCATTGCAGCTTTTAGAGCTACAGTAGGCACCGAGCAGAGAGACGGACGTAAACTCACGCACAAAGAGCGGCCGGACAGAGATCCTGGTCCGGAGTGTTTTCAGAGGCTGCTGCTGCGCGAATCTGCGCTTTCTGCTGCGAGCAGGAGCTGCCCTACTTTGAATGGATCACTTCTCAGAAACATACAAACGCTGCTTAAGACAGAGGTGTGCATCCCTGATTTTTTTAAAATATTATTATTATCATCATTATTTACACCGCCTTTTATTTTCCTAATCTAAATGTAATACTTCCCATGCAGAGCAAAGCCTGAGCTCATCTCCATGAATGTGAATCTCCAAACATCATGCAGCCTTTTTTTTCTGAAACTGTCAAATTCCTTTAATCTTTTCTTTCCAGCAATCCACCCAAAAAGAGGGGGAAAACTTTCCTCCTTGCTCTCAGCCCGGGTGAGAAACAGGGGTAACTCGGGCCTATTTCTCTTCCGCTGATGACATTAATATTCTTTGCTTCACGACAAACCAAGCGAGGTTAAGAGAAAGGCCCTGGGTGTTCGATATCGATCGATAGATTCGTGAATAATTCGTGTGTGAAATTCAGTTCGTCCAATTAATTATGCCTCGGAGGGGGAGGTGGGGGAGGAGGAGGAGGTGATGGGAGGAGGTGGTGGTGTTGAAGGGGGGGTGTCAGTGGGCCTTGGAGAGGAGATTCATGGAGGGGGTGGAGAAACGAAACCAGGAAGGAAGCGTGGTGATCCGGCTTTCCTTCGCTGGACTCCCAAAAAATAAATAAATAGATCGAAAATCAGAGCAGGGAGGAAACGAGTAAACGCTCATCACCTGTTTTCCGCGCGCGCTCCCCTCGCGCTCGTGCTCGCGCGCCGCCTCTCGGGCCTCCTCTGTCCCTGCAGATGCGAGTCCATCTCGTGCATTAATCATGTATCGATCATCGCTGCCCTTCCCGCTCATAATGAGAAAGTCAAACGGCCTAATATCGCGCCTATAGTGTCGTGTCTCCTCGTTTATTTATTTATTTTTTTATGAAACCATGATTGCGCATCTGCATCTCGAACGGATCCTTCTTTTTTTTCCTCCAAACTCTCCTCCCAGGCCGCTCACGAAGCCCCTGTTTGTAGAGCAGAGCGGGTCAAAGTCTGCTGATTGAATT
>JBAJHX010000106.1:18304223-18325175 GCA_037176925.1 Amniataba percoides
CACACACACACACACACACACACACACACACACACACACACACACACACACACACACACACACACACACACACGCTGATTTGGCCTTGTTGGAAGTAAAAAAAAAACAACTAACATCTCCCTTGTTTGCCTATGGCTCTACTTTAAGTAACCGTGTGTGTGTGTGTGTGTGTGTGACATTATTATTCTTTCTTAACATCTTGCAAACCCTATAAAGTGGAAGAATATATGTTCTCAGTTTTCACATAAATTGTACCTTGACAGCAATTATAAACTTACAGATAATTTTCACTGTGCGTGGAGCATTTGTTTGGTTTTCCTTTCTGTTTTTGGAGGCTAAATATCGTCAAGTTAATTCCTTTTTATTCATTTATTTCTACTGTCACTACACCTTTTTTTTAACTCATCGCTCTGCCCTCAAACAAGTTTCAATAGGCTACAGGCCAAATCGATGTCACCCTGCATTTTGAATGTTACCTGTTTGTCCTGTTAAATCTTTAAACGGCAGCCTACTGTTAAAACTGTTTGTTTCACAGTCAGAGCTCTGCGGCCAAATTTAAAAGGCCTAAATGTTCACAAAAAAAAGACAGATCTCATTGAATGGCTGTGTTTGCAAAGCGTTTGCCTGCAGTTTGTTAAGGAATGAGTGTGTTGCCACAGATTATTATTTAGGCGCATTTGCATTTGAAAGCGCCCAGCAATAGAGAACCTCGGTGATCAATAGCCCTGGTGCCATATCGATCCATCCGCAGTCTGATCGATTGGCAGAAAGAATTGGGCGCACATCCCTTCTCTCTGCTCTCGGTTTCGCTCAAAATGAAAATACGTAGAAATGGAAAAAAAAATACAACAGGCCTCTGAGATTTTTTTTAGGACAACAGGTGCCAATAAGCCTGTCATGTCCCCAGAAGACTATAATCAATAATCCACACGGTAAGATCTATTTTTTTCATATATTTCTATTATAAATAATTATATATTTCTATATATATTATAAAGAGCAATTTAGGAGGTAAATATATTTTTAAAAAGTGTTATTAAAAGAAAAAAAGATAAAACAGAATAAAATAAAAATTGAGCATGAAGTGTCACAGCTTTTATTTTGTTAGTGTATTGTTGACACTTCCTCTGTGACCTTCATAAAGCTGCTTTTGGGTGCAAGCTCTGTCGCCTAATTTATCGAAAAGAAACCATAAGAGCATGATAAATAATAATATTGATATAAATATTTTGTCATAAAGGGTCAGTGAAGCCTCGCAGATTTATTTAGATTCTGACAAGCCGTAAGAAAACACACACACAAACACACACACACACACACACACAAACGACACCGGTGTGTTCACATGATGTCACTGCAATCAATAGAGCTACTAATCACAAACACATCCAATACACTATCGATCCGATCGGAGCTGGATTACTAAATGTTAGACGGATTAAGTCGCTTTTTCAGTTTCCTTCGGACACCTTTAACTTCAGCCGGCGAGGCCTCAAAGTTGCTGATGGATGTTAATTGTGTTGGCAGCCAAAAGAAATGATAAACAAGATAAATAAGGCTCGGTAATCAGGCCCATTAAGTATTTGTTTGAATTTCACTCCTTGCACCTGCAGAGCTGAAATAAAACACTCAAATTGAAATTAAGATAAGCCCAGATCGTTTTATTGGATTTCATTCTGTTTATTTATTTTCATTATGGAGAAGTAAAAATAGTCTAAATTGAGTGCTGTGCCAAGAGGATGGTATTTAATGCACATCCGTCAAATTAAAATAAAAATGATGGACAGACAGAATGCAAAAGATTTTTTTAACTCCCCAAAAAGTGAGAAGCACAAAAACTATTCATACTTATGTTTTCTATAATTTAGCAACGTGCCAACTGAGAAAAAGTTTCATAGGACTTTAAATTATGCTTTGTGTGTGTGTGTGTGTGTGTGTGTGTGTAATCTGTCATTAACTGTGTTGTGTGACTCTAGGTCCTAAATTATGGTGTGTGTGAGTGTGTCAGTCATCCCCCCATTGTAAACTATAGCTGCAGCTGAATTGTATTTTGCTGCCATTACTTTTGTGCTATTCAGCTTTAGGTATAAATAACAGCATAGATATGAATTTACTATATATAGACATAATTTCTACAAATTGTAGGTATATCCAGATCATTCACGGACAGATAGATCATCAACATGCTTTGACAAAACCTCTTTTTAAATTGATTGAAAAGTCAATTGACTTGGAGCTGTGGAGCTGAACAGATGTAAATGAGCGGAAACTGCTTTCCACTCATTTTTAATGTTTCCTCTTGTGTTTACCATTCGTCAGCTGTCCCTGCGTGACTGACGATATCAGTGTCAGCTATAGGCATTCAGGTAAATGCTGGAGTGTGTGTGAGAGAGAGAGAGAGTGTGTCTGCAGGATAGTGTGTGTGAAACGCAGTAAGTAAAAGCACTTTAAAATAACTCACAGTACATGTGGTCCAAATCTGTAAATATGCGTTGTAAAGTCTGGATTCTCTCTCTCCCTCTCTCTCTCTCTCACGCATACACACTTGTATTTCTGTGCATTTACATTCTGGATTAAAGTGATCATATGTTGTAATGTGGATGTATATAATTCCAGCCGTGAGCCGAGGCCCTCAAATCCATACATTCATTCTGTCTCATAGATTGTAGATTAGAATGATTATAGATTGTAATGTGTATGTATTATCTCACAAGCTAGTTAAGAGCATTATTCATTGTTCTTCTCCCCCTGCCCTCCTCGTTTTAAACCCCACAGCTTTTTCCCTTCTTAAGTACTGCTAACGCTGGATTTATTAGGCTTAAAGAATAGCCTACACATCTTCCTCAAAGGGGATCAGACATTAAGTGTAGATCAAAAGGATAAGGTCTTAAAAACAGAACAATGCTTCTTGCACAACGCTTATTCTTATTCCCCTGCGCATGTTAATTCAGGGATTGTGCACAGATCACTTTAAACAGCTTTTTGTTTCAAATTACATCCATGCATTTGTATACAACAATAATTCTCATGGCCACAGGGGTTTATTATATTCCCCATTTTATTGTGTTAATTTTGTAACGCACCGGTTTTAACATGGTGTAACACAAAAAAGTGTTTATTACAATTATAAATTCATCTGTTCATACTGACTGTTATGATCACCAGACCTGGACTGTTTTAAAAAAAAAAAAGAGAGAGAGAGAAAGACAACAGTACAAATGCAAAAAGTGTTTATGAGCCAAAATACCCTAGAAGTTTTTTTCTTGGTGTGGTGGAGACAGAAAACAGGAGGCGTAGATAAATATAAAGTGCAGGCTCACACCGGAGTGCTTTTGTGTTTTCACAGAGACGGCTCGCTGCATGAAACAGTGACACAGCTTCAGGGAAAGTGATGGACTGCTCAGTCGGATTTGTAACATTCAGATGCACAAAACAGAGCCGGTGACCTACTACTAGTCATCCTGGCTCTGATATCAAAGGTTTTTTTCAGCGTGCTACAACTGCACACATGTTTTTTTTTTTTTATTTGGAGTAAATGGTGAAAAATCCCTCTGCCAGTATCGTTTTGTTATCGTGTAAATCTTTTTTTATATTCATCAGCCGAGTAGTAAAACCTCACACGCACAGTATGAAAGGGAAACATGTATCAGTCAGAATAAATGTGGAATCAAGTACAATTGGCTTTTGCTTAACCCCCCCACCACCACCTACACACCCGTACATGCCCCCTCCGCTTCCCTCCTACCCCTCTTGCTCCCACACACCCACCCACCCACCCACCCCTCCCCTTGTGAAACTCCCACCCTCCACACCCGATAGAGCACCCGTTGCTAAGCGACAGAGGGAGAGATGGATTGAGGAGACATAGTCGATCAATTCTACAGAGAGAGGGAGAGAGAGAGAGGGAGAGAGGAAGGGAGGCAGGGGGGAGAGAGAGTGGGGAGGGAGGGAGGGAGAAGGTAAAAGAGAGAGGGAGAGAAGAAGAAGAAGGGAGAGGAGAGGAGGGGAGGACAGAATGCAGAGTGATTGCAGTCGTATTGAGGCTCCAGTTCGGGCTGAAGACGCGCTTTTGAAACATCTATCTTTGTTAACTGTATCATGCCTCCGAAAATAAATCCATCTCTGCTGCTGTCCACCCTTCCATCTTTGTCCAAGTGCTTTACTTTAATACTTTTATCACTACAAATTACAGTCTGCACAAGCAGCCTGTGTTTAATATTCCCTCACTCAGAAGAGAGTTAATTGTATATTGCATGCACTCTTTCTCTCCGGGCTCCCTCTCTTTCTCCATTAGTCACTCCTGCACACACACACACACACACACACACAAACATGCAGATGCCCGGCAATACCACATGCCCCTCCGTGTGTGTGTGCGCGCGCAGAGCTGGGTGTTGAGCGCATCGACTGACTATCGATCCCACCACTCACCTCCCTGCAGTCAGCTCTTGTCCTACATAGCATGCCCTGTCTGATTTCTCCCTTAATGGCTTTTATCCAGCTCCAATCTTTATTTAAACTGAAAAGTAGGAATTAGCACCCACTTCTATCCTAGTCTCTCTTACCTTTTCTTTTCACTGTCATCTCGGAGTGAGTATCGGCAAGTATCGGTCCATTGACCCCTCTCCCTTCCTCTCCTAGCTATGATTGCTTTCCCACTCAGAAATGTGCAGTACAGTATGTTACTTGCATTCCTCTTGGTTTCCACCCTGTTTCTTTATGTGTGTTATGTATGATGAAGATGCTGCGTGAAGAGCTGCTACTGATGATTATTTCTGCAATCGGTTAATCTTTCATTGATTTGGAGTTTGGTCCATAATGTGTCAAAAATGGTGAAAGATATCCTTCTGAATCTCATGCTGGCATCTTAAAATGTGTCATTGTGGCTGATAGCTCAAAATGCAGTGAATTCTGACTTACAATCATGTAAGACAAAGAAAAGCAGGAAATCCTTTTGGCTGCAAGCGGCAAGTTGTGGTCATTTGTGCTTGAAAAATGATGAACTGTACCCTACTATTTTTCTGTCTACCACTAATTGACTGAAAGATTGTCTAGCCGTTTTTATTTCTGTCTTAAAACTACAACCCTTGCCCATGTGTATGTCGAATAAGTTATTGGTGGTCGTGATCATTTTCTCTCATTTTCAAAGAGATCCGTTCCTAAAGCAATTTTGATTAAGTGATGAGGGACAAAATCTACACTCCTCATTCTGTCCAGAAATCTTTCCTAACATTTAGCCAAAATTGATATAAGAATATTAGCAGTCCAGTGCAAAATTGGAAGGGAATATTTTGTATGTGTGGTCAAGTATTGCGTGACAGACTTGAACATACCCTTTAACCGTCGCAGCTCTGGCTGTATCCGCACTGTATTTCGCTGTTATTTGTATTAAATGCCATCGATCACTTGTAAATGGGGTTGCGAGACAACTCAAGTTATTTAAGATGTTTACATCCTCGCCCCGGATTGTCATGGCAACAGGGCAGACATCTCAGCCCACAAATGAGCGGCATTTATTCTGCACGAGCTACTTTTCATATTGATGGCCTTTCCTTATTGTGATCAGCCAGCCACAGCCTGGGGAGGAACCCTCTGCGTGCCGTCATCCTTTTCGATTTGATTTGATTTGTTGCTCATAGAGGGAAGTGATGGGAGAGACTCTTATCTTGGCCGAGCAGAAACAAGCCATACCAAATAAGACACATCGGACTATCTGTGCTGGCACACACAATGGGGATTAATTGATCCCCTAATACCACAGATAAATCAATTCCTTCCTTCCCCCCTGAGCTCTCTGGCCAATTGGACAGCCCCGCCATTTGATCAACAGAGCATCTCTAGCCAATTGGAGGAGGATTGGAGGTTGACTGACAGCTGCACAGAGGTGAGCCCGAAGAGAGGTTAGGGAGAGGGAGTCCATCAGAAAACCATTGGCAGCAGGAGTGAAAGTGAGGGCTGCGGTGTAGTCGGAGTACACAGCAATCCACAGAGAGCACAAACATGCACAGAGGTGGAGCGAAGCTGCATAAGGCGGTATTAATAGCATCGCTGTGTTGTTGTGCAATAAGTGTGATTCTGTGCCCATTTGCAGACGTGGAAAAAAGACAAAGACCAACAACACTCATGTGAAATAAATACATATGACGCAGCTAAATACCAAAATGAGTTCAGATAGTATAAATCTGTTCTTGATTGTACGATTAAATTTTGCCAACAATCTCATCGAGATGTCTTTTTTCTTTTCTTTTCTTTTTCCTTTTCCCTGCCGGCTATGCAGAGCTCCATTCCCCGTTCAAGACATCAGCCATTTTCTCACAGTTACCCCATCTTATCTCCACCTTCGTTTGATCCATCTCCATTAGACTCACCCTTATACAGCCCACCATCATCATTCTCACTCTTCCACTTCTTTTGTATCTCTCCCACCCAATCTCTCTCTTATCAGCACCTTGGCATTTCTGTCTTTCCCACAAACACTGTTTTCCTCATACAGCTCATATAATAACAGGCTAAAAATATGCCTTCTTTTTTTCTTTCCAGTATTGATTTTGCCCGTAGCATTGTCTATGGAGAGAGAGGGAGAGAGAGAGTGTGTGAGAGAGAGAGAGAGAGAGAGAGAGAGAGAGAGAGAGAGACAGAGGGCGGGGGAGAGAAATGAAGTAGAAACAACTGGGAAAAGAATTACTTTCTACGTATGTGGTAATGCTCTCACCTTTCCTGTTTTACTTAAGTGGAGAACCATAGTATACTCTACTTCAGTGCAATACCTTTCAATTAAAAGGTAACTGCATTTACTGGGGTCCTTTCTCAGCCGCTCTCACCACTCAACCTCGCAGAGCACCGAAGCACTCACACACTGTACTCATTTAATAATAACCCGCTGAAATTAGAGAAACCTTACCATTGCAAATATGTTCCAGATCAGCTTTTCAGGGAAAATGGTTGGCTCTTTTGGCACTGGTGTGTAATGGGAATGGAGAGAGTTGATCAATAGGCTATTGATCGTAGCTGGCCAGAGTCTGGGGAATTGAGAGTGAGAATAGAGGGGAGTTAGGGTGGGGGTTGGCTCCAGGTTGAATTTTTAAAATGCTCTATTTCAGAGATGACAAATAGTCTATTTGAAAGGAGAGAGACAAAGACAGAGAGAGCGTCATAAAGAGATGGAGAAAGAGTCTCTGCTTGTTGTGCTCTCCGAACAGAGAGCTGAGACCTCCCCGTTTCCCAGAAGTTACAGTATTTTGGACGAGAGCTGCTGAACTACAAAGACAAAGGGAGCAGGGACTTCTCGGGCTACAGTAGCATGTGTGTACTCTGGCTAGATAAGAAGGAGGGGGGCTTATTATAAAAAAATCCTTCAGATCTAGAAGACAGTGCTTTAAAAGCAGCAGGCAGACAAATAATTTACACCACAGTCCTGCCACTGACATTACATTTAACCTTATAAAATCCACGCTCAAGCTGCATTTATGCTGATCATATATTCCGAATTTGTTCTTCAGCTCTGAATTCTTGCCAATATCTGATTTCTTTGGCCACGTCCTTCTACCAATTTTAAAAAGCGAGTTATATCCAAATCCCACAAGTCACCCACATAAACCTCAGACATAAACTGAACCGGCAAGTGCAGCCAAATCACCATTTACAATGTGCACAAAGTAGACATGATAAAACCAGAGCATGACTAAATCCTCAAAGCTGCAGTGTAAGCGGAGCAGTGACAAGGCCCTTCAGCTCCTTTTTTTCTTTTTTTTAGAAATTAAAGAGTCTAAAGGGAAGGGAGTTTGTCAGTTCTTCAGATAGCGTGAGGACGATTCCTCAGTGAACCATGACAAAATGTAGATCACCAGAAAACACAAAATCAAACCTTTTTTGACATTCTAGTAACACTGTGACAGCACTTGCTTATTGTAACTGAAGTCCAAAAAAGTACAGAAAAGCACCGGGGGGGAAAAATGTACATTCTTGCCAAGTATCTTTGAGTTTGTTTCACTCTCACTTAGACTAAGTTTTGCTTATTGATAGTACACTCCGGGGTTACCCTCCTTAAGAGACCTGAATCATGGAGCAATCAAAAGGGTTCATGAGCTGGAGGCAGGTTTTTTTTTTTTGGTTTTTTTTTTGGGTTAACTCAGTTTTAGGCTTGTGCACAATATAATTATTATATATCTAGCAAACAAAAAACAAAGTGTAGACTATATTCCTGTTTTCCAAATGCTTTCCTTTCACTCGCGAGAATGTCCAGGAGCGCTATTTAAATGACTCCAAGCTTCGCGTTAAACACACATATACGGGCTTGTAAAGATGGGGAAATGCATTGGAAGCATTACTTCTGAGGGTTGCTCAACTCAACTGCAGGCAATGGAAAGCAGTTAGAGCACTAGTCTGTAAACACCCCTGAGAGGAACCCATACCTCAGTAAAAATTCAGCTGTAAATAATGTATTGAATGCAAACTTAAGGTCCACGGGGAGATATGGATAGGCTCATTACTCTTTTAGTTTGCTGGCCTTTTACATAGTCTGAACAGCTCTCAACAATCAACTCCAGATGCTCCCTCTCTCTGTTTTGATTTAAAGATGCTTTTACCTGCGGATATTGTTATGGATATAGGTATTGTTTTTTATTTTCTACACATTGCCCTGAGCTTTGCAGGCTGTTAACTCATGCACCCACCCACATGCTCTGTGCCCTGTTGCCGGCTGGTGTGTGCATGTGTGTGTTATCTGTGCCGGTAGTCGAGGTGTGTATGCGGCCTGCGTCTGTGTGCCCTGTCCGGGACGCATTGATCTCGAGGCAGGATGTCAAACATTTTAGCGCTGATCTTGTCCTTGTTATTGCCCCGAACAGCCGGGTTGTTAATGCATTAAAAATCGTTTGTCCCTATCTTTCTAAACTTATCTCACCCTACTGTCCTGAGCAACACAAGAATACCCCTCCATTGTAACATACGCAGCACTCCCGCCCCCCTCCTCCCTCCACCCTCTGTTTCCAACCATGTCCGTCCATCCTCCGTCTCAATCAATCTTTACGACACCCGGTTGCATCTCTCTAATGTTTCCGGACTTGACCGTATCCCCGTTCAAAAATTCTTAATTAAGCCTGTTCTGTATGTTTACCGTTGGGCAAATTACAATCTGACAGGGCTAATAAAACAACATTGGCGAGAGAAGACCAAGAGGAGCCTGTGCTATGACCCTAACCTCTTTCACCTGTCTCTATCTCCACCTCAGCTTATCTCCCTCCATCCCCACCTCTTCATATCTCCCTATTTTCTACCTCACAGGTTTTGAGGAGGAAAGGGAGGGGATGGGAGAGAGAAGCGGAGGTTTGGCACCAGTTGGTCAGGGTCCTCTATCCATCGCTGTCAACGTGACTATTTGTTTTAAATACTCACATGTCATTACGCTGACATATCTTGGTAACACCATTCAACCTACTTGCTTCTCATCTCTGATTATTAAGATTCATGAAGCTGGCTGCCTGCATGTCAACTCTTACAGATATGAGTCATATATCTATGTTCACATCAGCATCTTTCTTCATTTAGGTATTGACTCATGCAGTGTTCTCACATTCTGCAAATCCATAGCCCACACAGTGTGTGTATTATATCTCTATTTCTGTACAGTTTTGTCTGGTCACTTGAGAACTGTCTTTTGCTTTATGCTAAAGCATGATGGAGAGGAAGGCCATGTCACAAGAATCTCCTCAGCTGCTCGGTTTAATGTTGAACTCCAAGAAGCCTTAAAAAAAAGGACTGCACAAAGTTAAATGACCTTAGTGTTTGAAGCATGCACAACAGTATGCAGAACCACAGGAGGAATGATTCAAGAAATCAAATGCTAAATAGAACAAAAGAAATACATGGAAAAGCTGCTTTCAGTGGGAACAAATTCAAATACATTTGGGCAGTGACATTAAAAAGGTCTTATAAAACAAAAAAAATAAACATTTCCCTTTCTCTTTGTAAAGTTGGATGTTGAGTTACAATCCAGAGTTGCAGTTTGCAGCATGGTTGCACTGTACTGAATAATTTCCTTTTCAATATGTGCTAAGTATGTGTATTCTTTGTATGCTAAATGCTAAAACTGTGTACTATGATGATAAATATACAAAGTGTATAGAATTAGTAATAGTATGGTCCTGAAACACGCCCTCCCTAAAAATAACTACACAACCACACAATCAAATTTACCCATCTGTAACAGATAAGTGAAAATCATTTGGATATTTCACCCAGGTTTTTAATTTCTGTGTGACAGGGACAATGGTTCACGCATTCACGCATGGTCTACCAGTCAGGATTCCTGGTTTTCACCCAAGTGGCCCAGGTTCAGCTGCTGTTCTGGGAAGGTTTAGTTTGTCATTATCTTGTATGTCCCTGAACAGCAAAACTTTTCATTAAATGGTGGGATGAAAGTGTGCCTAATGAAACACACACTGCTCTTGAATTTTTTTTAATTAATTTCTAATTTGTTAGTGTTGTGAGTACCACAAACTCAATTATCAGGGTGACAATAGAAGTTATAGAGGCACATATTTTGAAAAAATAACGCCAAAGATCTGAGTGAGCTGAGGTTTTTTTAAATTTGGGTTAACCAAACCTCTGAAGCTTCCATTAAACCAACGAAACACGCTTTGCTTCGGCAAACCAAATCATGGCCGAGAGAGGTCAACAGTAGTTCACCTTTCTTAACCAGAATCAAATCTAATTCCCTGTAGAGAAAAGCGAATTACAGCAAAACCAAACCATGCAGTGGTAACAGACAGCCAATAAGAAAATTACGTTTTTGAACCGATGTCAACCCAGTGTTGTTGTAGGAGGTGTTATAGAAGGTATTCACTCTAAAACTGTCAAATGACAAAGAACTACTGAAAAAGCATGTGTCTGACAAAATGATGAATACATGCGTTGTGTGCTGTGTGTCCTCTCAAGGCAAGAGTCACTCAGAGAGATGCGAGCAACATGAGTAATGTGTCCAGGCTGATGGTCACGTAGAAAGAAAGGCCGACTGTAGCAGTGTTTCAGGGCATGTGCATGCGTATGTGAGTGACAATGTATATGTCCGTGTGTGTTCTGCCGTTTGTATGTTGCACTACACCACCTGACAGGTGCAAAGCCCTGTGGGATGGCACTGTTGTATCTTACACTTGGCTGAACATATACAGCACATCAGAGGTGTAACAAATCCATTCCTCACTGCCAGAACCTTTCAGAGACTTTCTGTGCCTGTGAACAACACATCTTCAGGTTTCCACACCTCAGAGCTGATGTGTGTCTGACACGTGGACACACACAGATGAAATGTAGCCTCACACACAAGCGCGCGACTCTGAGGGAGGGAGAGAAAGAGAGCAGGAGTCGTGAAGGAGTGTCTATGTGTGTGTATTTGTCTGCGTGTGCACGTATGTTCCTCTGTGAAGCATCCGTGTCTCAATGGCGTCTTTAGAGTGGTTAATCAGAGGAGAGGTTGAGGAGAGTGTCAGAGTGTCAGGCTGGCTCCGGTGAAGAGTCCTCAAGCCCTTTCTCTTTCTGTGTTGACACCTCTTAACCTCAGTCTATCATCTCTCACACTCACACACTCCACTTCTATTGACACTCGCTACCCCGCAGCTCTCCAAAGACCCGAGGAGAATCCACTACAGTGATTGTCCGTGCGAGGGGAGCCTCAGAGCTCGCATGGAAGAAAGGATTATATAATGCGTCCGACACACAGAGCGGCGAGATGTGATCAGATTTAGCGGTTGTTTGGTTTCTTCTCCAGACGTCTCTGGATGGATAAAGGAGAAGGGGAAAAAAATGACTGAGAGAATGATAAATCAACAAATTGAACAAATCTGTCAGCCCTTGACGGAAAATGCTGAATCCTCACATGCACCAATTTGTAAATTAATCTCTCCCTCTTTGTCTTCTCACACCAGGAAGTGTATAGGATCTGTGTCCACCACTGTCACTGGCTAGTGTAAGTGGGGTCAGGAGCTCGGGGTCAACTGAGAAGAGGTCAAAGGTCGTAGAGCAGTGGGTCTTGTTAAAATACCTTTTAGCCTCCTTCAGGGATATTATGTAATGGTTCAGGGAATAGGTTAGGTTCCAGGTTGACTGTTTTGTGGTGGAGACCGGATGATATATGTGTTCTTCTTTATGCCAGATGTATATTCATTACCCTTTCTAAAAAATCAGGATGCAAAGGAAGTGCTTAGAGGTCAAGAGGGGTCACATGCAAGAGCTCACACATATGAGTGTCTTTGTTTTGGAGGATGCAGCTTCCAGTGGAGGATCATCTTCTGTAACACCTCCAAGGGTTCTCAGCTTGCGTGCTGAGCCAAAAGGGTTTTTCTTTGTACTGCTAATTAATATCTTCTAGAGCTCTTCTTGCAAATGTTTTGGTTTTTTTCCCTCCTTTTGGAAGGCCGCACAGGCTCCCCCGAAGAGGCTCGCGAAAAACTGGGTTACACTGATCAATATATTGGAAACATTTGAATATCAATACAATGAGCGTGCCGTCTTCAATCTTAATTTTTAATATGGTGATAATAAGTGTATTAATTTTCATAACTTTCATTCGATAGCCTTGGAATATGAGCGATGGTGGCCCATTTTTGCACAAGGAATATGCATTTCTCTCCTCTGTGCCGCCATTGATCTCTCCTGTGCCATTTCTCCTCCACGCTTTGTCCTCCAGTCTCTCCCTCTTCCTTGCCTTCACACCATTGCACTGTAAAATTCATCCTTATTCCACATTTCAGCAAGCTAACTGTGCACACTACCTTTTATCAGTCCAGAACTGTTCAATTAATAAATTGATATTGACGAGCTATCAGCCAGGGGGATAAATTATTTGGGAGCAGAAGGCTAGGGTCACATGACTTTTAGTACCCACGATTCGGTAATTATTCCCCATGAGAAGAACCACGGTGTGGTGCACTGCCCTTCCCCCCCCAGTAGAAATGAACAAACATGCACACACACACACACATACATGCTATCACATGAAGAACTATAAATATCCTCACATACAGTGGATTGCAAGGGCCATGGGGATACTGATGATCATTACTGCTATCATAACCGTCATCATACAGGACGTTAGCCTGCTAGAGATTGCATTTTATCATCACAATTTGCACAAAACTGAAGCGGAGAAACCTGGAGCGTGTAGCAGCATTGAATGCAAATGATAGAATATTGAGCCTTGCATTGCCGTGAGCACAGAACAGGCTACCTGCTAAGGTGCAATGCAAAACAGCTGGGTGAGCCTCCTGCAGCCGATGGTTCTCGCTCTGTAATAAATGCAAATGAGAGGTGCAAACTGGGAGTGAGGTGAGCGCTGCAGATGAAGGGGGCAGCGAGCATGTCAGAGAGCCAATCATGGAAGTGCTCTTGTTGCCCTCCGGCCATCGCTGACCTTTTGACCCTGGCCATGGCCTAAATGTCAGAGGTCACCAACCAGGGTCAGCGCGGATCACAGCAAGACCCTGGCCAGGGATGCGTCACCATGGCAACACTGCGCCCACTATAGGAGGAGAGATGGGGGTGTTTTGCATTCTGTATGCTGAAATCATGCACGCACACCACCAGGTTGAGCATCACATCTGTGTTTTGTTTTGTCTTTTTTTTTTTTTCCACACTGGAAGTGAAGCTTCCTCCTCACCACTACCCCTCTGGTTGGTTTCTGATGAACTAACACACAGCTGGGCAAAATCCAAAGACGCACTATGCAAACATGCTGGTTTGCCACATCCGCATGAATCATTTTGGCTGCAGCAAAGGCCATAATTTATCTGCAAAGATGGCTGCACAGCCTTGCCATTCTGCTCCATTATAGGGGTCAAAGTGTCACCAGGAAAGGGAAACATCTGAGAGGAAATACCTTCTTAGATCTCCTTTACGTCAATTAATAAAAAAATAACAGAGGGGGAAACACATTTGGATGATTCAAATGTTCATAAAGGATAAATGATTTGCATATATCTTATTTAAACAGGAATACAACGATGGGTTAAATAAAAAATAGTCATAAAAAAAAACTCACCACATCCACTTCAATTAAATGCTCCACAGCGTGCTGGAGGTATTCGCATGCACCGTGCGTCATCTAGTGGCCGGATCGGGCCACTCTTCCTCCGCGGGGCCGCCCGGCTTTGCTCGGCGCGGTGAAAGAGGAGGAAGGAAAAAAAAAACCCAACTAGTCTGCTTTTGTCTCCGGGGAGCTCCGGTCGATGCCTCGTCCCACCATATGTCTGATCGCAGCTGCCAATCAACAGGTCAACGCGACCCCGGGGAGGCAGACACTGGTGGGGAGAGATCAAACAGTGGACCTCGGGGATGACAGATGCAGATGGAAAAAAAAGGCAATAAAACATTGCTTCAAAGATGGCAACGGTGCACTAGGAGGCAAATTATTGTTAACAGTAATCTGCAGAATAGCGCCTCGCATTCTGATCGATTGACTATTATGGAGCCTTTGAAGCCGAGGTAACGCCAGGCTATTGTTCATGGTGGGACACAACCACAAAATAGCAGCTGGTTTTGGCTCAACTATAGCGCTTCCTAAGCCTTAAATACTACGTACTTCTATGCAATCATGCTTTCTAATAGACTTGCAATTTGGGCTCCAATAGAAAGAAAGAGAGAGAGAGAGAGAGAGGGAGGAGGGGGTGATGGGGGGAGACAAGTGATAAAAGAAAACGTAAATGAAGTCAAACAAAAATAATAAATATTTGATTAAAAAATTCAGTAGCCCCATTAATTACTTTTTACTGTCCACTTCATATAGTTTTAGAATGAGTTTTTGGAGGAGTGAACATAAACACTCCCATTTTCCTCCTTTTTTGTATTTATGAGTCCACATGATTGAGTCTGAATCTGGTTTAAAGTTGCCCTCATTGTCAAGATAGAAACATATGCAGCTGTATGTGGACAAACAGATAAAAGCAGGTGAAAATACTTTAATACTTAATTAATTTGACTATGCACAGACAGAATTAAGAAAAATGTTTTTTTTTTTTTTTTTGCAAATAAGAAAAAAACAATGGACAACACACAACATCTTATTACAAGAGTGTTTTATGTTAAAAAGGATATTTAAAAGGAAGTAAAAAATTGAGTGAATAATGTAATATATTTCATTGTATGTATAAAGTGGGTGGATATGTACAGTGTGAGCATGCAGGCTATACAGCATGCACAATTTAGACTTGGCAATAATGGATTACATGTACATGTGAAAATACAGTGTCTACTTTAAACAATAGATATATAATTCATTTATATAATTAGGCTACAGAATACGATACAGAATGTCTTCTTACAACTTATAGCAAAAATGTAATGCAGCATTTTAAGTCAAACAAAACCTGAATGAAAGAATGGCATAGGCACAAGTTAGCACTTCACCACAAACCACAAATCAATCAGCATCTGTGTCAAACAGTCGAGCCGGTTACTGTTTCTGAGTTTACAAAACAACAGTTGAATAGTGGAAAGTGAGCACATAAAAACTGACAATATTCAAAGATGATTTATGATCCTGCAGTGTTTTCGAGCTCTGCTGCTCCAACAGTTCCTCGGTTTAAAGTCACGTCTACATATCAGCCGCAGACCACATCAGCTAATTGAAAAGATGTGGTTTGTAGGGTTTCAAGCACACTTGGTGATGCAAACAAATAATTTTAATATTTCGATGATACAAGAACCCCCAAGATGTCAAACCTGATAATTAGATGTTTCACTTTTTTCTAACTGTATTTCTACAAGAGGAGAGGAATTAAGGCTATAAAATGATATTAAAAAGGCATGAAGACAAAAGCAGAGATACACATACAGAGATCTTACTAATACAGTAATTTATTCAGTTAATTCGATCTAAGAAAGGTGCTGGGTTAAATCATTTCTAAGCTTAAAACAAAGACAACCTTTCCTTTCTTCCTGCGTATGTCTTTGATCTATTTGCACGTACAGGTTCAGGCTTCACCCCGTCTTGTGTGAACTGCTGAACGTCGAGTCCACGGTCGAATCAATGAGATACATGTAAGGGGAATCAGCTTTGGAATGCTGCTGTAAATGTATTGTATTAAAACACGGCCATAATGTTTCATCGCCGTCTCAGCAGGACTGATCTTCTTAGCTCACTCTCTGCTAATCAGGAACAAATCTTTATGCCTTAATCTACGGCCCCCTGCACCCTTCCACCCATCCCATTAGATTAACAAAATGACATGCACACATGAACACACACAAAGGCGTGCACACACAGCTCATGACCTCAATCTCATTCTCCAACAGAGGAAGTTAATTATAATTTCTTGTGAGTTTGCTGAACATTGGTGATGTTACTCACAGTATTTTAACACCTTTTCTGTGTGTATTATGGAGAAGACGTGATCAAATTTTAGATGCTGAAAAAAGTATTTCAGATCTATACAAAAAGTACAAATACACCATCACTCAACAGGCTTCATATGCCACAATCGTTGTGTTATTTGGACAATTATGTGTGTGTTTCTGCAAGGAGTTGTATGTGTGTGAAACGTAAACTCTTACACATGGACATGTTTAGATGCTTGTGTGTGTCTGTGTGTGTGTGTGTGTGTGTGTGTGTGTGCAGCAAACATATGCAACCAAATTAAAGCCTTAAAGCTGGTGAATTGAAGAGGATTTGATGCAGAGAGCAATTCATGGGAATTAAGCAAATTAGGTCTCCAATTAGGTGCTGACATTGAATAGGAAGATTTGGCGAACAAAAATTAATTAGATGGATTTGTCATTGTTCTAATGAGCATCGCCAGAAAATAACTGTCTTGAACAACACCCTCTCTCTCGCTCTCTTTTAAGCTTTATCCTTCTGACATATTATTGTCTGTTTAGAATCTAATTTCATGTCAAATATTGCCTCATTCAAATATTCAATAATTTGCAAAGAAGCCCACATGAGCGGAGACAAACAAACTTCAAAAAAGTCAATGTATGACCTAATCCTCTTAGGCTGGAGCATTGTGGATGTAAATGCCAACCTTTGCAAGTCAGAGAGGAATTTCTCCATTGATGTGAGAGCAGGTAAAAATTGACTTGACTCTTATTATGGGACAATTTTGTACTCATCTTATAACTATGCGATTCTTGCTTTACAGAATCATTATTTTTATTGTCCCTTTATGTGGCTTTTATCATTAAAAAATCACACACACTTAGATATTAACAATACCATAAATATTGTGTTTATTTTGAAAATGACATCGCATTCAACATAAACTTTAGTATGTCTTCTGTTATTTCAGTTTCGGTGTGTGACTGGTTCTTCTTAACAAATACAGAGTCCACCTCTCTCCAATAAATCGGTGTCCCCTCCCCTCCCTCTCTCCCTGCCTCCTTCCCTTTCCTCTGCTTCCTTCATCCCTGACCTCCTGCGGTCCCCCTCTTTTTGCAGCAGTGGTTAGGGATTACACTGTGTGATAAGCTTCCCATTTCTTGAAACTATTCGGGATTGCTCAGATTATCTGGCCTCATATCCTTGGGAGTCGGCTTTGGAAAGCCTGATTTTAGACTCTTAAGGCAGAAGATTTTGTATCCCGACAGCTTTAACTAATTAGCATCTAACGCTGGGTGGTATTTTAGCACTAGGCTCACTTTTAGTACTATCTGCACACACAGGCAAGTGCACGCACACACACACACAAAACACAACTGAGGCAATTGATTAAAAAACATCACAAGGTATTGAATTCAATATGATTTAATGAGATTATAACAAAACATTGTGTTTTTGTTATTCTAAAGACATTCAGAATACAAAGGATAGAAGTGCTGTAGCTTCATAAGATTCATACATTTTATTTAATCATAGAACCCTAAGATCATCTTTAGTTTGCAGAACATAACACTGTCCAAGTCCACTTAAATTTGATCATCATCTAATTATATATTCATCAACAAATAAGATCTTGAAAATGACTATTAATTCTCAGGGTCCAGAGGCTCTCATGCCCAGGTGGAGCCCCACTTGTGGCTGGACACTGGACCACGGCCAGTAGAGTCTGGGTGCAAAGCAGGACAGAGGGAGCGTTTGGGTTCGAGGACAGCACCAACAAGCTGTTCTGTGGGGCCGGGCGAGGGCAGGCAGGGGGTAAGGAGAGCTCAGGGTGGAAAGGGGGAGCTGTCCTGCCACCCTGCGTATCCTCCGCCGTGCCCTCCGACAGTGGTAGTCCCCGTTAGAAAAGTCTTGGTAGTTTGATGGGTGAATCGCCCAGAAGTGGCCCTTGCCGTTTTCACTGCGGCCGGCTTTGATGAAGCAGTCATTCAGGGACAAGTTGTGACGCACGCTGTTTCTCCAGTTTTTATCCTGTTGGAGCAACAAAAGAGATTTGGTTAAAACGTGAAAACTAAGTAAGGGTTAAACAATTGGAGTCTCCAATTGAAAATTGGGTGACTGTTAAGTATCGCTTATCCGCCTCAGGATGTCACCTTGTCCTGTTGTTGGCAGGATGCACAATAGCGTGTCAAGACCGTATATGATCGCAGTAAGACACGACACCCTGAGTTACGTTTTTAGCACGTCAAACCAGCGATCAACTTTAATCCACTCGGCTACCTCCAATCTGTTGTTGCACCTGCTGAAGGCGCAGGCAGTTTGCAACCTAGCAACAGGATTACTTTATTTGTGAATTCGCCAACAAGAAGATCATCTAGTGTCCCTGCGAGCACCTAATTGCCTAACCACTCAGACAGATTACCTGTGCCAAGTAGGTCGCTTCATTTGTGAAAATGGCTGCCATGTTATTTTCCAGTAACTGAGCGAACCATGCAAAAGACTTTGGGCGAGCGCGATTCCTCGTTATCTGTCTCATGGTCGCCTTACCAGTAGCTGCGACCACTTAATAACATAATACAGTGTCATTCATTTGAAAGACATCCACTGCCTCGTAGCTTTTACGTCACACTATCAGCCGAGTCTCTGAATTACCCCATAATACTGTTTTCTAACACACATATGTTGATGTCTTGCCCGCCTGCTGAACAGATTAGCACAAAGAAGCTGACATGAACATACCTTACTCTTGAAGTACGGGTAGTGGTCCATGATCCACTGGTAGATGTCACAGAGCAGTAGTTTCTTCTGCTCCGATGCCAGGATCGCCTTGGAGATCAGCGCGATGTACGACTGGTTGGGTTTGTCGGCAGACTTTTCTGGACCGCCACCGGTGGATGTGGCGGTGGTCACTTCCTCCTCCCCTTCCTCGTGTTGTTCTTCATCCCCCTCCTCTTCTTTGACTTTCCTTTCTACAGTCTGTGCCTCTGACCTCTGCAGCCGCTTCTCCTGCACCTCAGGGCGAATCCCCTCCTCTTTGGGTTTAGGATTCTGATGATTTAGCATGCTGCTCGCTGTCTGCTCTGCTGTACGACTTCCTGTCGCTTCTTCTTTGGAACCTTTGACTCCTTTATTGAACAGAAGGTAGTCAATAGTGAAGCTCAGTCCCAGCCTTTCTCTGCCGCCGGTGCAGCTGCTTCTGTCCTCCATAGTCATCTCTGAATTAAGATATCTCAGACTCATTACAGTGGTTTATTGGTTCCAAACTAATTGTTGAGGTATCAAGCGATGGATGAAAAGTATCTTTCCAAAAAGTCTCCTCAGAATTTTGTCTCAGTTTCACAGCATGGCCGTTTTCTTTTCAAGCTCAGGACCCTTAATAAACTAACTGCCTCTATGCCCCTCGCTTCTTCCGCCGATGTCTTACTGTTGACAAGATCACAGATAAAGATGAGCCTCTCAACTGTTGTTAACCTTAACGCGCTCACGAGTGACACAATCTTGACCTGTGGAAATGACGTCAGACTAAATACGGCTAGGTTTAGTGACAAATTTTAATTAAATCTTTGCGGCTCTCTGATTAACCTAACGATCAAAAAACTATTTTCTTGATATCTTTCAACGTCCTTTTTGCTCCTGGATCGAAGACTTGTGCTTCAGGGTTGTGAAGGTGACTCTATTTATATGACTGTGAATTTATCCCTCACAGAAAGGGGCAAAGAAGGCACAGGGGAGGTCCAGGTAGGGGGTCTCAATTGAGGCGGATTATTTTTATTAACCTAAGCAAATCTTTGTAATTACGGGAGATTAAACACTCAAGATTTAGTAAGACACGGTGGGCAGAGGAAGGGTGCTGTAGCATAAAAGGCCTTTTAGATACCGGTGTTATCCTGTTAACGTTGTTTTGTCCATGGGGATGCTGCCCAAAGAATGACTTAAATTAACAAAGAGCAGTAATTAATGGATCATCTTCAATGATTTGGAGACAAGACGCATTCAGTCGAGTTTTTATTTTTGGAAAGAGCACAAATGTCCTGTGCAGGCAGTGATAATAACAACCTAACAGAAGAGCAAATGACAAAAAAAATCAAATGTTTTTTTTGATAACATGATTTGTTTTTTATTTTTGTCTCCTGTAATCTTTATTCCAATTATTATCAACCGTTATTATAAAAAAGATCTATCTAGATTATAAAAATATCTATGAGAAATGTTAGTGTTTCCATATTCAAAGCAATGAACAAATTTAAGTGATCTTTTTTTCTGCCTGTGAATGAGAACAACAATCATTATCTTAGATGTCTTTTAAGACCTGTCCCTCAGAGCAAAACTGAAATGCCTCTGCACTACCGCGTGGTATTCATTAAGACTGTAATCTTTAATTGTGTCATGAATATTTGACTGGATGAATGTAGTTTATTCTTCATAAAGTACATTTCCTTCGATTTGAAGGTTATTGCACTGTGCTCTCTAGTTATGTGTTAAGGTGATATTTAGTGCTTGATTTGATCACAATATACACAGCACTTGACTTGCACATAGACACTGTATGTTGTTGGTCATTGTTCCCTTTATCTATCTATCTATTTATCTATCTATCTATCTATCTATCTATCTATCTATCTATCTATCTATCTATCTATCTATCT
>JBAJHX010000106.1:18325275-18490845 GCA_037176925.1 Amniataba percoides
CCCCCCCCCCCCCCCCCCCCCCCCCTCCCCCACCCCCCCCCCCCCCCCCCCCCCCTCCCCCCCCCCTATCTTCTTTCTTCTCTTTTTGATTGTGGGTGGAGGTGAGGGGATGTTTCTGTCAGGAACGTGGGGGGTAGGTGTGTGACTTGCGGGGTTGGGAGTATGGAGTGTATTAGGAGCCATGTAAATAAACGTCGGAGAGTCAGTGAAACAGTTGGAGAGAATGCGGCAGCCCCTGCAGATCTGTGGGCTGTGTTAATATTGTCAGCGCTGTGGCTGATTGAGGAGAAGAAGAGATGGAGCCCAGCTTGTGGGCAGCCACCCGGATCATATTAGTGGCGGAGTGTACCCAGAATCAATTTCAACATGCTTTTACTCTCTACAACCACAGCAGCCTGACTGCTCCTGTGCTCGCAAATAATACGTGCTAAGGCAAGCGTGTGGTCAATCACGATCTATGAACCAATCTGAATACTTAATGGAATCATGTCATGTGATTAATTGCATTGCTTAAGCTCTGCATGTTAATCAATTAATGGTTATACTTACTTTATATTGTATTTTTTCTAAAATTCTATGATTATAACTCCATGGTTGCTGCTTCTAGGTGTGTGTATTCCTGTAAACAAAGCAAACACTAATAGTCCTGTTAACCAACTACCGAGACTGTCACAGCACCTCTGAGATGTGTACAGTTTACAGCTTTTCAAAGTAATGAATAGGTCATTATATCACTGGTTATGAGCTCAGTTGGCGAGGTGGGTAATGGATGGTGAATGGTACTACAGAGGCAAAACCTTTATATCTAGTTGCTGTGTGTATTGGCTTGTTTGTTTATTTGCATATTTCAGCATTTGTGTGTTTGAGAGGCCTCCTCCACAGAACATAAGACTCTAACTGAAGTGCTCCTTGAGTTGGCGCTACATAAAAAGACCGTTGTCTGTTTGCGAGAACTCAATGATAACTCATCGAACAGCAGCTCCTCTGGTGAGTCTGTTTGAACACTAGGCACATACCACTGCAGTCATTTGCTCTAATGTTTCACCTCAGTGTTAATGATATTCAATGCTCGACTGTGTGCAACTTCCTGTTTTATGTGTATGTGTTTGTGTGTCACAGCCCGATGCGCCTCCACACACGTGTGCGAGAGCACTGTTGTCAGCACGGGCTATTTTTCAGCTTCCTTCTTCTGCGGCGATGTAACCGTATTTTGGCTCTCTCATAGTGACAGCTTGTGGGAATGCACATTGTAATAAAGCAATTTCCTGTATGCAAATGTCCTGTTTACACGTTCCTGCTCCAGTCATTGTCACTTGACAGATTGCTTGAATATGAGGAAAGCAGCTATACGATGAAAAATGAGAATAGTAAGACTTCAATAAAAAAATCTATTGTGCCTCCGCCCGGCTCTAGACATGCTTGAAACTGATGTCGCAGGATTCACACGGCCACACACATACGAATTAAAGAAAGAAATTTAGGCCACTATTCACAACAGCTCCATAACAGCTTGCTTGTACTGTAGAGGAGGCGGCAGAGTAGCTCCTCCTTGATATAATGAGGAAGAATAATAGAAAGTGGAGGGATGAGGTAATGGGCAAGTGGCATGGGAGGTGTAAGTGAGAATTAGTGAGGAAGAAAGGGAAAGAGAACAGGGAGGGTCGACGTGACAGAGGGTGAGTGAAAGCGAGAAGATGTTGCAGAAGACAGAGCGGTCTCAGGCCTCTGTGTGATGCTTTCGGAGTTGCTGCAAGATCTACCTGACTGCCTGTCTCTGGCAGCGAGGATGATGGGATGTTCTGAAAGTGCTCGAGAACACCTGCAGAGCTAATTCACAGCCTCTGATTCACTACCGCCACTCTGTGCAGGCTAAATGCAAGGCTTTTCACACTACGGGGTTATGCATTCCCTGCATGGTGCAATCATACCAATCAGCATTTCTTTCTTTAAAGCACACTTATCAACCACTGTTAAACTCATCTACACGGTATGGCCTGGCTGGATAAAAACGTTCACTCTTCCACTTCAGTGTCTCCTCTACCATCACAGCACCAGTGTTTATGTCATTTTACAGTTCTTCCTCATGGAACGTCTTAAAGGAACTGTTGTTTTCAAACAGGGTACGGTAAAAGCTTTGAAAACCAACATGAGATGTAAGACTGGAGCAGGTGTAGGCGAGCGAGGTGTAAAAAAGAACCCGTCTGCTTCACTACAGACAATGACCCTGAGTGGGAAAACCACAAAATTTATTCGCCTGCTCTGTAATGGAACTAGCATCCTCTCAAACCTGCACATACACACAAAGCAGTGTGGATCTGACCCTGAGAAGTCAAAGGGTGCACGACAGATGAGAGACTGTGACGAGGAAAAGTACTCGGGCTGGTTATCACTGTGTGTGCCGCTGTAGCTTTCTGGAACGACCCCACATTTAATCAAAGACTGACCTCTGGCTACCTCATTAGCAACTCACTGCATGATGGTAACTACTAGTTTTTTAAGGAGTTACTGTATTTTCTTATAATCTAGCCCTCAAAACTTTGCTGGTTTCCATTTGCCATTTGTGACATGCACAGGCTGCGCTGTTTTGTTTCCCCTTCATTCGCAGTCATGGAGAGATACAGGGCGTTTATCCTCTGACAGCACTTGTAAATGGCGAGAGTGATAACTGGAGAACAACAGCTCCAGATTCTCATCTCACAGCACTAATATGATGAGACGGGTGCTGGGTGCACGGGGGCAGGCAATATAATTAAGGTCTCTCCCCAGAATGTAATCTTTCAGGGAAGAGGCTGGGCGGGGAGCGGGACAGATGACGGGAGCGCAGGGGGAACAAAACACTCTCCATCTGGGAGCAGCAAGATGAAGGCCTGAGAGCCGGTATTCCATTGGGGAGGTGGGGAGGGAAAAGTGAGGTAAAAGGGAGGTAATGCTAGGCTGGTGAAGCCAGCCAGCCTCTTTCAGCTCCCCATCTATTAAACTCAATCCTCCGTGGAGCCCCCATCAGAGCTGGTGACTGCTCCTGGCCCCCGAAAAAAGATGATGGCGTGAAAGGGGAGGAGGGAATTGAGAGAGAGGCAGAGAAGAGAGTGGGAGTAGAAGATAATGGATGTTTGTTTATTTCACATACAGAATTGAGGAGCAGTAACCAAGGATGTTCGGTGGTTGCTATGCATTCCTGAATTTTTTGGTTCTTGCAGGAGACACTCACTGGCGAGGACCTTTATTACAGTCAATCAAATCTGACATTAAAGTCTCATCAGAATATCAACCATTATGTAAAATATCAGCTTGCAGGTTCACTGACAAGAAGTCTAAGTATTCCTATTAAGGAAATCCACAGAAAACCTGACACTTGTTTTTACCAACTGTCACCTTAAATCCTCACTGTTAATCTCCCAAACGGCCGTGCGGGCGCATTGAATTTGTGTACATTTTAAGGTGTCACCCATCCCTGACAGGTCCTTATACTACTGCTTCCAGGAACAAGATATCTCTTGCTGCAGATGTTTCCCAGGATACACAAGGTAGTTAAGCTGCATAGGTTGATAGAGATGGTCAATTATGGAGGTGGCGACATCACATATTACACACAGTCTTCATTAGGAGGCCTTTGAAAATATTCATATGAATCATTCATCAGTCCAATAGCTAGCTCATGTAGAAACAGCAATGGGTCACATGAAAAGTAATGATATATTATTAATGACATGTGGTCCAGTCAATTGAAAGTAAACACACATACCTTGAAAGATGAGAGACATTTTCTTCTTGTAGATGGCAAAGTCAGTCTCAAGGAAGACACAGAAAATGACCCGTGTGATCTGCACAGGAGGAAAAACAGAGAAATAAGTGTACAAGCTCATTGCAAAAAAAAAAAAGTCTCTCCAGTGAATTACATGGCAGAAAAACTGGACGAGCTGAGATCTGATGATAGCAGTCTGCATCGGCAGGACACAATCGGGGCCATTCGGAAATCTAATTAGTTATCCTCCCTATCAAGACCACCCAAACTATACCCTGTGAGACAGCCTTTTGAGAATATTACAGCACATTACATCAGAATAAGCATTACTGAATGGGCACATTGGTTAGAGCAGAGCAATACGCCTCAGTATCACACAAAGTCACGACGTGAAATTGCAACATTAGAAGATGAGCAATGGATGAGCTTTCACTCAACTGAAAATTACAACAGAAAATGGCAAATAAATTATTTTACTTCAACACTGAGGACCATAAAGCTATAATCAAATGCTGTAAAGAAAAACTACATAGCAAAAAGTACATTTGTTACTGAAATCTCAAAGAAATGTCGTAAAAGGACCATTTGTGTAATAGCAATTCTTATAACAAAAATTTTCTGTTTAAATGTCACTAAAAACAATCCAGACAATGACATTAACATATGTTTCCACAGTAAGTTATGCAGTGAATAGCAGTGACAGCTATTGGAACTGTAATGTTGTAAGTGGAGGTGACAGAGGGTTCACTTCGTAACAACGCTGCAGAGAAATCTATGTCCTGCATATGATAGCTGTTAAAGACATCAGCTATAGTATATTTGTGAAAAAAAGGTCTGTAAAATTCAATAAGGGTGAAGTCTTATATTATTTCGGAGCGCAACATAACCTTAACAGCTCAGTGGGTGATGATGATCAATGGAAGTCGGTGCCAACTGAGATTTCAAACTTTCTAATACGATGGATGACCTTGCTTTCTCTGTTTGCTCCTGGTGCTCCCACACTGCACTTAGTCTCTCCAAAACCAGAGGGATCATTTGTGCATTATTTGAAAGCTGTAGCCTCACAATCCGACACACTGTAAAGTGTTGGCATAATATTACATTACCACCCACTTCATGTACTCTATAAACATTTATACGGTTTGCATTTACAGTTTATGCAAATGACTATTTTTTTAAAAAATAATTTACAGAAATACTTGAATGTGGACATTGCTGTTGTCGTTGTTGTAGTGTGAATATATATGTGTGGAATCTTGAAATCCCTACTATATTGATGTGTCCTTAAATAGTGGATTTCAACATTGATGAAAACAATATAATTCAGACAGCAAAGGGATTATTTACATTTGAAATAGTTTTGGCCCCAAAGGAAGAATTAAATGATTAAAACTTCCATTTAGTCGATCTCCCCACAGTATTATAAGCACGGGAGACTACTCTTGTAACTACCCCCCTGTAAATACCCTTTGATTTTGAATTTGTTTTCCAGTTCACGAAAGTGGTCTAAGTGGGCTAAGTAACCATTGATCATTATTGAGCCTTAAGGCGACGTTGGGCTCTAAACACTTTGGGAACCATAAAAGTCTCTGTGCACATAATCATACCTGGCCAATAAAGCGTATTCTGATTTGTTTTGGTACAGATGACCAACCTTGATGAGACTAATGTCAGAATTTGCTGATGGAGCACAGCGCTGGCTGCCATATGATGATGATAATAAAAAGGCAAGTTTATTGGTAACTTCTTACTCATTCCACCAGCACTGCAGAAGAGAAAAGATTAGAAAGCAGAGAGGCTCCTTTCTGTGTGTGGAAAAGAACAAACAGTAATACAAAGCTCACTGGGTCTTAGACTTGACAAGTCTTTAATGACAAATTAGTACATATTAGTATTCTGGCATATTTGTGATATTTTACTTCCATTTGTTGGCTCAGCAGAAGTCCGACCATTTTGTTTTTCACCCTCGGGGAAAATAAATCAGATAATGATAAAGTTGGAAAGCATCAGGGTCTCCAGTACTTTCAGCAGCTCGACATGCACTGAATAAAATTAAATAATGTATAACCATCTCATTATTCAAATTAGACTAATTTTAGCATGCTATAGTGCCAGGATTCCTGGTGGTTTATAAACACTGATATGAACTGGCCGTGTACGCTTTCCATACTTTGATAATGTGTCTAAAAGAAATGAGAGCTGCAGCTGTTGGAATATGGCAGAGAAAGAGGTCACCTCTTTCACTTTCACCCTTCTCAAGTGGAGTTTTAAATGTGCAGGCATCAGTCACAGAGAAGCATTACACACCACAACAGCAGATAATCGCTTGACTGAATAATGTCAATTTTACACAAGAGCCATAATGGTGGCTCTCCGCCCCCCCACCGCCCCATCCTCCTCCATGCAGATAGTGATGCTATGGTGGAATAAAGGCAGCTCGCCAGCTTTAGCCTCATTCCTGACCCTGTCCACGAGGATCCGATTCAAAGAGGCACCCTTCTGGTGCTCATACAGACATATATCTATTAATAGTTTATGATCCGTGCTTTGGAGTAAATGTTAGGAGCTGCATCCAGGATGGTAACATTTTATTCTGCTGGATGTCTTGGGGGGGCTTTGTTCATAAAATGTAGACTCACTCTCTCAACCCCTCAACCCCGACAGAAAATGAAAGAAAGCGTTAAGTCTCCTTTGAAGTTGTGGACTCGCTGACAAACAGATTGTGTGAAAAGTGATAATACGCCAAGATAGTGCACACAACTGGGTGTTGGAAGGCCACAGGACAGCAGCTCCCTGGGAATTTCCATTACTCTTTTATGGAACTCCATTCTCAAACTGACTGCCCACTGTGAAACAGGATGAATCCCGAATTCATGCACAGAAACACTCAGAAATGCCTGTGTGTGCACACATGGACACACACACACACACACACACACCACTGATGCTGATTACATTTGTCCCATGTTGTGTGTGAAGTGAAAAGGGAAACGACATTTTATTACTCTGAGTTAACTGAATACCCGTCTTAAGAAAAAAAACACACACACAAAACCCCCCAAAAATCTTAGTATCCATGTCATGCAGACTCTTCTCCCCCTCTCTGTCAATCTCTTTGTGGAGTTTCTGCTATAGCGTGTCTGCCTTCTGCAGAAGGCTCGGGCAAGTTCTTTTATTCTACAGATCAGAAACACATCGTATGGTCTTTGACAGATATCAGCCCGACCAGGATACCAAATAAAAACCAGAGACACCAGTGTACAACATTGACATTCTGACTGTATCCAAACAAACACTGTTGGCCAGGACTCCTTAATAGTACAAAATGAGCCAAACACAAGAGAAGGTGATCTGTGACTTTTCCTTTGTAAAAGTAAATTCCACCAGTTTGTACTTAAAACAGCTTGTTCTTTCAAAGTTGACCAGAGACGCCTTATCTCCTTCATGCAGACATACGGTACTGAGTAGTCATAGAAGAAGAACCTGTGAATAATTGAAGAGCATTTTCCTGAACACAGTCTGAATCACATGCACACATTTTTTAAATCACACCAGTTGTTATCATGTGATGACACACAAAATCAGGACTATATTGATTACTATTTTCATTATGCACACAAAACAAAAGAAACAAATGTCACACAAAGTATGAGTTTAATTATATTTCAAGATGGAATATAGAAATTGTGACCAGGGAAAAAACAAGCAAAACACACTATTTTGGCTAATTAGGGTGAAAATGAGCATTAAATGAATACTGCAGAGTAGAAAATGCTACTAAATAGTTCATAGTCAATTTTCGATTTTTGAGAGGAGGCCCAATATTTTGGTCTAAGGCTGCAAGGTGTATGTATGTGTGTGCTGAGTGTGCACCCCGCAGCCTCCAAGGTTGAAAATGTTAATGGAAGACTAATTAGAAAGCTGGGATCACGGCATGCTAGCCTGCCTAGTCATTACTCATCCCTGATTGGAGGGCCTTTGCCAAAGGGTGAGCACAATATGATTGGGACGGGAGGAATGGTCGCCTTGACAGAAATGTGCACAAGAAGAGTGAGACTGCAAAGTTAGCTTGACCTGTTGAATTCAATGGACTCAAAGGTTTTAAAAAACAAAAACAGTGTGTTACTGCAATTAAAAAATACATCAAAATGTATACATTATTTTAAGTACGAATCAAAGTGATATTTTGCTTTTTTGTACTTTGATAATAAGTGAAAACCTGAAAGGAAGTGCACCCACTCGGCAGAGCTTCAACAGTGCAGAGATGGCACACTTTATTTTCTATTACACCATAATGACGTTCATTCATGATGCAGGCATTATTTGTCAACTTTAATGCAGCACTTGAAAATATTTAATGATGCAGGTCAGAGATCTCATTACAGTGATTTCGTTTAAACCCTCTGCAAAACACTGCTCATGACACTAATCAATTCAAAATCAATGTCTCTTAGTTGTAATTGAGTTTTGAATATATGATAAGATGAGACTAATTCAAATGATTATGCCAGGGTTGCTACCATCGCCTTGTAACTCATTTGCATGGCACGTGAAATGCAGAGAAACAACATTTTAGAGTGGCTAGCTGTGTCAGTTTGTGGAAAATTAACGCATGTGCCTCGGCATTAATAGTAGCTTGAAGTGTCCTTACCTCAAATGTTGTTTCAGGAAATACTGTATGTGATTTTTAATTTGTGTGTATCTGTGGCTCATCATTCTGGCGCAGAGCTCACCAGGTGCCCTAGACTCCTACTGGCTGGCTAACAGATGAGCTGTCATAGCTGGTCACCCATGCCCATAATTACATCGGGGGCACTGCCAGCAGAATCTGACGAGCAGGCACAACGCACGCACTTTTGCTACTTGCATTTCCTTCTTGATTCTGTCACAAACAATAATAGGGACAGGTTGCCCTAGCATGTCTGCTCCAGCTGGAGCCCAAACCCAAGGGAGAAGTGTGTCTGTGTGTCCCGCGCTGCCTCGTTACCGAGGCACCGGATCATGCAGAATCCTGAATGGTTGCATCCAGATGGACAACAGCGACAGGAGACTGATATTCAGTATTAACACTGGCTGAAATACTTTCATTTGCCTTTTTTTGTTTATTTTCAAGGTCATAGAGAGTAAACACCAGCATGGTCGAAAGGGAACCTGGGCAGGTCACCAATCCATCACTGTGGCTGGGCATAATGAACTATATACATCTCACACACACAGAAAATACATATTGTGTTTGTTTTGGTTATGATTTATTCATCTCTGACATGACATATGAGTGTTGTGTGTGTGATCATACACTGATAGTACATGTGATTGTTCGAGACAGATTGAATAATTCCAGCGAATTACACCTGTGCCAGAAATATCTCCTCATAAAACAAAGCCTTCTAGCTGCATCATCAAAGCCATAATCAGCGAGCGCTTGTCTCCTTTGTTGTCAGCAGCGCTGGATTGGATAGAGGGTTCACTTTGAGGCAGGTGGACCATATCCAGCCCTTATTACTGATGTAATTACACACACCTGCGCCCCCCTCACCACCAGTGCACATAGCCTGCAGCCTAGAAAAGCATAGAAAAAGTCGTCTCGGGTGTGACAGGCATCTATAGTCAGACCTGTGTAAACACATAAACATGCCTAGATCTGTCATGACCGCAGCAGCACAACTGCTCTGTCCACGTTCTGCTGCTTAAAATCTGCTCGTCACCAAGGCATCCCTCGTGTCCACCCCCTTTACCAGCAGTAGGGATTATGTTGGTGGCAGGGCTGACAGCAGCAGCCAGGCACTGGCACTGGCTACTCGGGTGAAGCTGTGAGCAGCTCCTCCATTTGACTTTGATTGACCCTGTCTGCCGAGAGAGCTGCAGCTCCACCTGGAGCAAGCTGGTGAATTATCATTTCAAAGAAGTGCCCAGAAAAGGTTATCCCTTTGAACAAAACGCCTCCATCCATACATCAAAGGAGAAGCCTGACATTGGGCTTTGAGAAGGCACAGTTACGACTAAAGCCTGGAAGAAAGTGCTGAGCTCAAATTCTTACTTTCCAAAGCTGTTCGACATTAGATGGCCACTATATCATGATAAGGGCGATAGGATAGTCAATGGAGTCAGCTTAATATTGCTAAACACACAACAGATTTTGGTAAATGCTTATGTACACAATTATGCATGAGTGCTCAGCACAGTGTGACTAAATAGAAGTGATAACATTCTGGTAAGCTGCCTGGTTATTTCATCAGTGTAAAACATCACTATCCTGCTACTAAGGCCATATGCAGCACAGAATATAAAACGTTTTGACAGGAAAATGCTGTCTTGCTAGATTCGGAAAAATCCATGAGATAATATATCAGCAATTTGTATGTTAATTCAACAAATGCTGCGTGTGCTTCACATTTTTTACACATTAGAGCTGAACAAATACTTCCTACTGTATTATTCAGGCTTCATTGCTGGATGGCACTGTAGACAGAAATTGGAGTACAGCATGCTTGAGGCATCTAGCATTTTAGCTCACATTTTCAAAAATTGTTCTCTCAAAGTGAAAGAGACAGCATTTGACTTTCACAGGCTTTGAGCCGTTCCTGCCAGCTCCCCGCTGCCAGCAGCAGAAGAGCTGTGCTATCTGATTTTTTTCTTCTTTTTTTTTTTTTTTTGTCAGACACAATTTCAACAGCAAAAACTCACAATTCTCCCTCTGTTTTTCATTTTATATTATTTTCATATTTCTGAAAAAGGAGGGTGGTCTTTATAGATTTTAAATTTTCCAGCAAATTTTGCCATTAAGAACATGAAACACACTCTAAGGAGGCAGTTTTAGATTGCTGCAATGGAGTAAAGAAAAATGTCAATGACTTCCCACAGGAACAACTAAATGTTTAGTTGTACATAACCAATGACAGTTATGAAAATACTTCCCTACCAACAAGAGGACCTGCACCTCCAGAGAATGGAGGTTCACAGTATTACAGCATCTCTTGGCTTGTGACCGATGGTGCACCAGACTCCACTGACAAATTTGTCAATTAATATGGATGGTCAAATAATTATAATGATGGACTACTTGTGTCAACTCTATAGGGAATAGTGTGAGTGTGAAGGAGAAGGATTGGGCCATTTTCTAATCATAAAGATGAGAGGTAGTGCAGCTGTGGACGAGGTCAGAGGGGAATGATGAAGGAAGGACTAATATGAGGGCTGTATCTGTGATCCATGGCTGCATTGGTAATGATCTGACCTCTGGAAAGCCACTGGCCGATAACAACCTCTGGTGATGAGGCAAAGTATATGTGGGTGTATGTGAAGGTGGAGGGAGGGTTCCTACAATAATCTGTTCAAATGTGCAAGAAATGTACAAGGTGCAAACTTAGTGGGGTTCTTAACAATAGAAGTAGAGTATTTTCCTTCTTGCTCAGAGTTAGATAAACTCTTTTATGTCTCTGTGTATTTTAAAAGTAAGTCGAATGCTGAGGTTAATAGGCTCGTCTTTCAGCAGCCCAGTTAATGGATGTCTGTGGAATAACAGGACAATTCCCTACAAAGTCCAGAAATAGCAGATCTCAGTTTGTAGAAAAATGGTGTATTTCTTTACCTGTAAGTGAATTTGCTACAAGATCAAACAGATGAGATAGTCCAGTAACTGTGCCAGGATACTGTGTCCCTGTACATATCTTCATATTGCATGCAGAGACATCAAGAAGTCATCATTGCTTTTTTTTTGGCTTGTTTAAAGGTACCATGTGGAGTTTTCCCTTGAATGTGCTGTTTGTCTGCCTAAGGAGGTAAACATGTTGAATTAATTTCCTACTCTCATAATGCATGTTGTGCATGTTTTGAAAGCTTGCAGTATTTTTCTGCCATTTTAAACTGGTTCATTGTTTAGCTTTTATGGCCCACCAGCTGTTAATATACATGATGTCCCTCTGCATTTTGTCGGGCATGTATAACCGTTTTCATGGTGCGCATGTGTTTCCTGGTAATTCCTAAAATATGGGGACCCCCCTCATCAAAACATTGCTCCACAGCCCTACTAGAGGTCATATCTAGGATGCACATAGGATACTGTAGGGAGACAATGCAATTTCTCCAGAACTGAACTAAGTCTAAAAACTTATTTCGTATCTTCAAATAATTCATAATCACAGCAGAGGCAGTGTATGCCATAGGCCCACAATGTTTCCTGCTTGCTAGGATCTCACACTCTTCCTCTGCAGGGGTTCACCCCTTTGGTTGAGCTCCTTTAAAGCAATGAGTGGCCTCTGACACCTTTGCTGTGCTCCCAATTCCCGTATTGACCACCAATAGGCAGTATTACGTGTCAAGTTGAAGGATCGGGGCTTTGTGTGGATGTGTCAGGCTCTGTGTCTGCTCATCTGCTCTCCAGGATCACGCAGGGGTTATCCTGCTTGGTTGTCAAATCCACTAATATTTTCATTTTTCCTGTTTCTATTTAGTCAATACCTGCTCGGTCTCTGGGAGGAGGCCAATAAGAGCCAGCTCAGCCCTGTGTGAGGAAGGCTGGCGTGTGCAGCCAGGTACAGACACCCTCTACACTGAACCTGTTAGGGCCAGCTCGTGTTGATGAAGTCATTATACATTGTGTGTTTCTTGTCGGATAGAAACTGTTTTCACACAAGGCCAAAACCCTATGGGTCCAGCAGGGGAAACTGTGTGGGGAAAACATTGTCTCAGACAAATGAAATCCACTGATGTGCACTAAAGAAAATAAAATACAAATGTCTCTTTTCAATTTAATTATTTTTGATGTTTCCCTCTAGTGTATGCAAGGTTTGGAGAAGTCAGTGTGTGTCTGTGTGCTTGTTTGATACATCCAGCTTCTCGTTTTCAGCTGCATGTTTGCCCTGTCTGGGCCTGACTGGTTCTAAGGGGGTTTCCTGGGAGAAAATATGTGGTGTGATCCAGCCAGGTCCTCTCCAGTTTGAGTATTACACAAAAGCTGCCAGACGAATGGGAATCCAATCACGGCTCCCCATGGCAAAATTGCCTGAACTGCATACAAGCCTGGATCTGGCGAGGCACAGAGGAGGCACTGGTGACCTGTAATTCATCTTACTAACATGTCCGCATTTCTTCTGCAAAAATGGATGCGCTGCAGTCGAGCCATGTCTCTGTCGTGTGCATTCTCATGGTGCTCTCCAGCCTTGTAACCCAGCCCGTGCTTGAACATGATAATGCAGATGAGTGAGAGAGTGTGTGGGCTGTGCTATATCTTGCTACACTGAAATGCTAATAACTTTGCCAGCTCTCTAAGGTTTAACCCACATGTGTTTTTTTTTCTTCCTGTGGAGGTTAATGCCATAAGGTCAGGAGGAGCACTCATTAGAAAGTACTCTCCTTCGCATATACTTTCTTCTAGCGAACGCTATTACCCCTTTGCTACTTTTATAAGGGAGCCAATACAAGATGCACCGTGCTCAAGCTGAAATACTAATATATTTTCCTTTTCTCCTGGTTCATCCACCTTCTGCAATGGAGCTGGCACCAAACCCGCAGAGAAAAGATTAATCAAAGCCCCTTTTTTACTGTCAAATCCAAAAAGTGACACAATCAGTGGACTATTCATTTTTATCTCAAGTTTAGAGATGAACTTTTTTTCTGTCTACCATTTGCTGCACAAATTGTGACACATTAAAAATAGAAATCTTCTAATTAAATAGTTAAACCGACCTGATAACATGAATAGTTAGGTTCCAGGTATCTAGGGATCTTACGAAGCAATAAAGAAGGATAAAGAAATTCCCCCTAAAAAATTGAAGTGTAAGTGAACAAGTGTTACAATGAAAAGGTGATCCTTTTCACATTAAAATGTCACAATAGCCACTGTAAGGTTCTGACAGATTTACACACTGCTGAATAGAATACAGGATGAGTGTAATGGCAGGAAATAAAAAACAGAAAAACCGATCCTGAGAACGATACCATATGGCTGTGTAGGCGACATCAAACAGGGAAGCAAGCCTCAAAGCAGAGGTGCTGTTTGACATAACTTACAAAGTGGAATGAAGATCTGATCTGGACTTTGTCAGATGCGTCAAGTAAATTTACAGCCTCTTGTTGAATGTGAGTTGTAGTGAGTGTCAGGGCTATTTATTTTCTGTTACAGAATGGCAGAAGGTAAAACGCTTTTAGAGGGGCCGGTGGATTAGGATTACCATGAAAGTGGAGAAAACACTTAAACATTACAGGATACATAAATCATTAGTAAAGAGAGAGAGAACATAACAGGATATTCAGTATGGACTATTACAAGTTACAATATCAGACCCTTGTTAAAATATAAAGTCAGAACAACAACATGAAAATGTGTCGCAAACCAAAGTAGACAGGCACAGATACTGATGTTGTAACTGGGCTGTAAATAAAATACAGTCCTCACAGAGAGTAAGCAAATCTGTGTCTTTGAAAGCAGTGATTACGATAAACTTGTCTGGTTTTGGTTTCCTCTGTGTTGCCGTAACTGGCGACAACAGACTGATAGGAGATGCCTGAAGGTGTTTGTTCTGGAGATGGGAGGCTGATTAGACATTGTACATGTAAGAGGCTCACACGGTTTATAGCAGGTTAATCACCTAAAGGAAAGTTAAACCATGGAGATTTTTGTAAATGAGTGTCACCCACCTGAGCCTTTACTTTTTTTAATGACAAACAGCTGTGTAACAGTAGATCTAGTCACTCAAAGGCCCAGTTACGGGCTGTCATGACGCATGACACAGCGGTTACCTTTACAGCTGGCCTTAACACGCACATCTCACATCTGGATATCTGGACTCCATTTATAGCAAATCTGAAATAAAAATTCTGTTCCAGCATACACACCAAAATCTGATATATCTTTCCCTTAACAAAACATAGATTGCTGAGGGCAGATATTCTCTGGTAATATTTATTCCTTATGCTCTTTTCGCTTTTTCCCAAATTCGTATGTATCCACTATGATCTTTTTATGAGAGCAGATCTTCCCACACAACCTGCCTCCCCCTCGATTTACACATGAGAGCACCACTATATTTACACAGATGCTATTAAATGTAATTGGGAGATTTTTGTCATTTTTAGTTGGGTGTTAATGTCAACAAATGTGTCACTGGCAGCCTCCAGATCAACCTTCATCTCATTCACAGTTGGATTTGCTGTGTTTTCGCTTGATGCAAAAATAATCTGATTACCCTTTTTGGTGTGGTTGTTAGGTGCAACGAGAATCAAAAGTCACGTATGGGAAAGATCATCTAAATCAGGATTAGTGTTTGTAGCAGGAGGAGGAAGACTTCTAATTAGCTAAACCCTGCTTTATGAGCAGTTTTGTTATATGCACAGAGAAAAAGAGTGTTGTCAGGCTGAATTCCCAACTAGTCATAAAAGACCATGGACTTAAAAACTATTGGTTTAATGGAATTATTAGAGGCAAAGCATATCTCAATGAATTATGTGATCTGAGAATTTAACACAAAGTTCAGTGTACAGAAAGTATTTATTTATCTTGAATTATCATATATTTTTATTCTTATTTTAATTTTTTTCTATACTCTATATTTATTATTATTATTATTTCTGCTGTTGCACTGTAAATTTAACCGCAGTGGGACAAATAAAGGAAATCTTGAATCTTGAATCTTGAAAGTATCTTAGAAATGTTGCAAAATTTGTAGAGAAGCCAAATAAAGGCAGGTTTTTGTCATCATCTATTGTCTAGCGCGGTCATATCAGTGCAGCAGGGGAGAAAGGTAATACTCCCCAGCCATCCTGATTTACATGATATCTCTCAGAGAGACTGTAATAAATCTATATTAGTGTCAGTGTCCTTATGCATGTTTGCCGTGCTGCACCTCAGGGTTTAAAGCCACATACGACTATGGGCCACTCAAACACAAGGAGGGATCCCAATGAGGGTCTTACAGGCCACTGATGCAAAAGACACAATTGAGTCTGATTGATCACAGAGCTTGTAAGAGTGGAGTGTTACTAAAACAGGCAGCACCGTGCTTTTCAAACACCAATCCACAACAAAAAAAAGCATTCAAAGAGATGCCCCACGAGTAACAATAAAATTGCTAAAGTGGGTCTAATTAGCATGATTAGTGGAAGAAAGCTCCGCGCTCGACTCTTGAATATGAATGAAGGCATTTCACTTGTTGGCAGATCAAATAAGAGCATAACATAAACTGCAGCAGAGCAAGGTGCTTTTTTTTTAGAAGCAAAGACAGTGTGGAGCAGAAGATAGTTTATTTCTATGCAGCGACCACATTAACGCAGGATGCTGAGGTAGTCTGTGTCACGCATGATGGACGGTCATACCGCACAGCTCCACGGACTAATGTTTCCCAGCCTCCAAACACTCCTCTGGCTTTCTACAACTATTGCAAGGAAGTCTCCAATCAATACGGTCTCCGTTTCGGTCTAGCTGTTGCGTAGAAAATCAATGACCTCCCCATTTCTAGCACTGTTTTCCACACGGTCTCTTGTAGGCTTCCTTAAACCTGACTGGAACCAAAGGGAGAGCTGGTTATTTCCAAGACCGGTACCTCAGTGACTATCCACAAGAGATAGGTGACACATTGTTAATGTGACAACCGTGAAACACCGGGCACAGAGGGCGGCTGTAATTAATAATGCTAATCCAACATCACTTTATATGTGCACTTAGAAAAAGACAAACAAGGATAAGTGGGAGAAGAAAACACACTGCAGAAAATGTATGATGAACGAGAAGGCTCACTAAGTGACTACTACCAGGGGATAAGAGAGAGTATTTCCCCCCCGTTGTTAATACTTTAATAAACAAGGACATCCACTATTTTCGAAGTAATATATCCAGTCTAGGTACTAATTAATGTTCCTGATAAATACAGACCGTTAAAGATGTGTCGAGGGACTAATTAGATCAGTGGAAGAAGAGTCACTAAGCATGCAGTGATATCACATGGGACCGTGGAATACAGAGGGAGAGCACCCACTCTGTCATGTGGCCGAGACCCAGCAGGCTCAGTCTTAAGGAAATCCTCCCCGCTCCATCAGGAGGAAACCATGGGCTAATATAATACCTTGAGATCCATAAGTAATAACCAACGGATAAATCAGTGGCAAAATGATAAAATGCTGAACGTCTTTTTGTGGCAAACGGCCACTTAAAACAGCATCTGAGCTCTAAACCTAGGATGGGGCCTTTGAGGGAGTGAAGAAAAACATCAGGGTGGTGTGTTGGGACAGAGCAGCCCCCAATAAGCCTGTCTTAACCACACCTCTAACCAGGTCCAGGTGGACGCTCTTGTTTTCTCTTCCCTGCCAGATCCTCAGAAGTGGGTCAACCTAGCACCAGAGAGGAAAAAAAAAGAAAAAACTCTCGAAGAGATAAAGAATTTAATGCAATCAACGCAGAAGCTGTTGTGTTTGTGAGCAGGTATCACAGCGCTCACTGCCTGGTAAAATGAATCTTGAAGTTATAACATGTACTCCATAAAGTGGTCCTTCCAAGATGAGAGAAACATGGAGGAATAAAGCCCACATTGACCCTGTGACCTCTGGAAGCGCACTTCTATATTGCCATTCTGCATGCCTGTGCTTTGACCTTTTCAAATCCCTCTTTAAAGGTTGCGTGTTCCCGTGTCTGTGGGCTGCGCAGGCTCTGCAGGAGCAGCCGGCTGAGTGAGCGCACCTTGCCTCTCCACAGAGTGACCTACAAAGCTATTGTATTAAAAGAACCGTATTTATCACTGCTCTCCACACCAATCTGGTCCGCATGCTGCACGGAGAACATAACCCTTCCCCAAACTCAAGTGCTCCTCCACTCAGCACTTTGAAAAGCCTTTTAGGCACGATTGGTTAGGGAGATCTCTGAAAAGAAAAACCTATCGCTTGGCTGCTTTGAGAGGTGAAAATGGTATTCAGGAGCCACTGAAAGTTTAATCAGTCTGTGATATGTCTGAGCTGGGCCATTTGAAACACAGGGCTGAGATGGTATAGGCTAAGACTGATTACAGTGGGACTGCATCTGCTCTTTGGAAGCATCATTGCATCTGTATTTGGAATTCCTTCCATTAGCATATTTTTTGACCAAAGTTTTGTTTTTTATTAAAACAGTACGGTCAAAATGACACCCTCTTACTCCAGACATATCTTGAAATTCACATAAAAAAAGGAAAGGACTGACAATGATGGGTTTATTTGAGGGTCTACACTAGGAGTAAGGCCTTTCAGCCTCCAGTTTTTTCATCTTTTCAGATTACAAGTGAGCTGTCAAGATGGCAGATGATAAGGGCCTTTGGAATAACAGGTGCTCCTGAAAAGGCTGTGAGGTAGAGGCAACAATGAATTGTTTACCACACAGACTAGTATTATCTATCTGTGTAGTATTCATACCAAGTAGCACCTCACTGGCAGCCCCCGGCCAAATATCCCGGTCTGTACTGAATAAACATGGTTTTCTGCTTGGATCCAGTACAACAAAGCCTAATTGTCTACATGGCTTCCTTCAAAATGATTCTTATATGTAAATTAAACTCTTAAAACTGAAGTCAATATTAGTTTTCATAATATAGTTGACCAGAGAGGGGGACATATCCTATCAGGCAGTCTTGATTTAGCAACAAAACAAAACAATTAGCTGGAAACACTGTAACCAAGAGTAAAGACGCCCAAGGCAAACAAAGCCACAAGTTCTCCATAATTCCCCCCAATAATCTAATTAAGATACTTACTGGAACCATAACAAGCTAATGAGAAGGCTATGACACATTTGTACTCTAAACACTGTAGCTCTTTATCTTTGTGCGCTGGGAAAATGGAATTATTTCCACAAATGCATCTCAAGCCTGATAGCCTTTCTCTCCTGGAATGGTTTTGTTTTGCCTGCACTATCTCATCTGCTCATCTCCACTCCAATCTTACTGTTAATTCTTCCAAGACGGGGACACAATGCAATTCCATTTTAGTGATTAAAAATAGGAGGTTTCTAGAAAACGTAAGTAGGTTAAATAAACAGTGGAACTCCGACGGGTTTAAAATGACGGTAGCGCAGCTCTTTATCAGATATTTATAGCTCAGAGTAACGGTGGTGTTGTGGTACGTCTCTCTCCACGGGGAAGGGGCTGTGGCTCTGTTCTGACATACAGTGTATCAGTGTCCTACTGTCTTTGCGACCTAAACATTCAGAGGCACATGTTGACAATAGTGCACACACAGCGGTAACATGCTGTCCTGTGTCCTGCGAACAAATCTTTAATTCATGTGCTGTGTCTGTGCTGGGCCCTCGCCTCGTTTCTGGCCGATGGCTGGCTGTCTGACAGGGGGGTGGATGTGTGCGGGTGTTGAAATGGAGGTGTAATATGCCTGGGTGGGGTTAGGTGCATTTAAAAATCAAGGCAGATGGCAGGATGTGAGAATTTCAAATAGATATTTCACTTCCTGCTTCGTGGTGCCCGCAGGTCGGCAGGGTCAACAGACAGCTTTGCCGTCGCAGCCTATGCTGCACACACAGGAAGAGAGGGGGTCACTCTTTTATCACCAAGACATATTGAAAAAGCAGCTGAGAGAGGATCACAGCAGCACAGGGGGGGAACGCAGACCTGAGAGGTATATCTCCTGCTTTCACTTAGTCAGATAAGGCGCTGAGCCTGACAGCACTTTCATTTCTGCCACTCGCTTATTTCATATGATTGAGCTTTAATGGGTTTTTGTGGATAACACTCCTTTGTTTTTCACTGCATTTTTTTCTAATTAAGATTCAGTATGACATGTTGAAGTGCTCTTTTTTTGTAGCACCAGTTTATTACAAAATGAAACTGAGCTTTTGTGAACAGGAGGGTAACCATCAGGAAGGAATTTAGTTTCTTGTTGATCTTTTAAAACTACAAACACGGCGTTTCACTTCTTCCTCTGTGCTGCTCAGTAGAGACTCAAAAGACCTTGTTTTCCTGAGAATATTCACTTTGAAGAAGTAAAACACCTTAGAAATACACAAAGTTGACAAAGACACGGCTGAGGTGGTATTTGGAAAAGCAAAAGGGAGAGGATAAAAGTAACCTCTGCTATGTTACATACAGTAGGCATTGTGGGTGGCTTCGTGTGTAACCCGAACATAGAGGCAGAAAAAATGCATCATTAACACAGAAATACACTGGTGATGAAGCAGGAGAGCTCTCTCTACCTAGAATAATAACACACATTTACATTGTTTTACTTATTGAAATTCATCTTTCCTCAATGGTATGCTATAATTGGCACAGTTTAGTAATCTGTGGTAACTGTATGAATATGAATGAATAAAACTAGCATAGAATATACTATATTTCAAAGGCGCATCTATCTTTCAGCACGCCCCAATTAAATTTGACATTCTGTATGAGGCAGCTTTCAGCAGCCAGTGGTGTGTGTTTATGAATATGTATTCCTTTTACGGTGTCAATTAAGCATTGGATAAACGTCCATGATATGCTTTTCACGAGCTTAAGTGTAGTCAAACTAATTCTAATTAGCTGGTTTATATGAGAGGCTGAGATTAAGTGTAAAGAGCTGTGGACGTCCCATCGGCACAAAGCTACGGAGCTCATATGTGCAAGTATGTGTGTGTTTTGTAGGAATAATAAATCATCTCACATGTTTTACACTTCAGAGTTGTTCAGCCTTGGTGCTTAGTGGATTTACTTGCCAATATTCCCAAGACAAAAGCAGAAAGAAAAAAAAAAGCCCACACATCTGTAAGGCATTTCCAAAGTCGATGGTCGATGTGCTTTGGACAGTGTCATTAAAACATCCCAGGTTACAGCCTGTTATAAAAATGCCCAGCTATCCAGGTGTCAGGAGATATTTACTGGTCTCCCAGTGGCTTTGTGAGGGAAAAGAGGATTTGGAAGTTTCATGAAAAGACAAGAAAACGTGCATGAAAATCTCTTCACCTAAAACTGCAGGAAAGCTTCCAGAATGAGGATTAAGGTTCAACTTCCATCTGTGTGACGGACAGACGAGTACTTAGCAGACAATTATAATCCGTTAAAAGCTAATAAAAGCACCATCATGCTGTTTCAGCATGAGGTGAGCCAAGCCGGGGCTGATGCTGGCTCTTTCACTATGATTGGCTGTCTGCTGATGAGAGGTATCCTATCTACAGCCCCAGTCCCCACAACAGCCTCAGGCTTAGGGGGTCAGAGGTCAGACCCGGGATCACATCAATCACACGTCCAGTGTGTACCCTGCGTGGGTTAATTTGGTAACTAATTTATCTAAGATGGGCTCCTGCCTCATCTCAGTTTATATGCCTTGTGGATGTAACACAGGTCTTTATTGCTCTGTTGAAGAGAGAGCAACTCCCATGTGCCTGCTTCAGCGGCATGAGATCAAAATGGGACTACTTTTTGATGTGTCTCTACAGTCTGTGCAAAAATACTAATAAGCCGAACATCCCTCAATATGCAGAGCACTGAAAAGTAAAACTCAAACTGTCAGTGCCAGTCTGAATTTGGGTATGTGCCACTGCAGGACAACGTGAGGTGTCATCGCTTTCATCTGCTTGCACCCTGGTACATCAGGGAACTCATTAGTACGCCAGTCTTTCAGACCAAAAACTCAGCAACCCTGTTATCCAGTGTGGGAAACATCTGCGTGATACCCATCCCTCCAGCACCACCCAAGCCCCGCCCAGCAACCCAGGTTACTGGGTTAATTGGTATCCATGACACTCCAATCACATGTGGTCATGACATGTAATGTAGTCAATTGATTTATTAACTTAAGGGGTGTGTTTTGTAATATCCTGCTCTTTGTATAACTTAGTCAAGCAGTTAAAAATCAAATGTCTGTATGATTAAAAAAGTAATATGAAAAATATAGCACTTACTAGAAAATGTTTTTTTCTTAGACCAGTGTGTGTGACTCTTTTTTGCACAGACATACTGAGGATGCACTGGGAGGAAAACCGCAACACACCTCCACAACCATGAATAATGTTGAGAGGTAAACGAAAATGAGACATCTTATCACTAGTCTCCAGTGAGGGAGGTGGGGAGAGGGCTACAATGAGTCAAAGGTTCAAGATGCATTTAGAACGTGCCAAATGCAAGTTTATTATCAGCTTTCGTCTGACGCTATATAAACCTATCATAAATGTTATGCCTTTATCTCTACTGTTTGGATATACATGTGAGCCCCGAGGATGAAAATATTTATTCTCTTGCTGGCGATGGATAATAGGTTGGACGTATGAGCCAATGGGCTTTCAGGAGGAGCACAAAGACACACGTTGGAGATGAGTCAGTTCTTGTGATAACATGAGCTGAATGCAGTGAATCAGCTTGGGTCTGGGCTTTGTGATCTGTCACACTCAGACATAAAGCAGCGACTCCAAAGATTAAGGGGAGATTCCGGCCTGGCCTCTGTTTTCTTCCTGTAACTGAAATGTTTTAGTTGTCCTTTAGATCCCTCCTGTATGCCACGAATCACAAACCAGGTCCTTGAGAGATGGCCGCAAGCACAGTCCTTAGAAGTGGATTGTATGGAAACCTGACGTAAATATGTGCAGCTGGCAGCTCATGTGGTTTTGTTCATTCAGCTCAGCTCGCGAGTCTTGCTCTGAGAGGTACAGTATGGATTTCTATGAAAATAACCTTGCCTTACAGTAAAAAAAAAAAAATTCTGTTTGAAAGTTAACCTCCTGAAAAGTGCATTCACCATCTGAAAAACATTTAAATAAGTGCTCTCTATTTGAACTCTCATAAGTGTTCTTCAACAAAATGAAGTGACTGAAATGGGGCAGGGTGTCACTGCATAAAACCTGAATAATTACAACCTATGTTTGGTTTTTGAATGTAGCTGTTAATCCTGTGTGACAGGTCGCACTAGATCTGACAATCTAGACTGCTTGAAAACTCTGATTGACGTTCTTGACATCACACTCAATCTGCCAACTCTGCAGAGAGACAGAGAGAAAAGAGAAAAAAAAGGTTTTCTTAGTGGAAGCTAAATCCATGGTCTCTCCAGGTTAAAGCAACTGTGCCAATTTAAAAATAACACATACAGACGCAGCGCCTACAGGGACTCTAAGCTTTTACTGTAAACTGTAACACCCATAGCAGGGATATCACACAGATGATAGATACTTCCAAATAAGACACGAGGCACGCATTCTCTTGTGAGTTACCTCATAACCTTTCAATTATATATCGTGATAACATTTTGACTTTTATTGTCAGAAATGATGTTGATAAATGTCACATAAACTGCAAAGAACATAACGGCTGAAGTGACTCAGCCTCTGCTGAAACAACAGAACATCCTGACAAGATGAGACGGTGCCAGGGTACAAGTTAACTTAAGTACTGCTAACATGCATTTTTACAATCCGCAGTTTAAATGCATATATTTTTAATGACCACTGCACTGTTTCTCTGCACATAAATTATGCATGGGACAAATGCTATCTAGTTCACACTAGTCTGACTCTTTGGATGCATGTTTTCCATTACATTCCAGTCTGGGATAGTCGGTGTGGAGATGAATTCTAATGTGTGAGACACACTTACATTCAAGCTATTCCATCCACTTTGTGCTTTTGAAATTACATTAACCTTTTTAGACACAATTTTCAGAGGATTTTGAAGGCAGCTAAGTATTGCATCACTAATTGACTGCTTAGTAGAGGAAATGTGGTGGAAAATGACAAGATTATTAGATACAGACTGAGAATGTAATGGAGTGCCAAAGAAAGGGCTCGCTGATAACACCTTCAGAAATGCCAACAAATAACAGGAACACTGCACTGGAAAGACTTCTGCGTGAGAGGAAAAAACAAACTTCGCCAACATATGTTCACACACGTTCATACAAGGGCAAAGTCATAAATGCACACCCACGCGAGGTAAGTGACTTTTTGCATAAAAATGTGAACTAAGATGGCTATCACAGTGGTGAAGCAAAATCCACACTCGCACAGCCGTTAATGCTGCCCCTACCATAAACATGTTAAATTCAATAAAAGCTTGATACTGTTTTAATAAGAGGAAAGGCTTGCGGCTTAAATAACTTTGTTTTTCTTCCACAGTGCCCCCCATATCACATTTCTCAATTTCAGGCTTTTTCTAATATCACCCCCCTCCCCCCTCCTCCCCCCACCTCCACACCCCATCCCCTGCAGGAACACTTGTGTGTTTCAGTCAGTGTTCAGTGGGCTTCATGGGTTCAGTCCGCTAACTCTTACCACATGTGTGCCGACTGGGGCCGCACGGCACGCCAGATAAAGCCTCTGAAAAGCACAGCCAGGCTTATCTCCCCACTCAATTCTACCAATTATTACTAAATAAAAGATCAATCCAAAAAGTATTACTGACATGCTGTATGACAGGCCTGACACAACACACTCTCACGACTTTAAAGCAAAATCAAAATCAATTTAGATGAAGTATTGATAAGGATTGGGTTGGGAGGGGAGGAAAAGAGGTGACTGATATACAGAGGGCATAAGAAAGTATCGCAGTGGATGATGAAGAAGAGATGTTTTTCATCTTCCGACACAAAGGAATCTATGATAGTCTGCTGCGCTGTGTGACTGCTGTCAGACAGACAGAAAGATCTAAACGCTGCGTATGAATTCTTCATGAAGAAATTAATTGTTTTTCTTCTATGGGATCTGGGTGTGCCAGATTGCCACATATTCATTTCTGTACTATTATTATTATTCACTATAAATCCTAATAATAATTTGAGTGAAATTTGGTGGGGCATGTTCTTACTTAAAGACTCTTTGCTGATTTATACTTTATTCACATTAAATTCTGCCACATTTCCTCTCACAGCCCAAATGTTACACAATAAAATAACAAGGGATGAGTGTAATTACATCTGCTCACAGCTACAGCCTTATTGTTTTACATGGTACATTGCACAAAAGCAGAGGGACAACGCTTATTACACAGCACAAACACTGCTGCAATTGTAGATTGGCTTGAACATGTAAAGATGCACTAATTCTGAAATGGGCCATGAAATACACAGGACTGCAGATTATCATTGGTCACAGAGAGGAGCTAATCAGCTCGCCAAATGAATGATGAGGAGCGCTGAAGAGAGGGCTCCCTCTCGCTCTGCCCATTATCCAGTGTCGTGCAGAGAGGCTACCTGGTGTGAACACACAGACTTCATGCCTGTGCAGTGGGCAGCGGCTCACGCTGGGCGTCCCGCGCACATCAGATAATTGGTAGAGCACCGTCATGTGAAGCAGTGTGCCAAGGGGACGGCATGCAGAGAAAAACACACAACTTCAGCAGATGGTTCGTCTGATGAACAAACAGCATGCGGACGGAGCCGGAGAGATAGAAAGAATGGAGAGTGGCCTGAAAATATAAGGGAAGCGAGTCGGAGAGAGTAAGAGCAAAACTGTCTGAGTGTGTGCGTCTGTGTGTCTGCACACATCCCTGACTGACATGCGATACGACAAAAGTGGAAAGATCTAACGCTGACTGACAGCAGATTCGTTCATTATCACACAACATTGGTTTCTATCAGTATTTCCTAACAATCCCAGGTGTCAGAAAATCAAAAGGCAGTTGAGCAGCCATGCAGGGAGGAGAAAATCAAATATGTCACAGTAATAACAAAACACCATATATTGGGCTTTTGAAGACACAATAAACAAGCACGCCGAGCAAAAAAGAGTGTAGACACAGCAACAATAGCAAAAAAGGATATCATTACAGCCCTTCAGTTGCTTTATTCCACAGTATGGGTCAGAAGAAACAAGCAAACGCGCTGAATCAATGTGACAGGGTTAATGACTGTTTCTCTCTTCTAAACTCTGGCTGTGGAGCAGCTGGGCCTCGGGGACCCCAGGTGACAGTTAGACTTTCTGTCATATCCGCCCAGTCACACTCCATTTCTTCACCTCACTTCACCACCATGATGCCATGACGTTCGCCCCCTGACACCGGCGCTCAACCACAGCGCCTCAGACTCCTCACCTGAGGAGCTCGGCATGCTGAAATTAAAACAGGTTTATAATTTACACCCATGTCACTTTTGATGACGATAGAGAGACAGTCAGGCCCAGGAAAAATGGCACTCACAATTTTTTGGCTTTGTTTTATCTTATTTTGTACCTCAGAGCATGAGGTGCCACCACACAAACTGTTCAGAGAAACTAATGAACTAATGTTCACATGTAACCAAAAGATGATTAAGTTTGGTTCTTTGCGATTCACACATTATTGCTCACGATCACATCCTGTAGGAAAGCTCTAATGCAAAATAAATAAATATATAAGTAAAATGACCCAAGTGACCCCAATAAGAAGAGTATAAGACAAATTATACTCACTTTTACATTTCTCAGATAACGAAAATATGCATGTATATATTTTTAATATTTTTACTTGTGTTCTAATTTAATTATAATATTGTGCATCAGCCTTGTAGCACACTTTTCTTGAGTATGCCACCCCTGCATTTCATGGCTCATATAGAAATGTAACAAATAATTAGCTGAATCTTTTAAGTGCTCATTGTATTTGCATATCCTTACTGATTTCAATAAAGTGCATAACCCACGATGAGACATGCATAAACTATGTTTGAAGTGTCCTGATTTATTTTTCATTTTTTCTAACATAATAGACACAAGTCAACACATCAGAATGAATTATCTGTAGAAAGAAATTAAGGAATGTATTCAAATTAATCTCACAACATGAACAATTCTGGCCTCAGATACAGATTTTTAACTAAAAGCAAATGTCTTGTAAAGCCAATATGAATTCATAATTTGTTAGTTTTCCCTTTGCAATTATAAAAATTGTAGTTTGCGATCTAATTTTAAAATGAAACTCTGCTTTCCAATAAAAAATGTTACCGCGTTTGTGATGATAAAATTATGATGAAATTCTGAAAGCCAGCAAGCCTGTAATGCTGCATGTGTGTGTGTGGTGTGTGTGTGTTTTGTGTGTTGTGAGTGTGTAGTGTGTGTGTTGTTCAGGGGGCTCCTGATGTATGTGTGTGGCTGCACATGATGTTCGTAAATGGGTTAGTGTGTGAATCAACTCCATGTGTGAGTGTTTGACCACACTTGGAAAAGTTGCTGATTTAGTGCAAAAGGCCATCTGTGCCATTTTCCCTGACCTTCATGGGGCTGTGATTGTGACAGCAAGCAATTCCCTCTCTATAGGATGGCTGTGTTTTTGTATTTATGTTTGTGTGTGTGTGCGTGTGTGCATCTGTGTGTGTGTGTGTGTGTGTGTGTGAACAACTTAAAGGATCAAAGCTTTTTTTTTTCATGAGTCTGTGTGTACACACTTCACAATAATATGTTTCATTGTACATTGTTTGATTTTCTATTTGTCTGCTATGATCTTTACTCCACTTTGTACAAGAGGCCAAATACAAAAGCATTAAATATAAATTGAGGATTTCAAGGAAATTACTCTTGAATTGGGTGTGCTTCAACTATTGGCAATAGACTAGTGCCCTGCACAGTGAGGGTGACCTCCTGATTTACTCCTTTTTGCCCTGGTCACAGCACTTTGTCAATACAGCTTCTACCATTCAGGAACACATCAACACCCAAGGACAGACCAGAGGCCTGGCTGGTCAGCCTGAACAAAATCCAAACAAATGACCTTCCCTGCTGTCACAGATTTACAACCCTCCGACAGGACTGCCCGCCAGAGGACGACAACAACGCAGCACTACGGGGATGAATCATCCTTACCTTTTCTTCCTCACCTCTGAATCGGTGGCGTGGCAATGGGAGCATTGGGGTTTCACAGGGCTGGAGCTAAAAGACATCAGCTTGATGTCTTTGAAATTTCTTCACAAATTGGTATTGAGTACCTGCTGTGATATTCATTCGAGTTATCGCCCTGATACTGAGCTGCGATCAGCACTGCAGGGGAGGATCGACATTAGTAGGTAGAGTGAATCTTGCAGATGTGACCAAGATGCCCCACTTTTTACCACATGCACCTCAGAGCTCATCCTGCCAGAGGAGCCCTCTTTCTCTTCTCTCCCTCCCTTCTAAGGGTGAGGGCAGTGCCAGCCACAAGCATGGGTTATCCAGGGGATGGCGAGCAGACCGGTTCCCAGCTGGGCTGCTGCTGCTGATGGGGCTGTCATCACTGCCATGTCGCTCTGGGCACCACAGCAGGACTGAGTTGCTGGTCCCTTGATCGCTGTGGTTAAAGCTCATCTGTAACTGTGCTACGGCCAAAGGGTCTACTCATGCCTAACTGCGAACATGGAAGCAGGGCAGAGAAGACTGGGTATAACTCAGACATCAGTCGGCAGAGGGATGAAGAATATTTTAACACGTGTGGTTCATACCCTGCATTACTGAGCTTTTCACAGTGTATTACTTCTAACAGGTGCCTCCAGCATTGCTTGTTTATTCAAACAGTCAGCGTACAGTGTCTACTGATAGACTATAATGCTGTAATCACTGAAGGCAGCAAAAAATTGTCTGAATATTTGCACATATTTGAACGAAACCCCTAAAATCTTCCTCTGCCGAGCATCCTATTAGGACTGACAAACCACTAAATAAAACACTCAGTCTAACTGACAACACTTAACAACATCCATGCTCTGTGCTCACCAGAATATTAGGTTTGAACTGGAGACACTGTTTGCTTGTAAATGTCTCGTAGCTGTGGAGGTTGGAGAATTACTGCCCTGGGTCAGCTCCCATCATGCTGAAATACTGTTAGTTACGTAACCGTTCCCAGTTAAAAGCTTTGTTCACTGTTCATTGTTTCTACTATCTCTATGCTTTATGCAACGAGAAAAAACTCTAAACTACGGTCACATACAGAGATCCCTTTCCTCTTTTTTCTCTCTAAGTACAACTTGCACAAAAACTCTTTCCTGAAAAAAGTGAAATTGCCCAGGCGCCTCCTCCGATGACATATTCTTCTGAAAGTTAGTTTAGCATACCACCACATTGTGCTGGACCATCTGAGCCTGAAGAAGCATCTTTATGCATTGGTTTTGTTGCACGAGGAGAAAATATAGTGTTTATCTAAAATGCCTTCAAGAACCAAAGCGCTTTAGTGGATGTTTTTGGCAGTTATGATTTCATGTTGATCTAGATGGAGAGGGGGAAAAACAACTGTATCCTGTCAGCCACAGCAGATGAGACTCGTCTACACTATAACAGACTTTGTGTAGCTATAAATGGGGGCAGTGAAAGATGTCGTCTGTCACTCTATCTCTGATATTGCCTTGATTAAGCAGTTCTTGTGGCTCTGATACAGTTATCAGCAGTAATGCTGGAAGCTGACTGAACAGACTCTCCAGCTCAGGGAGGAGCTGGCTGATGGAGGGGCTCAGCTCCCAAGGCAGCTGAACTGACATTACATTAACACTCGGCGCCAGGGCAGGAAAACAACAGCAGCGCAAAATGTATCGCTTTGGTCAAGTTGCACTGAGCGAAAAGGCAAACTGCGGGAAAAAAAATGACATTCATGGGGAAAAAGCATTTACTGTGATGAAAGCAGGAGATGATATTTTAAATCACATTTGTCACTCTTGACATTCAACTCGATGGCTGCATTTTTTATGCATTCCATTTTGCCAAATTTGCCCCTTAACTGAAGTGAAGGTGGAATGAAAATCAGGCACGCTTTTTGTCAGTGTAAAAAAAATCATTGTGAGGACATGTCTACAGGCATGTTCTGTTCATTTTTTAATGATTGTCTTTGTTATAGACACATAATCTTGTATTTCAAGTCATGGATTTAATTGCTTGTCTTCTATTTCTCATTAAGCTTTAACAGCTTCTTGCTTTGTTTTATTTTAGATATAGATAGTAGACGCATAACAAGATTTTTTTTATTATAGGTCTATTATTTTCAAACCATTTATTATGCTTCTGTAAAGTGCAAACAGCATGTCAGTTCCTAATTTTGACTGCCATTAAAGATACAGTTGCAAGGCTGTTTTTGATGGAGTACAAAGGCTGGGTGAGGTGTGGAAGATGACTTATTGGAGTGCAAGACATGAGGAAAGCTTTTAACCAAACCGATTGTTTGGTGAGAGGTTTGTGAAGTTTGTACAGCCTGATGTCTTGTGTATATTCCACACAGAGCAAATGAACAGCATTCAGACAGCATTATTCTGTACTCTGGGCCGGAGACAGTACGAGTAACAGTTAAGGACAAGAGGAGAGCAGGCCTGCAGGTCCTGCTGTCATGGTAGCCATCCTCTCTTTATCTCAGTCTCACCTGTGTCTTGGACAATTTAATCCATCCGGCTCATTGTGGTTTCCCAGAGTGACATTCGATTAGTGGCCCAATTAGAAACAGCATTGCTCCAAGGCTTCTTTTTCTCCACCTTGTGTCCGGCTGAGAAATCAAGATGTAGTCTGAGGAAGTTCAAGGCCAGTGAAAAGGCAACAAGTAACCATGATGGCAGAGCCAGGTTGATAAAGTGAATTATTTGTATGTATACATGCACACAGACATGTTGTACACTGACAACAGCAGACATGGGAATGACCTTGGTCAGCTCTTAATGTTCTGCTTACATACACTACAAGAGCAATTCCCATCTCACGCCAAATACTAGTTCAAAAGAATCGTTGGCAAATGAGTCATTAGCAGCTGTTGTTAAATCCTTGGAGAGTGTGTACTCTGAGATGCCTGCTAACACAGAGTGGGGGAAAAAAGCTGATGCCACGCTATTGATAAAAGACATGTTTGCCTTAACCTATTTCCTCTGATAGTTGTATAGATTTTCTTCAAAGAGGGGTTAATGCTTATGTTGGCTGGATCCTTGCCTTTAAACAATGCAATTACAGAGGGAAAGGTAGCAACAAATCACTTTCATTTGTGTTAATTGATTTCTAGTTGTTGTAATTATGACTATCAATTGTGAGTCACATCAAGGAGGGCTTTCTGTCCTGGCTCCAGTTTTAATTTAGTCACGCTAAATGGCTAAGTGTCATGGTGGAAAAAGGACAAACTCACATGTATACACACGTGCACATACCCACACACCTCCTGAGCGGTTCAGTTTCTCACCAAATTTGCAGGGATGTGGTTTGGCATATGTTCCTGCTATGGCCAGGCGTGTGAACAGGTGGAGCTGAAGACGGTGTGAATGGCTAGATACACAGCAAGGTAGAGGCACCTTCTGTCACAGTCTTGGGAGTAACTCGGGCTCTGATCCGCTCCAGGGCCACCGCTGACTTCTGGGTCGCACTGATGGGAAGCCGGGATTGGTTAATCACACAGCTTTCACTGTCAGCTTGTGAGCTCCACCAGCTCTGTCTTCTGTCACAGCTTTGTCTTTGAGGTGAAGAAAAACTGAGCAGTGTGGCTTCCTAATGTCATGCTAATACGGCGATTCAGTCGCAAAAGACCAACTAGCTGATACCAATGCTTTACTTTTCCCTTGACTTTTTTTTCAGTTATAAAAAAGACTTAATTATGAAATGATGAAACAATTGCCCTCTGCTGTTAGCGTCACTGCTGATATTAAATAGACCCTAAATGAGCAGGTGGAAATAACCTCTTATGATGATGGGAAAATAGAAAAGAAAGCAGTGCTGTGGGAAGGATTCACCCATGAGTGTATTCTGCTCCATTCAGCGTTTCAGTGACATGGTGAAGGACCTGTAAGAAGCAGAGGAATTGATCTTTTCCTTCCACGGGGCAACAGTAGCCGTCTCTAATTGTCTACCAGAGCGGAGCAGGCCTTGGTGGAGAGTCTGCATGGGGAGCCCCTTGTGCACAGTGGGAGAGCACCTTGGGCCTTCGTGGAGTGACAGGAGCTAACACACACTTATGCGGCATGCTCTGAATAATGCAAATCGTGTCAGCCCTCACACAACTCTACCTAACAAGACTCTGGTGGTTTCACACGGCATCATCTGTAACAGTGACAAATCCCAGCGTGATGCAAATTAAAACAGTGTATGAGATTATTTTCACTATAGTGTACCACCAGCACTGAATTATGAAACAATAAATTTAGCTTAACAGAAATGGCTCTGAGCTACTGCACTGATAGATGCTTAGTGAGATGCCTGTTAATAAGACTGTTGGCCTAATAGCAAACATTACCACACTTTTTGTGACACTCCTGGATTTGAGTTCACAAACACAGACACACGATCATGGACATGCATTATATATATATACTTTTGGCTGGTCCCAGAATCCCTGCAGCAGGTCCAGAGCAATGTATCTGGTCTTGGTCACTACTGAGGTCTAGGGCCCCAGGCCTCATTCATCACAGCTGCTTCGGGAGCTCTGGATCACAGTAAGGCTGTTTTTTTTTCCTGCAGACTCTGCATTTTAAGTTGCCCGCAGGGAGGGGAGGCGATGATGGACGCACCGGTCAGGGCATCTGCGGCAAACTCACTGCGAGCCATCCAGTCAGGGTTAGTCTCCCTGACAGCAGCACTCTGACACACAAACTCTGACAAACACATAGCGCCCATCTGGCTGTAGTCAGCGGCGAAGCGAGCAGCGCCAGAGGGGCCAGTTGCACTCCTATCCTGAGACTGATGTATGTGTACCACTGGTATTGTTCCTGCTAGAGAAAAGATTGGCTCGGCCAAAGACTGTCAAATAAATATCGAAGTGTAATTCCATCTTGTACAGCTACCTTTAAAAGAACCCCTTGCCATAAATTCTTTGCGGTGACAGATATGTCCAAGAATATCCCATTATGCTCCTGAATGTGAGGCCGGCTTGTACCTAAACCACACGCACTGGTTGTGGGTGATAGGTAAACATAACAAGATGATGTATTGTGTTGGACAGTAATTCTAGTTCCTCTCCATCTCCCCTGGGGCAAATGGGAAGTCTCTGTGACTCACCCAAGGCCATTTTTACACCTCGACACCTTGGCCTGATGAGACAAACCATGCATGATAATTATGTGTGACTCAACAAGCTTCAGGGACACTGTTAAGTAAGCACGGCGCTTCCGCATGCATGTTGGTGCGTTTGCGTTGATGTATCTGTCATTACTCAATTCCCATTTAGCTGGCCGCCGACATCTTTGACCCCTGAAATAGGCATAGCAATGACAAACTGGGTGGCGCTGGCATTAATAAAGTATGAAAAAGGCAGCGTTTGAATCTAATTATTAGTCTAATGCATTAGATGTGATCACACAGTCTCTTCAGTGATGAGGAAATCATCTCCCGTAAGACTCCACACTGATAATTACAATAACATTAACCTTTGCCTTGTTAATTCAGGCCCTCGTAGCAATTCATCTCAGGTCAAAGACCTCTTAGAACGTTTCCTCACGCTAGTTTTGCAGGGTGGTGAATACACAGATGTGGCGAGGACAGGAGTCAAGCTGCAACAAGCACACACAGTTTCTTTAAAATGAAAAGCGCTGTATTTGCTGCCTGCTGGGGCATGTTTTCCTGTTACCCTGGTGATGACTGCACATACATGTTCATGTGTCACAACCCTAACAAAAACAGGGACCATACAGGGAAATGCAGACAGTCATTTATTGTAAGATGTGTTAGCTGCTGACATTAGGGGTTACAACGTGGATGTGTGTGTATAGTTTAAGTCTTGTGAAGTAAAAAAAAAAAGAAAAATTGAACAGAAGCCTCGCAAAAGCAAAAGGGGACGCAAGCGCTGACAGGGAACAAAGCCCTGCTGGAAACCGAGACTTTCATAACGTATGGAGCACTGGGCCCAGGTGCTCCAGATCTGGCTGACGGTAATCAACGCCGCTCACACGTACACACACACTAGACAGGGGCCGTCACACACGCGAAAAGAGTTTTGAGTGAGGACAGGTTTCAAACCCACACTATAATTAGAACAGCACAATGGCAGGGAAAAATGACTCATTAATCCATTCATGTCTCGCTCTTAATGACGGTCTTTTCGGCACTCATGTTGTGCTGTTTGGATGCTTCTAATGATGTGTGTGTTGTGAGCAGGGAGAACTTGATATGGGAGTGACACACACACACACACACACACACACACACACACACACCTACACACACACACACACACACAAACACACAAACAGCCGCCTTCTGCTGACACACACTCAGTCTCAAATGAGCTGCAATAACAGCTACCAAAAATTAATATGGATACAGCAGACAGTAAACACTTGATAAGGGGGACACACAAATAGAAATGGAAAAGATGCACATATGCGCACACACCTGCGAAGATACAAATCAAACAATAAATTCTCATATTCAGGTAAAACAGTGACTATATTGGACTGTGAACACTGGAGAGGTTTCAAAGGTTCCAGGTTTCTGTTCCCTAGACTATATTATTAGATCATAAGGAGGAAAATCAATTACCTTTCTCTTCATTACAAGATTAGCTTTCACATAAAAATATCAAAGTATCAAATTAAAGTTTTAAAATATCATAAGAGACCTCCTAACATTTCATTGGCGTCTGTGCCGTAGGTTTGCTTTGTTCAGTGTTTCTGTGTTATACTGCCCCCCTCATCAGTATACATACATTTTTCACTCACGTGGAAGCTGAAAACATGACTGTCACTTCACAAGGTGTAACGTATCTGGAGATACATCTGCTTTCATGTGAGAAAAATAGAAAAATACACTAAAACAGAGCTGGTGTTTCAAAGTTGCAACATCCAGCATGGCAAGTGTCTTATTATATGAGGTGGGCAGACAGTCCTCCATGTGAAACAGTGAGAAAAAGATGCACGTGTCAAAATAATCAATCACATTCGGGATTGACACAACTGCATGATTTGGCATGGGGAGGGGGGTATTATTTGTTGCTTTGCGGGTTTTGTTCATTCTTCAGTGCACTGCAGAATCTCTAAACAAATGATGTGAGCCATGCTGCCAGCAATAATACATTTTGTGTTGTGTAAGAAATCAAAATCATCTTCATGTCACCATGTTTATATAAAATATATACACAGAGGGGTGACAAATGAAAGGAAAAACAAAGTGTCTTTGTAAAGTGTTGCTCCTTGTACTGATTCTCCAAATCTCTAAACTCTACTGGAGGGATGAACATCATTCCTCCAGAAGACATTCTCTCATTCAGTGTTTTAATGATGGTGATGGAGAGCACTGTCTAGGTTATGAGATCTGATGACTGTGAGGGCAATAGCATATGATTCACATCATTTTCATTCTTATCAAACCATTTGGTGACTTTTTGTGCTCTTTTGACGGGGGCATTGTCATCCTGGAAGAGACCACTCCCATTAGGATAAAACTGTTTCATCAGAGAATAAAGGTGACCACAGTGGGCCTTCCCTCTAAAGGGACAATTGGACCTATACCATGCCAGAAAAATACCCCCCACAGCATAGTAAAGCAACTGAATCCTCTCACTGTCAGGCCTATTCAGGCCTGTACCGTTCTCTTGGTGAACGCCACACATGCACTCAGTTGCAGAGAATATGGTGAGGGATGACTCAACATCTCTGTAAACCAGTGCCTGGTTGATTTTTGCACCACTGAACTCTCTAATGTGCATTCATCTTTGTAATGAGGGGTTTATGAACTGTAGCCCTACTAGAATATCCTCTCTATGTAATTGCCAACAGACTGTTCTTGCTGACGCAGTCTGGTCACGTCCTGCACTGACATCCTCAGTCACCTGAGGAAGAGTTGCTCTCCTGGTTTTCCTTACATATTGCACTAGAACATGAGCATCATGCTCATCAAATGTGCGCTATCCAACACAATTTCTGACCCTATTTACTCATGTTTTTCCTTTAGATCTAAATGCAGATGTCACTTAAGTCACTGTTCCTATTGAAACAAGAACCAGTTGTGACTGAAGTTCCTGCCATCAGTGCCTCAACAATGAACTCTCATTCAAAGTCACTCAGATCTTTGCCTCTTGCTTTATTGGTACAAAATCCGACTCAAAAGTGCCTGCTCAGCATTTTCATACATGCCACAGAGCAAGATGATTAAATGCTTAATTGTTCCCTCCACTGCATCTGTGTGGAGGCAATTGCATTCGTTATGTTTCGCCAATAGTTATTGAATGCTTTTTTGATATTACTTTCTTCTGAAAGAAACAGTATGTAAAGATTGTTTCTGTAGGAACTTGTGCATGTAACAGCTCCTGTTTTAGAAGTATTTTGGCACAGACAAGTTTTAGTCACGAGAGGTGAAATTGGACTGATGAGTTATATCCATTATCATTAAGAGACACAGGAGAGGAGCAGAAACATACTTAACACTGATAATATTTACCATTTGTCGTGGGTTGATAAATAGGGAAACCCTTGGAAACACCTAGAAAATTACTGACAGATTGTTTAAATGAATGTTATTTAATATGGAAATGGGCAAGAAAAATAGAACATTAGCATAAAGAAGTGATCACATTAACATTTTCAATTTACATTAAGTCCTAATCAACACTATGATTGTTCAGTCTCTTGACAATAAGGTAAATGGGATTTGAGTACCTGCATGTGTGTGTGAGCATGTGTTTGTATTAGCTCTTTGTGTTTGCAAAAAACATTTTTAAAATGATGCATACTTGTATAGTAAGTCTTGATATGCATATAGGAGAATATGGCCTCTGACTTTCCCTGATTTGCATCTAGATAGCTTTAATTATGAATAAAAGTCAAGTTACCCGATTGGATGGGATAGTGGAGAATCGATTGGGAGGCGTGAATAATGACAAAATGCAGAGCACCACGTCTTATCACAACTCGAAAACCATATCAATCTCAATATGTGGCATAGCAAATAACCACTCCGTTGCACCACATGCTGGAACACTGTACACACAAATATTTTTTAAACATTTTCAGAAATGTAATGGACTTGTTAAATAAGGATGATCAGGCATTTCTGAATCTACAAATATATTCTCCAGTGCGAAGGCATCATTTTACTATGAAGAAAGGAGGTGTTGCTCATGTGGCACAGTAAATGTGGTTTGTGTCTAATGTCCCTTTTTTACTGAGAATAAGTTTCAGTGCATTAATACAAGTTACTCGTTGCCTTAGTTTGTCCATTTTGTGACGAAATCTCAACCTTTATACTAGACTCCTGTAGCCAAATATAAAGTATGTTTGCATCTTAAAATCCCAGATGACATGCTGCAGTTTTGCTACAAGTGTGAGTGTAGATGCAGATTAAAAAGCTTACAGCTGAAAGAGAGTTGTTTAGTGAGCTTGGAGGTAAAGTGGGATTCCATTATTATAATAACAATAGCAAAAACATTACTGATAATATTGAAAAGCCCTGCTGAGATTTTAGTAATGTTGATGCATGAGGTTTCATTAGGGTCGGGTTTCTACATGATGGCTTGTAGCAGAAAAGAAGATTTGTGAAATGTATTAAGGGCTAAAGTGTTCTTAGAGCATCACACATAGACAAATCATCTAATGCACAAAAAACAAAGTTAATGAACAGTATTTGATTATTTTGCTGCCACCCACTAAGACAGCATTAATCTGAAAAACCTTGTAACAGTGAAAAGGCCAAAGAGGCTAAGTGTGGCTCTCCTGAACATATTTAACTATCACTATTAAGCACTGAAGTTTAGAGACTGATGAGCTAGAGAAAATAAATGGAAATGCAAATTAAAATTTGTCCCAACAGCCTTGTCCAGAATCTCTTAATTAAAGGCATTTTTGTGATCAACTATTCATCATTTTGTACCTCATGGAAAAAGGGTCAGACTACCTTCGTTTGGTCTACTTTAGTTCATGGTCATACCAAAAGTAAGTGCATTTACACACACGGTTATTAAAATAGCTGCTGAACGTTCGCAAGGTGAGAACACTTGCTTTGAGTCATCACACAGACTGTTTTATCTTTTCCTGTGTGACCTGAATAAAACACACAGCCTTTATTTTCATGAAACACCTCCTTAATTATTGAGCTTTAAAACTGAAAAGGAGCTAGTGTGTGTCCTAGCTCATGCTGGCAAGACAGTGTGCGGCGTCTAAAGCCTTTTGAAGCTTTCCATACTTATCTATTGGTATCAGAGGAAGGAATCAAACAAGTTGAACGCACATCCAAACCAAAACAAACAAAAATTCACACAGGCTGTCTGTGAAGACAAGAGCTGCATGAATAAAACAACAAATCTACTTTTCCTTTTACTGCGGGCGGTAGGGTTGAAGTCTGCTGGCCCACACAGCGGCACAGAGCTGCAGATCAGAACAGCTGATCAGACCATGCACAGAGATGGGGATGCAGAAAACGACTTGTGCAGTAAACAGGGTGGAGTCTTTGATGCAATCGGTAAACGCAGCCACAAATTTCAGCATTTTGTAATCCCATAAACAAATTGCCTACATCGTCAACATTTATAATGCAGAACTCCTCCTTATAAATGCTTTCTCCTGCAACAACCACTTCTTTCCATTTTGCTCCATCAGCATTATTATTTACATCTGTTCTGCTCATATCCGTATGACACACTAAACTACTGATATACAGTTAGGGGCGATGTTGCACTGATGACTACATTTAGCTGGAGTTTCTCTTTGTGCTTTTTTGCTCACACAGATTATTCACCAGTGCCTCTCTACTGTAGGACTAACAGCCTTCCAGTAACAACACTGTAATGATGTGAACAGCTTGATGTATAGACGGCTCTGAGGCCGTGACTACTCTCACAGGCAGAGAAACTCTTTAATATTATCTGTTTTTTCTGTCCTGGCTGCAGGCTTTTTGACCTCCCCAAAGCCACATTGGGCATTTTGTGAGCAATTTTTCTCCGTCTCTAACTGGGCCGCAGCATCATCACGAGGGCCTGATTGTACTTTGATTGTTTCCAGCCCACTTCATGAGCGTATGGTGTGCCTGCCAGTCCTGGTGGACTGAATCAGGACATAATGGGTTCATTAAAAATCGCCAAGAATGCTGGCATTGGGAGGAATGATTAGTGAGATAAGCAGGGGATATGAGCTTAATGGAACAAGAGGTGGCTCACCAAGATTAAAAGCCTTTTCCACATCACTGCCATTTTCCCTCCAATTCAGCAAATCGCTTAATTGAAATTCTTTTAATTTTCTTTTTAATTTTCTCCTCAAACCCCTCCTGGAATTGCGACGGCAAGATGAATGGTAGACTGAGGTATGACTGTGAGATGAATTCAGTGCGTGCCATCTTAAAGCCCTTTTGTGACACGATTATTAGTGGACTGTGGAGAAGTCTTGACAAATCCAGTGTTTTGTCTGACATAGTAGACTTTGATACCCGTATGGTAGCCAAGATTTACTGTCTCTACAAACACAGAATACCTTGTGTTAGCGAAACACTGCAATGTTACGATTTCTCTCCTTGCTCTAAATTCAACATTAGAAACAAATTAGAGGGGGATATCCTCCGCTGATCCATGGAGCCATTACCAAATTCAAAGGCACAGACGGAAAATTAGTCCCCACTGTTGCAGACTCATAATAAACCATAAAATCCTTAAATCTAACATGTCAAGAACCTGCTAAGAGCCAGATTTCATGGAGGCAGAAATACGGAAATCGGAGGATGGGTGCTGCCAGTCAAAATTGAATGTAAGGGCTTTGTAGCGCGATACCCTGTCAAAAGCTATGCAGTGTCTGTGGTTTGTAGCATGAGCCTTGAGAGAAGCTGCACAGAGGATGAGAGACATAAATAAGTCTACTGTGTCAGAAGAAACCACAAAGCTGTCAGATGACGCAGCCCTCTCAGGCCTACAACACCAAGCTCCCGGAAAAAAAAAGAAAAAAAGCAGATTTGTTTGTATGACTCAAATCGACGCTACGCTAGCTTGAACCAATTTAGGATTGATTTCTATTGCAAATGGAGATTGATAAACACCGTCTAATTTAATACCCTGCTGCTGCAGTGCCCTGCTGCACTGTACGTGAACAAGCAGAGGCGCACAAACACGCACATACTGTACATGCAGGCACAGGCCATACTTTAACCTAACCTTGAAAGATGTCTTTGTTAGCTCCATTAAGAACTCATCTCCCTGCTAAAGCCAGACCACGAGCTGCCACTGAGCACTCTGTCAGCAGCACGTTCAGACAATAGCACGTCTGAAGTCTCAGTGATGATGTGACAGGCTGAACTTGGTTACGGTCCAACCCCTGGCTGGCTGATGAAGGGAGAGAGGATGAATGGGGTCTTATCAGGTCGTGTTGAGAGAACTCAAACGGCAAAAAAGCTCAAAGCCTTGCAGAGATCTCTCCCAATCTGTCTGTCAGGCAAGGATGAAACGCGCTTATGCTGAAGCTACCCAGTGCTCATACTTTAATGTCATTCAGTCTGCCTTGACAGCGTCAGACACAAAGTGGGTAATTATTTTGCATTGTAGTTTTTTAAACAAGGCTTGTGTAAATAAAGTTTCTGTACAGTCTGGAGCCAGTGTTACATAAACAGGGTGCTATGAAAACATCTGAGGATACTCGGAGTAGAGAGGATGTGTCAGAGATGGATAGAAGAACTCTTCTAAACACCGTGTTTGGAGAGTGAACCCGCTCAAATGTACTACGTACGGTCTGAAGGTCATGGCTCAGAAAGTCTGTCTATCTTCATTACATCCCGTCTTGTTTTATTTTATACAGGGCAACAGCTCAGACCAAGAGCTTGGCTGTGAGTGCGAGAACCGAGCTGACAGCATATTTAATAATTATGCTTTGAACTCCAGCACAGGCTGCATTCAGCCTCCCTGCTGGAAGCAAAAATAAGCTAAGCTTCATACAGTATTTTATACATTTGCATTAAGAAGGCGTTAGACCAGGATGCTCACAAACAACAGCACAATTGATGACAGGGATCTTCACTAAGCTCCAGCAACAACATGGGCATATTGCTGATTACATTATCAATAACATTTTAATGCAGTACTGACAAGTACTGGTGCATATGACTGTATCAGCACACCAGCTTGACAATAGGTTTTTACCAACTGGCTGTGGGCACTACAGGCACTTCTAATGAATTAATAATTACAATTCTCAGTATCACTATGATTATCACTATATCCAAGATAACTCATTATCCCATTAGGCTCAGTGATTTCCATTTATTTCAACTGCCTTTGTTCATCATGATGAACCTGCTTTATCTAAAACTTGTTATTCCATGCCCGCAGTGCAGCACAGTCCTGTCACTAACAGGGCAGCAATTTACAGCAAAACAATGATCACACAAAGTGTAATTTTCTTCTGAACTATTTTTTTTACTTTTAGAAAAGTAACAAAAAAAATCCTTCAGATTGTTCAAAACACTCTTTTAAGAAGCACACCTCATAGTTATGATCAAAAGAAATAAAAAGAAATAAAATCAGAATGCATAGATGCAAAGTGTCTTCATGAATTCTGATGGGACATATGTAAATGAATACACATTCAAACTCCTTAAAAGCTTCCCCAATGTAATTAATAGAATATCAGTTCTTCAAAGACTGCCACAAAGGTTGTGATTCCTTATATTTAATAAGGCCTTTTTTAAATTCTCTTTAATGCATCTGAGAGGAATTAGACTCATTTACATTTTATTTTTTGTGACATTTCCAAAAATGATGGGACAGTTGGACAAAAATACGGCTATATGCCATCTTTCATTAATGGCCCCCAGCAATAAGGAAAAGGAGATCGACATTTAACTTACAACTTATGAACTTTCTGGGTTTTACGACTAAAGACAAATATCTGACAGAAAACTCTTGCATGAAAGTGCTTAAAACTCCCTTCGCTAGACTGACATGTGAGATAATCAATAGTTCCTGTTGGAGAACGAATGTCTGCAGCATAACCTCATTCTTTGAGAAAATCTTGTCTGCTCAGTTTGAGGTTTGCCCTCTTCAGATGAGAAGGCAGAATTACTGTGCATCAAAGGCAGAAAATCGTACCAGATTTGCCAGAATACTTTGGCTCTGTATCCTTCAGATTAGATTTGATGTCCATCAAAGCTTTTATGAAAAACTCTATCTGCGGTGTTCACATTACAGAGTGTGAGTGCTTTTTATCCCATAACTGTGAACAAATCTAATCCGATGACTTCATGAAGGGGTACATTTTCATTTCAGCACTCAGGAGAGACTGTTAACAGTGATTAAAAAACAGGCACAAATCCCATTGATTTGTGTCAGTTGAAGAAACAAGCTGATACATCACATGGACATCAGATTTAAAGGTATAACAAGTAGGATTTTTCTGAAAAAAAAAACAATGTACCGAGTCATACAAAATAAAAACCCTCAGTATCATCATTTATGATACACTACAAGTGTGTGGTTGTGTCTTTTCTGCAGAGACCATGCCCTCTGTCTGTAGTTTCTTATTTTGCTGCAATATCATTTTGCAGTTTCTGCAAGCCATATCCTCTGATAAGAAGTTTTCATACCCTTTACTCCACTCATCTCTGGTCCACCTTTTGCTTGGCCGAGAAGAAGTCATAAAAGCAGAAGACAAGTAAAACTTCATACAACTGCAACACTGCTTTAGCTATGCTGGTTGAGCAGGAGCAGACTCTGGTGTTCTGTCAAAGTTCAGCACATAAATAGTAATTCAGTGCTCCAGGCGAGGAGAACACAGGAGTGTACGGGACGACACTACAGGACGACAGCTTCTTAACGGCCTCTACTGAATAAAAAATAGGAAACTGAGAATACAGAGTGATAAGAAAGGCTGGGTGCATGAAATGCTCTCTTTAATATGTCGGGGGTAAGGAGGACAAAACCTTTGTCAGCCTATTAAATGAGAAATGGGAATTTAAGCTGTTACAGATTGAAAAACCCTGATCCCTGCACTGCAGTCTGCCTGCAATGAGAAATCAGGTGAGTGTACAGGATTTATGTAGCCATGTTTATCGATTTAAAATTGAAACACAGTTTATTACCCCATTAAAATATTTCGCACTGAAGTATAGGCTCAACAATAAATAGGGAATGTAGGTATGGCTTAGACTTATTTAGCAAAATAGGGAGCAGCTTCACAGTCCACAGTATATTACTGACATAGTAATGGCCAAATTCGGTTAGGTTCACACTGATTAAGGCCCAGAGAGGGAAACCCCGCAATATGGAATCCACCAGTGCAAACAACTGAAATAAACAGCATTACGGAGGAGCATAGAGGCAATATCAGAGATTGCCCTGAGAGAGTGTAATGGAAAAGGACTTGTTCTGTCACAGCCTCTCATGGTGATAGAATGCCACATGCTCCCTTCTGACAGTGTGATATTGGCTTGGCACGAGCTTGATGAATGTATCAGCCATAAGTCAGACAAACCCCTGCCCTTCCTGAGGCAGCAACTTCTAAGATGTTTATGCCGGGGTATAGAGACAGACATTGTGTAATAGGAATGGGACCATTGTCTGAAATAGGTTTATGGAAAGTGGGCAGGCCCAATTCCAACACCAGCTATTATTTCAAATGGAATGTTATTACTCTTTGAGTTTAGATGCATTGCTGCTCGGAAAATAAGACGGGCATTTGGCTGGGGTGACTTTGCGGCACCCCTTGAGAGAATGAACGGTGACTTCCTGGTGCTTGGTTGTGGCAGAAGGTGAAGCGAAAGAAAGGAGGGGAGGATGGACACAGGGAGGATGAGGGCCGACCTTTCCCCGGGCAGGTGATGACCCATCCGAGACCACCTGGCTTCCTGCCAGGGTCAAGCAATTATGCTGCCCTCCTTTGATTACTTCAGACAGTCTGGGGATACAGCAGGCCAGCAGATAGTGTCCGGTTCCGGGAACGTAGCACAAGGCAGTGTGGAGACAGCTCTGATGAAGGTTCAAGCTTGGGTCACATTGTTAACATACACAGCCGTTATAAACATCAGAAAAAGTAAGCTGCTTTGCTTAATTATTTCTGCATTTGCATAGTAATGCGGCATAAACACACTTGGTTGTCTCTAGGCCCTGTCACCTTCACCAACCTGAGCTGATACATACAGTTAATATTACTATTCAGAGAAATGAGAGGGGTTTTTATAACTTTTCATACATTGTGAGTCAGGCTGTCAGGGTTGCTTTTCTTTTTTGTTAACTAAAAACAAACTAAGCTTAGACAAGGAGAAGAGAGGTTTTACACAATAAAGAATCTCTTTCTAGCCCTACAGCCTTCACACAGTGAGTGCCTCCTGTTCTATCCATCACCCTCCTCCACGATGTAGCTGACCTCAATGCCCAGGCTTATCTCTGAAGCCCTGTTGAGTTACAACGTGTACCACTCCTACTGCGCTAGCCTTGCTGGCTGTGTCCCGTAGAGGCAGACGCCCTTGTCAATCAGCACAGTGAAGATCATTTGTCAGTAAAGGTGACAGTCAAACAATGACATAATATAACGGCTCGCTAGACTCGGGGGTGGTAAAGACGGAGGCTGTGATAGTTAATCGTTCTTATATCTGGTCATAATCACACTTGGTAATGATGCGCTCTGGCCCACGGCTTTAAACACCTCTCTTCATGCAGCTCAATAGAAAGCTCTCTTAGAAAAAGCAAACTGCATAGGGGATTAGCTCTTCAGAACTCAGCATGACTTGAACTGAACTGCAGCTTCAACCTTTAGCACAACTTTGAAGAGCATTTACACTCTTTTACGGTTCAGCGAATCAATTGGGCAACCCTGGAAATATGACCATCTTCGTCTCATTTTGAATGGCTTTCAGTATACTGCTGGTTTGTGCAAAGACCATGCCAGAGTTTAATAGCTTATCGTTTGGTTTAACATACATTTCTGGGTTGAATTTTTCTGGGCAAGGCGAGTGACTGAGAAAACAGGCAGAATATTTGTGTGTTGTCCCTCTGACCATTTTTGAAAATTTCCAGAACTCCAGCCTTAGTGGCTTTATGTGTGACATGACATATGCAAACACGAGAGCCTTTTTCGCCCCTTTTAACTGTGGCAACCCTTACTTCTGAATACAACCTTGGGCAAAAAAAAATGCCCTGATAAAGTAATTTATGCTTAGAAATGAAACATTGACTTTCAAATGCACCACCGCCTAAAGCCAGGCTTTGAGGCTGATTTGATCCCCCTTTGAGATGGTGAGAGATACAGCCCATTCCCCCTAATCACATGCCAGAGACCGTGCAATCACACAGCAACAGCTAAAGTAATCACTGCGGTGGTCTCCACCCCTCCTCTCTGAACCGAGCCTCAACCCTTCAATGGGCTCCCATGTTCCCTATACAGAAACAGACACACTGTAGCCTGTAGCACTGTAGCCCGATATTCACACTGTAAGCAAGTTTGTTGATGGGGTGGCTGATAATGACCAACTGTGAATAGTGAAAGAGGCTGCCACCGTGTGAGTAGTAGCCTCATGCAGCTACAAATATTTGAACAGGGAGGTGAAGCATTTTAGGTATTGACTTTCATTGTGTTACAGCGCACTCCTGCATGTTGCCCAAATGGTGGATGCAACCAATCTTTAGCTTTATTTTTGAGATATTTCTTCCTAACTTTTCTAATAAAACTTGTGGAGAATTAGAATGCTGGGACTGTATTCAACCTCTTGTTCATTTTGCAGCCACTAGGCAGAGCTTTTGTTAACGGAAAATAATACGCTGGTCGGGAAACAAGAAAGCACGGGAATCTGACTGTTGAGATTTAAGTTGCAACAAACTTTTTAACAAAAAAACATCGCAGACTCCACATTGATCATCTTTTTCTGATCAGTGAGCAGTGCAATTACAGAAAATAAGCTTGATCCTGTTGACATGTTTCTTACCGTGTGAAAGGAAAGTACCCGTGTCTTAACACAATTTGCCCAATAAGTTCTTACCCCACTAAATATGAACAACAATTATATGAAATTTTCAACAATTCAGATATGTTTGACTAGGGATTCAGTAAACTTTGGAGTTCAGTTAACTTGATATAGTTTTATATGAAGTAAAACACTGGTGAAAACCAACTTCAACAACTTGCGTAAGAGATATATTTAACATTTTTCTTTTGCTCTATCATTTTTCAACAAGCGGTTTATTACACTGGGAATGCAAACCAAGGTTACTTTGTGTCTCCCAGACTTTATGGCTTAATATCAGCACAAGTGACTGAGAGGACAGTGGAGTGGTCATAATGTTTTTCATCCACTATCTGTTTCTGCAGGCCATAGATAGACTACATAATTAATGGCTGGGATGAGTGTTCTTGTGACAACATGGCAGAGGGGATTTTTTTTGTGTGTGTTGTCTGAACTTGTGGCGATCTTACAATTAGCTGACTTAGCCGGGTCATGTGCTGTGCTTACAAGAGCACACAGTCTGAACACACAGATACGCGGAAAACACCTCCACAGTAAAGGTCTTCATGCTTCAGCGTGTGCTACTGCAGTGTAAAATTGTGTTCAAATAGACTGAATGAGGTAGTTGGGAGTTTGATGAGTCTCCTGTCCTCTTCTGAACCAACAGCTCGACCCACTCTTGCTTTATCACGGTGTGCCAGCCTACTGCTATCTGTGCTACACTAAATCAATTAGCATGTCATTAAGATAGCTTGTTCCGGCACGGTAAGCATGGAGGTGGGACTACAGTATCTGCACGAACGGAGAGCGCTGAACTCGGGGGGCATCGTATCTCAGTGTTCATGTGTTGGAGCGAAGGGGACTGTTTGTTGGTGGGCTCAGTGCATGTGTGCAAGAGCACCTGGATGTGGAGGAGCTATTGGCCCCTAAAAACGAACCATCAAGGTCTTTCTCACCTCGAAAAACGCTGTTGTACTTAGTGCCAAACAACTGACACATGTTACCCATAAAGAGAAATTATGCACATCTGATATTTTTATATGGTGTTTTTCACTTGCTAATTGGCTGTGCAATACAATATAACAGCTGTAGCGATTATATTCAAAGCCTTATTTCAATATTCTCTCTTGTTATCACAAACAGCTTTTCAATGATTTATTTCTGAGCAAGAGATGTAATCATCCTATGAGAAGTCTTTTATTTATTCCTTTATCAATTCTTGTCATTCTAAAGCAGGGACTGAGCATTACCCAGACGCTCAATATTCATCCCCCTCAGAACAGAAGACTCAAAGTCACCTTACATGAGAGAATAAGGTGATCATTCTGCAATTACCAGGAGAATGGCAACACCTTGGTCTTTGGACAAGATAGAGAGATGATAGGCTTAATCCCCATTCGTGCAGAGAGGATTGCTCTCTGAAGGCACAAGCTCAATCAAACCACTCAGATAAACACTGAAAATACTGTAGCATTTGCCGCTCATGATAAACTTTTCTTTATCTTTGACAGCAGGAGCGCTTAATCAAAACTGTTTTTTCTACCGCAGATAGCACAAAGTGCGAAAAGTTTAACATTTAAGAAATAAGTTTCGCTAGTGTCAATTTGGAAATTGGATCCATATCATGTTGAATCTTTTTAAACACTGAAACTAGTACTATTTAACGACACCAACCTGAGGTCAGGGGAATCAAAGAGCACACATCATATTATTCAGAGTAAGCCAGATAATAAAATCCTCAGATCATAAAAGCCATAAAATCCCCATTCTACTGCCTTGGGCCAAATGGCTGCCACTAATGTATTAAACTACATGGCATGCATTAGCATCGGTGCCAGAAAAGTAATTCTCTGACAGAGGAAACTAATAAGGCATTTACACACTCTGTCTAAAGCATTTCTCTGGGTAAATATGCAGGTATTTGACACAGAGGCTGAGGACAGAATACTATTATTTCAGGTCAAACTCTGCATCTCCATCCACACGAGACAGTACTGTATGTGGATGTGGAGCCGAGTGTTTAGTCATGCTCTCAGCTCCTGATCGGGCCGTATCTCCCTGATGCTCTCAGTCACAGCAAACGATTCAAAGGGGTTAGACACTGACTTCAAAAGACCAGTGCCGGCTTTGAACACCATGCCAGTTGCAGAAACCATCAGCGGCACATCAGCGTCCTCGAGGCATGCGCGGAGCAAATTTGTGCCTCTCTCGGCTGCAGATGCGACACTTGGCAAAGTCTTTTCACTGGATACTAGACAATAAAAACACCATGAAGAGGCAATGCAGCACCAGAGAGCTAAAGCACCGCCCCACTTAGTGTTTGCCTCTGTTCCAGTGGCTTTCAATTGTCACAGCATTTTCCAACAGAGGGCTTCTTTCATCACTTTTAGTGGACTTTTCAGTCCATCCTCTAACCTAAGTGGGTATCTGCCGCTGTACTGGGTTTGCACACTCTGTCATTTAAACCAAGGTAGAGAGAGACAAAGACAGTGGGCAGGGAAATTGTGATTGTATAATTTTCTGTTTACTGTTTTCAGATGTCCCATAGACGGATTAATCAGGAAAATAACTGACAAAATAGTATAAATAATAATAATATAATATGAATACATATTTACTTGACCCTCATGGGTCCCACAGTTTTACCAAAAGCATACACCAGATTTAATAGTTTTCATAGATCTTTCAACCAGGCTAAATCCTTCAGCCTGTAGTCTAAGTCCCTGATTTTGAAAAGAATAAAGAATAAAGGTTTGTCCTAGAAAAAGAAAAGAAAAACCCTTCAGTTGCAGAGAAATAGAATATGTAATAAATACGCCCCCCTGCAAACTCTGTGGTAACTCATCATTAATGCCCAGCACATGTTTTAGCCCCCAGCTGATTCCAGCGTTTAAAGATTTTGTCTAACTGTGAAAGAAAAGCTGCATATGAGGACATATTAAAACTGAGTGGGCTGTTTGCATACATCTTTTCAGTCTGCCAAATCAACTATAGTAAACAACTTCCATGCTATCAAAACCTCATGAGAGATGTCATTGAATACAGTAATCCCTCGCTGTATCACACTTTGATTTTCGCGGCTTCACTATATTATTATTCTACATGAAAACATATATCACAGATTTTTCACTGGTTCATGGATTTCTGCAGATGATATTGTCACGGTTCTGTATCCTGGCAGCTGATTGGCTCATTGGAGAGCAGAATGAGATTCGTCTTTGTGTTAGTCAGCATTTCATCTTGATCATTCAGCATCAACATGTTTCACTGCATAAATCTTAACTTTTGTGCTGTTTTGTGCTTATTTTTGTTTATTTCAATGTGTTTATAACTGTATTACATATTAAATAAAACTCCTCAATGATATGTGATACGTATATTTGCGCATGGTATGTATTTACATACATAATTTCAACAAATCTTACCTAATATCGAAGAGAATATAAAAGGTTTATATTATGTAACTGTGTGGGAAATGTTTATAAGAGCGTGGGATGGTTTATAAGGGCTTAATATATACAAAAATAACCAAATAAACATGTCTACTTTATGGATTTTCACTTTCGCAGGGGGTTCTGGAATGCAAATAGAGGAGGGATCACTGTACAACAAAATTGTCACTTTTATTTAGTTTACAAGAGCAAGGTGCGCAGATTTTACTGTCACTTACAGTAGAATAATTCTAATTCTATCGAAAACACGTCGTCTAGATGAGGCCAGTGGAACAGAGATTAGCTTGAAACAGGTGGGACTTTGTGAATTCTCTTTGTGACCTCTGAGGCAATTCATCATCATTTTAACCACCGTATGTAGCAGACGATAAACATGCGCGTGTAGGTTTACCGTCTGCTTACCATGCCCGCTGGATAAAACTGGTCACAATACTCAAAAATGTCATTCACATTTTCTAAAGGTGAACCGCACAATATAGCCATGATAACAGCAACCATCCATCTTATTCAGCTGAATGGCAATGAAAGCTTCAATGTTGTCATGTTATAGCTCCATCTGCCAAAACCCAGACAGCCACCTAAACTGATATTCATTCACACAGAAAAACACAATCATACAAAACACATGCAATATGGTATTTATTCTTAATAGTCACTTGACATTTGTCACAAATCACTGTTAAGTCTCCAGCCCTGGCTTGAAATGGAATTTATTATCAGGAGTCTTAAATGACAAATGCTACTATAGTAAACAGATCATTCACAGAGCAAGAAAAAAAGGGGATGTAAACACCTGTTTTGGGAGCGTCGTTGGCACAGTGGAGTGCTTAATACTAAAGCCCAAACCAGAGTGATGTTGAAAGGTGAAATCTCTACACATCAATTTTGTCCTGAGCAGCACAGCGCAGCAGAGCTTATTACAGACTCCCAATCTGTCTCAAGTGTTCAGACTGTGTCAGTAACGCTGGGCTGCCGGGGCCCTCGAAAAGCTTCATTAAAAAGCTTGGCCATCCAGAGCACATCCGTGGCAGCCAAATAAAGTGTCAGACCGCATTTTTCATCTGCAGATTAAACCTATGTAAGCCTGAATTAAACCAAATTAGATCTGAAAATGAGAAATAAACCAAAGCCAGATGAGCGGAGGGGCGTGTGGGCTGCGAGCAGGAGAAAACTGCTCCAACACCATATGGAGGACTGGTTGTGTCAGGTTGTCAAGGCCTCTATGTCTGCAACCTCTTATGCATTTTTGAAAAGATTAGAGCTTTCTGGTCTGTTGTTTACACATACCCACATATTCTATTTCATTTATTTGAGTGGATACCGGGAAGCAGACGCTGACCTCCCTTCTTCTTTCATCTATTGTGATCTGAGGGATCATTCCTGCGCTCAAGTCTCTCTAGATTAAAGGATCTGCTCTCTCTGACCACGGCAAGGCAGTTTATTCTTCCACAATGGAGGTCTAGGTGCTTTTAAGAGTGAATTTCATGCTGGCACTGGGGCCCTTTGTGTGCTGGTGAGTGCATCAGGGCTGCAGTGTGCTGGCCTGGGAGATAAACTCGCTGCTAATCAATCATGTAGTGTCCTCTTCCCCTGATGTGCACACACACACACATTGTATGCGCACAAAGTCCTCTGCTATTTGATGTAACAGTGTCCTCAGTCCTCAGACCCTCTTGTGTGCACATTTCAATCAGTGGACAGTTGCTGTGTGTGTGACAACCCGATTCACGTGTATATTCCAACTGGACCAGGGGTAAAGGAAGTATTTCTATGTATCTTTGTATATGATAGAAGCAAACTTTCTGTATTCAAAATATGACTTGACTGTACTTTAAGTACTGAATTGTTGGTATCAAAATATAGTTAAAGTATCATCAGTAAAATACATCTTTAAAATGCTCCAGAATAACCCATTTAAGGAAAATATATATTGTATTTTGTATCGTTAATCTGATTCTGCAAAATAAGTACTGACTGAATTAACTCAGAAGAAAAAAAGTAAAGTATTTCAAAAGTGTAGTAAGTACAGTACATTAGTAAATGTACCAAGTTACTGCCCACCAATGTGCACAAACTGCTGGACATATACAGACAATGCTATCAAGTGTGTGTGTGTGTCCATGGAGGGGGGTTGTGGTGGGGGCTGTGCCCTGTAGTCTGCCACCCCAGTGTGTTAGATCCTCAGCCAGCCCATTGTACAGAAATTCAGCCACAATAGCACAGTATCTTCCCCAAAGCAGAGCCCTTATCATGGCCCTGAAATGACTCGTCTCTGTGGACGCCCACTACACAGGCTCCTCTGGGCCGCATGCACAGAGCTGGAGGTGAGCGAGCGGAGCAATCTAGTCCTATTGTTCCACGCACGATAAACCGAGATTCAAACCTTTCATTCTCGCTCTGTCTTTGGAAAGCTGCGTGCAATCTTTGATGTGAGCTCCTGTGGCAATGTCTAACTTTACAATACAACATCTCATTGCTTTGTAACTGCCAATGAAGAGACGCTATGAATGTGAATAAAATAACATTGTGTGCAACAACCTGCACATTACCGTACAGTACTTTCAAGGCTTTTATTCACAGAGTGGTTATCAACTGTGGCTCTATATACGACATGTGACAAATAATTGTCGCCTCATAATTTTCTTGTGAGCTGACATAAAGCCTGAAACAGAATCATGTCAGTTATCAATCAGGTTGACACTGGGCGGGTCAATCGAGTAAATGCCGCACTGACAAATTGCTTTTCTCAATATATCAGACATAGAAGTGGGGGTGCATTCATCTTAACATTTAATATGCAACAAAACGCTAACACAGCTAACAGGAAAGAAAATACACTGTTCCTTCAGGCGTTATGAAATCTCTTCAAACAAGTATTTGAATTTTGCTTAAATTCTCTATCCCTGTCTGGTAAAAAAAACAACCTCACATAATCTCACATGGTCATTTGAAAAGATTTTTTCACAACATTTTTGCATCACTTTTACAAATCTGCTTTGGGATGCATCAGGAGTAACAAAGCGCTAAGCAACGGTGAATAGGCTGGAAATTGGAAGGAAGACCTCCTGCTTCAGTGCATGTTGTTCTGTGGTTTGATTGGAAGACTTTCTAATGTAAGGGAAATACTGCTGCGCTTCTGGGTAAAATGTATCACTTTATTCTCTCTGATCTTGTTAAAAGCTTACTCACTCATGGTCTAGTTAGAGTTGAGGATCCACGGCTTATGCTCGCAGAGCTTTGCCAAACAGTGTTCAGGGAAGCCTCCGTAGACGTCTACCCTTCTCCATGAATTGTAATATTTTCCACTTGATCTAACCCACACTGGAGATAGTTATCAGTCAATGCATCGCAAAGTTGTCTCTCATGTGCAACTCTGTGCGGCAAGGAGCATTCCTGGATGTGGAACAACACGACCACAAAAGTCAGCTTTGCACATTGGTTCGTTATTTACAGTCTGCAATAAGCTATATAAAACCTTCTTTTACGCCAGAGTGTTGATGGATTCCCCAAGTACATGTTACAGCAATCATCAGGCAGAGAATAAGTGCCGCAAATATGGCACATCAACTGCAAAGTAATCCAGCAGCTCGGAATCATTTGGCTGCCTGTTCACAACATCCATAACACCAGCTGAGGGATGTTGTAGCACATCAAGCTGTGAGCTTTATAAAACACCTCAATCCACAGTGACAGATATAAACAGTGCCACAGTAAACAGAGATGACCCCTGAAGGTTAGCATCACTCACTGACTCACAAACTGATAAATGCTCTGTGCAGCCTCAAACAGCCTCCTGACAACTGGACAAAATTCTGCCACGAACTTTTACTGAAAATATATCGTCATATATGACAATACAGCAGCAAAAACCTTGTGTAAGTAACAGTGGTGCTAGCTTTCATGAGAAAAAAGAAAAAGAAAGAAAAAGAACACTTTTCCATCGGAGTTTGGCCCTGTTAATAAGTGGTGGCACGTTACAAGACAGACACATAAAACAGTTACTTCACTGGGTGAAGCAAAACAAACATTGAGGGCATATAGAAATCACCGTACGCTAGCAGCTTTGTGAACTAGTACACACCAGGATTTGTTTTTTTCTCACACTGTGGATAATATGTGGATAATTTCACCCTCTCTGTGGTAAAGATCCCTACAGCAGACTGCAGCTCAATCTTCAGCAAAAGTGGCTTTGAAATTAAAATGTCCACATCCATTTCAGTTTCCCACGGGGGAGATGGATGTATTATGTCTCTTCAGCATGGTCCATTTCAAATGATGGCTATTTTTCTTCACACCTAATAACTACAATTGCGGATGATCATCTGTTTGTCAGATTATACCATTCCTCATGATTTTCACTTAAGATGACTGTGTTTATGTGTGTTTTCTACTAAATATATTGTGGTGGTACAATGGATCAGATTGTGAATGGCTGTATAACCAGCTATTCAAGCCTTTAGTCCTTGGAAGGCATAATTATAATTCATCTAATACAAAAGCCAATTTCAGATTATTTCATCTGATGTGTTTATGTTCTTCTCGGTTTAATAGCTCTCCTCAGCATAGACCAATTAAACAGTCAACAGACCATTTAAGGCCTGATTAGTCTCAGACTGGCTTTTAATTTGATATGCATGCAGACCACAAACCAAATGGTTGATCAGGCGGGGAAGGTGGATAAGATGTCTGTCTGATACAGAGATGCATGAGAGTCAGTGTTCAGTGTTCCTGCAGTGGTCAGGTCATCTCCACTCACAGCAAATCAACAAAAACATAAAATAGACAGTACCTGCACACACATGGATAGTTGGCTTCAGACTGACAGCTATTTGTCTTGAATATGCATTAACCTAGCATGCCCTACCTTATCAGGATTGTCTTCGATCCAGGTCTTTACTGTGTTCATAGCGATGTCAGCTGCGGGCTCATTGGGAAAGCCTAGGGGAGGAAAAACACAGTGTCAATAGTAGTTGTATCCTACATGCAGATGCTCGAACCAGACAAAAACAGACAGGCGAACAGACAGACAAACCGATATCTCTGCAGGTAACAGCATTTCTCCTAAATCAATGGAAAGCAGCACAAGCTGCTTGTCTCTGGTAGACGAGACCAGCTGTCTGATAAACTGCTGCAGACGTTTGTTGCCAGATGCACAGCAACGAGAAAGCACATACACACAGAGACATATTTTGAGGATACAACTATAGGTACAAACTAAAAACTATATACATCTGTAATCACACCCTCATTGCTTCAGTCAGATGTTTTGTCTGCATGGGGAAAATTACAATTAGATGTGTGATCATTCACACCATCCTATTTTATCAGTTTGCCACAATGAACATGTAGTAAACTAGTGTGGCTAATAAACATTGTTGCTTATTGCTGTATTCATCACAACACTTGTGCCTGCTCAGGAAACCTAACACTGTGTTAATACAACGCATCAATCGCAAACACAGATTGCAATGTGATTAATTTTTAATAAGGCCAGGTCAGGGAAGATTCTGCTGGATACTGATCTCAAGATCATTTGCTGCCACTTTAGAGAACTTCCTCAGACCCACCACTTAGAGTGAGCTATTGACTGAAAAACCCTTGGGCCAGCCCTGCTAAGGCTGAAGAGTATACATGCTATTACGAAAAGCGCTGACAATCTGCTACTCTATCAGAGAGCTGTGTTTCATTTGTCTTCATCTCGACGTAATTATATTTCAGTTTGTTGTTGTGTGCCTTTCATAAAAGTTGACTACAGTGTTTTACTCTAAAGCCTCTGTACAAATCCTCAAGCTAGTTTGAAGCTCCCTTCCAAGTACAACCATAACGCTGCCTGCCTTATGCAAGATCAGAGCCTAAAAACATAGTTTTTTCAGTCCTCAGTGACCCGGCTAAGGAATTAAAGGCAGACACACTTCCATATTACAACCTCCTACATCCATAAGGGACCACAGGTCACAGCAGGCACTGTCCTCTTCTAACGGCAGAGGTCAAGACCTCAATTTCAACCCACATCAACTGATACAAGGGCCATGACACAGTTGTAACCTGTTGGTTATTGCATTGGTCACGTTCTCAAATATTTTTCTTTTCCTGGGTCATTGCCACATTCTGTGACCTATGAAACAGACTTACAGGTACTGCAACGACCTCTACCCTTTATGTTGGATGTAAAGAAAAATGAAAAGCCACAAAGATCTAGCCTTACATTTCCCAAATTCTTTCATCCCCCACTGAGACCACCTGCTGTCAAAGCCTCTCAATAACTCCCCTGTAAATGCTTTAAATCAACTTCCTTGACAGCCAAGATATACCGGATATAGCTTTATCCCCACCACTCTCACCTATCTGACTACTGGTGATGTCTCTCTCTTTCTCTCTCTTTGTTTTCCTTAGCCTCCCGCCTCCCAGCCTGACAGGAGTGGCTGCGTTACGCTGAGGAGAGGAGAGGGGCTGAAGTGCTGCCGAGCCCGAGCTGAGCTCCTGTTCCAAGCCCTGGGTGGAGCGAGATGTGAGCTGCATACCAGCCGACAGTGACAGTCAGTCTGCTCCTATGGCTCTGTTAGGCAGTGTCTGCAGACAGTGCACGGCCCGTTCACGGCTCCTGCCCTTCAAAAGCTTCCCCCAGAGCTGTGTGCTCAAGACCTAATCCAGCATGCCAAATCAGTTTGCAGGTCACCTGACTTCTCTTGTCTCCCAAACACACTTAACCTTTTCGGTGATATCACTTTGTTTGGTGATGTTCCCTTTTTTGAGTTCTGCTCCCACACATACGCAGGTGTACCGACACTTCAACTCACACATCAAGTAACGTAGGCAAACAGATGTGCGGAAGACGCGAAAGCTGAGAGACGTTGATCCTAGGAGATAAGAGCAGCTGTTTAGGAAGAGCACGCACGACGGGGGAGGTGTCAGAGAAGTAAGCGCATAAACAAATAAAATAAATGAGTAAATTATTATAAGTAAGGACAAATCTTGATGATGAATAGAGGCACATTTAAGTCTTTCATAAACAAAGTCAAAACAAGTCTTAATAATGATAATACTCTGGTCACTCCATTCAACAGCAGTGGGTGGATGGCACTGAGTATATATAATCTATTCAGTGTGGAGTTTCTACAATCGCTCTATTGATTTGAGAGCTATACCTATTAATCATAGCTGAGCTGAAAAACACAGAAAGAGAGAGGTGAAATGAGGTGAGCTGTACAACTGGGGAAAAGGATAACAGGAAAGTAGAATGATAGATGTAAACAAACGGCGTAAAAGAGACGACAGAAAGAGAGTTGTATGGAAGGCAGGGAAAAAGGGGTCAGTGCAGCTGGAGGCAGCCTGCCAGAAGAACTCTACACGACAGCAACATCAATGGCCGAAGGTCGACACCAGCGGTTCTTGTGTATCGGCAGTTCTCTCTCTCATCATTTGTCTCCTTCACGATACCTACTGCCTTTACTTCTCAGAAAACCAGACTGAATGAATGAAATATCCTTAATTATCAGTTCCATTAGTTCTCTTTGTCGCCGGAGTCACAGCACAGTTGGTGGTACAAATGACAAACTAAACTCGCAGGTGTTCAAAAAAAAATTATTTTCAGAAAAGGATTGAGTGAGCCGACTCTTTTATATGCTCAAGTGCACACAAAATGAAAAAGTTCAGTGGTTTACTCCTACTCCTTCTCCACTCAACACCTCCTTCTCATTCTCTTTTGCTCCATTTGCTTTGTGGAGGGTTCAGCGAAAGCTAATCTGTCAGGGGGTGGAGAGCTGGCGTCAGGCGCAGCGATGGTGGGCCCTCCAGGGTCCCTGCGCTGTTTGGCTCGGCTCGTCTCTCTCCTATGCTGGGAATATGGCCGGCTCAGGGAGATTTGTCTTAGTGAGGCGCACTGATGGGATATGTGCAGCGCAGCGCCGCTGATGAGGACTCAGGTGGTGCAGTGTTATTTCTGCTGAAGGCTCCTCTACTTCATCACCAGGCAGAGCGCAGCATCCAGACAGAGAGGGGGGCGAGACAGTGTGGCAAGTGCCATGTGAACAAAGGGTTACAGTGACCGAGCGCGCTTACATAACATTTGCATAGTACATCCAGCGATGTAGGCAGCAATGGTAGTTAAAGGTTCAGTGACCGCAGTAAATATAGACTTCTGACCAGGGAGAATTTAATGAAATAATCTCTGAATGTGCCCCAAAAAGACAGCAAGGCATGTTTTCTCAGCTAGCAATCTTCCAATCATGTCATCCCTCTCAAAAATTTTAAGAACAATTAAAAATGATGATCAAACTACACGGGGAAGATGGTTTGGTGGTTTTTAATTTAGTTTCCTTTTAAATGAAAGGTACACTTTCATCCATGTCTCCCTGTCAGCCCAGTGTGTTAAGCCAAAGGGAAGATTAATCTTAAAACAGAATTCACATATTTTATTCTTATGATCTTGGGTATGTAGGACCTTTGTTAATATGAAGAAAAAGAGAGCCCACCCTAATCTCTGATGCAACCAAGGGACAGAGTCTCTGTCCCCTGTCTTATGTAAAACACCTTTATGAACACTTGTACAAGACCCCTGAGTGACTCTTAAGGACTATGGATTCATGCATTTAATACAAAATAATACTGGAGGACATTAAAGCTCAAAAATACATGTAGCTACTCTGTTCATAATGAAATAGCTCTCCATTTTTATCACAGACAACTCTGTTTCAACTCTGTGAAAGTTGGAAAAGTTCACGTTCAAAAATATCCACTGAACTGAAACGTAGGAAAAGTAATATAAATGCGTGCTCTGCCTTAGGGGGAGATTTTTGCTTGAAGAACAAGCAAGCCCATTGCTCTCTTTTGCCAGCATGGCAACTCTTTCGTAGCCTAAATTTACAGAGTTAACTTTCAAAACAAAATTGTGTAGCTAAGGTGTTTTTCTCTGGTGAGAAGGAGTGAGACGTAGCTGCATCACCTGATAAAGCCAGTAGAGGTAAGTCAACAAGTTGACGACATGTCTGTGCTATGATACATTCCCATTCTTTGTTTGCAAAAATATGGGGAGGCTGCAAGTACATACTGCAGACCACACCAGTTTTGTTTTTCCTGAGAGAGCTTATATTGTGTGTGTGTGTGTGTGTGTGTGTGTGTGTGTGTGTGTGTGTGTGTGTATCTATATATCTCTATCTATATATCTCTATCTATATATATGTATATATGTATATATGTATATATATGAATATATGAATCTATCTATCTATCTATCTATCTATCTATCTATCTATCTATCTATCTATATATCTATCTATCTATTTTTTCATTTTTTTCATTGTTCCATGAGTAAGAACACGAGGGACAACTTAAAACTGGAGTTAAATTTCTTCAGTGTGTATATAAACATGACCAATAAAGCTGAAAATAAAGAATTTTGATCGGTGATGACAATGTTTTCATGATTAATTAAAATTGCATTAAAGTTACAGTGTACTTATTTATTTTGTTTATGTCATGCTCTACAAGTCAAACATCTCCACCAGATAGTTGAATGTGAATTATGTTTTTGAATGTTGACATAAAAAGTTGATGATAGTTGATTATATCAGTGATCTCTGCATTCACTGATAGAACCAGAATTGAATAATCTTTTTAATGAGGTAAAGCCAAAGTCCTTTAAGTGTTCTTAAGTGTTTTTGACCAGTTATGTTCACTAAAGCTGAAAACCCTAAAAACTTCTCCTGAAACACATTTAATTCCCCCATAGGTGATCAAATATCTGGATGGATCAAATCATGGACCATATTGCCCTCTTCTGTTTAAATAAAAGAACATGCAATGCATACAGAGCAGGGATCAGTATGCTCTTTATATTATAGCAGGATTTGGCATTGTAATTAACACTGTTAATTGTTCATTAATGACTTGTGCTTTAGTTACTGAAGAAAAATATAAAGAAATATTAGAATAGTACAAATAAATTTTAATGTAGAGGACATAGGAAGCTATAATTCCTCACCATTTGAGAACTATTTTTAGACATATGCATGAAAATAATTCAATAATGCACTGTTTTATTCTAATCATAACTAATAATAGTGGGTAAAACATTTAAATCAAGCAGCACAGTGCCAAAGCCAGCTCTGGTTTTGAACACACAGCCTTGTTTTATTGACGTTTCACATTCAAAGTAAAGCCAAAACAAAACACACCATGTTATTACATGATACTGCAATTCCTTCAATTGATTTTTGTGTTTCCATAAGGCTATTCTTTTCCACATATGAGGAGCTCTTGGAAAAGCAGGGCTGGATCACCAGAGGGAGTGTAACTTTGTCCCCAGCATGCTTATTTCACATTTTGCTAAAAGCGTGACACGGCGTGGTATTTGGTCTTTCCCACAGTAGGAGTGCGGCTGCTCTACACTTTGACGTGTGAGTGCGTTTACTTAATTGCTCTTTTTAATTGAATTATGAGCATACCTCAGACAAAGCATGAGCTGCACATCTCGCTGCCGGGCGCAAAACCCGAAACGAATTATTTCGCTCGGACGGGATTTGAACACACCATGCGACCTGGTCCACTTGTCACACCATGCTTTACATCCACGTTGAATTTAAACTGTTTTCAAGGCACACGTTCACAATACCTCAAAACTATAAAACCGAAACATCACGGGTATCAAAATACTTCGACACGTGGTTTAATTAATGGACACTGAGGCCTAATTTGGAAACAAGACCTGCCTCTTAGTGTTTTTAAAAAGTTGCACTGTGACTTTAAAATACCTTGATCCCGCCCATTTTAAACGTCGCGCTTCGGGCTCTGGCGGATCCCGCCCTGTGATTGGCTACGGTCACCCGTCCATCAAAGCGCTCTCCGTGTTTCATTGGCGCAACACTCGGCGTCGCCTCTGACTCTCGCGGTACTGCTGCGCGAAGATGGCGGCCGAACTGGTGGAAGCGATGGCAAGTAGAGCTTGGTTAGCTTCGGTTTGTTGGCGGACGGGCGCGGGAGCGTGATTTCAAACCCGACTCGGCCACTTGGAAACCGGGGGCTTTGTGTGAATACATTTTAGACGATGTACTTTGGCAAATTTGGCGTTTTACATTCACGGCGAAGCGAACTAGCCCGCGTTGCTAACGTGAACGCTAGCCTGCTAGGTAACGTTAACCGGGGCAAGTGCGTCGCTTCAGCTCGCATCACGCCGGGGGAAGACTCCGAAATGAATGATGTGGACAAAAACCACAAGGGGGTCTGCCTCTAGCATGCTTCACGGCGCCTCACTGTATAACATTGTTTGCTGCACATAAATATCTGTGCAGTTATTCGGTTATTTAGTGAAGCTGTGCACCTGTCAAAATGTCCAGTTGTCATGATTGAATGCCGACAGCGTGCCCATTAGCTAATGCTGGGTTAGAAATGTTCAAGAGAAACTGCACCATACTGGCTAAGTTAATGGATGCAGCATTTTTTTGTATATTTGCACACATGCACATCCATCTCGAGCTCAATGTACAGCTGCGTTATTGTGAAAATCATCTTTGATGTTCAACCTAACATCAGGTAAAATCTTTAACTCGTGTTAACCCAGGGTTCATTGTTTGTTTGTTTGAGACAACAACAACATACAGATCTACAGAGTAAACATCCACGTGCAGGCTGCGCATTGTCGTCTGTGGCCTGTCTTGATTTAACCCAACCAACATACAGCATGGTGCCAGTAGTGTGTACAAGCTCAGTGTAGCTGGTCGAAATGTGGAGCAATCATGGCCAGTAAATTAGATCTTTGTGACATTAAACTTCAAATTAGCCATTAAGCCTGCTGCTGAATTATGTGAACATTTAAATCTCAAGCGTCTTCTGATGTTTAGCCTCACAATGTCAAACAGAAGCTATAAAGCATGGTAGACAATTCAGGGATTTGTTTTCTTTCTAGAAACAACAACATACAGTCAAGCCCATATGGCCTGCTGCCTGTTAGATATACATCCACGTGCAGGTTGTGTGTTTTGTTGTATGTGGCCTGTCCTGAAATAACCGGGTCCACTCACAGTACTGTGTAAATAGTCTGCACAAGATGAATGTAGCTGCTTCAAATTCTGCAACAGTGATGTTTCATATTATCAGAACTTTTTGAAATTAAATGTCAACTTAGCGTCACACTGGCTGCACTTTCATTCAGCGTCTTCAAAGAGTAAACTTTGTTATATTGTTATGTTACCAGTACTCTTAAAGAGACTGTAAAACAGGGCATGATTTAATTCCTTTATGCAGTAGGTGGTTAGTTGTGTTTTACATTATGGGCGTCTAAACAGATTTATGTAAACTTTGAACAAGGCAAACTGTAGCTTTCTCTTTTTAGGTTTAACCCATTGCTTTAAATCTTGAAATTAAGTGCAGTATATCCTGTCCATGCTTTTAACTTTTTACTTTTTAGGCTTAAACTGAATCTTGGCCAAGTTTTGGAAGTGTTTTTTGTATACCTCTTAAGTTTCTGAGTCTGTTTAATGTCACAAAATGTCTTTAAAGACAGGATGAAGCTATAAATGCAAGTGGTCAGAATGAGAAGCGATGTGACTTCTCACTATATCCAGCTAATTATGAGGCAGTTTCAAGCCTCTGTGGGATTAAAGTGACTAAAGCCTGAAGCTAATTTTAGCATGAATCAAATAGTTAAAGGCTCTACTATCTCATATTAAATGCTGTATATAAGGTAAGCATAAGTAATTGCTTGGAGCCTGTCATGGGCAAGTTTAGCAGGTGTGTTAGACAAGAATTCCCACGAGGAATTATTATTGGATTCATTTTGACAGTTTTCTTCTGATAGAGGATGTTTTGGAAATTCATACATTCTCTGGAGAAATTCACAGAAAAATACAGATATAGTGGGATGTGATTTCTGCCTTGGGCACCTTAAAAATTAGACTGTAAATGCCTTCAAAAAAGAGAAATGGAATAAAATGTTCTACCTTGTGACTCATTTGACAAATTCAGAGATGTATAAGAAATCCAAAGCCAGTAGCACTGTTGCTGAAAATGACTATGGATTTCAACCAAGGATCATTTGAATTGGGACTTGGGTCATTTAATTAGTCTAGACTTAGAATAAAAATTGTGGCATTGTCATGAAAACAGACTTGTATGTCCCCGTATTCTGTTTCTTATTCTCTTTGTCTTGTCCTCACCCTAGAACATGGTCAAAAGTTTCCGGGTTTCAGACCTGCAGACGCTGCTTGCCTCGATGGGTCGCAGCAAAAGTGGGCTGAAACAGGACCTGGTGGGGCGTGCGCTGAGGCTAGTGCAGACCGAATACAGCCCAGAGCTTCTGAAGAACGTCAGGCAGCTCTACGAGTCGCGTTTCCCCAAAACATCTGGCTGGCTTGCGGCACGGCGTCCAGAGGGCGTCCCGGTTGCCTATTCATCCCTCAGCTCCTCCCCCACTGCCACCTCTCAGGGCGCAGACTACCTCAACGGCATCTCCAAACCGATCCCCACACCTGCAGCAGAGGTCAAGCTGGTGCCACTGCCCTTCTACCAAACTTTGGAGACACTGTTGCCACCAACAGAGCTAAGTGAGTGCTTTTGGAGAAATGTTGTCTTCAACTAAATAATTCAGCCACACATGCTTTCTTTTTTTCTGATGGATTTTCTCTACACATTTTTACAGTTGCCCAGAACAATGAGAAACTGCAGGACAGTCAATGCATATTTGAGTTAACACCAAACCAAGCAGACCAGATCAGAAATGCAAGGTAAGAAAATTAACATTTCTCTATAGCTCTGCACCTTTTTAACATTAGCTTAATTTAAAAGCTCTAATGCTCATTTTTATTTGCAACCCTTTCGCTTTTTTAGTGAGCTTCGTCCAGGAATGAGATCAATTCAAGTGGTTCTTAGGTGAGTTCCAACTAATTCCCATCGATACTTAACAGATATTTCACAATCCTTTTGCCTGGAATGTCCTGATCCTGCCAATGACTGTGCTGTTAATCTGAATTTCTCTGATACACTAGGGGAAAAAAATGGAAAATACTTTTGCCATACAAGTGCAAATGTTTTTTGTTTTTTTTTTGTTTCCCCACAATCTACTTTTAAAATGGAGAAATTTATAAATATAACCAAATAGTTGAATACTCAGACACACATTCAGTCATGCTGATTGGCTGCACAGTCATTCTTGCAATGTTGACCTTTCTCTGTCATATCACTCTTCTGCAGAATCTGTTACACAGACTCCATTGGTGTTCAGGAGGACCAGTATCCTCCCAACATTGCTGTCAAAGTCAACCAGTCCTACTGTCATGTACCGGTGAGTTGGTTCACTTCTCTGGGACAAGCCACACCTTCAGAATACAAACAAACTACAGATGGACTGCTGTTCTATTCTTGTCAAAATATCCTCAGTCATGACTATAAACCATTTGTTTTCAAATATAGTCAATGAGTCACTGGCTTTGGTGTCAGTTACAGACTTGTTGTCTGGTCATGGCCAAACTAGTGTCGAAATACGTGATAGTGATGGATTAGCCAATCTCTTGCAGATGGATGCTAAATGAGGCAAGACAAAAATAACATCCAGGTACAGATACAGTGTTTATTAACTAGCCTGAAGGCATCAACTCACTGGCAAGACCTCAGTTGGAAACTCTCCAGCTAGCTGATTCTGTGTCGCTCACAAACTGTTGTGGTGTTGTTTGTTCATGTGCTGGTGGGAAGCTTAAACATCTAAGATCAGCGTTTGCTGCTGTCTGTTGAACAAGTCAATGACAATAAACAATCAGTTCTGTGAAAACGAAAAGTATGACAATGACAACGAAACTTTCTCAGATTGCATAATAATTTGCTGACTGACCTTACATTTTGTAAAAGCTTAGCAGAAGACAACAAAGGCCATGATGACACAGATGAGAGATTTATTTTTTGCAATATTATGTAGTTTTGTAATATACCTCCCAAACTAGACCAAAAACAAATGTAAGAGTATTACATGCATCCAGTATTAAAGCTACAGCTTGAAAATGGATGGTGATGAAGTTTGTTAGCAAGATCTGATAAATACTGTACATGAAGTCAAATGTTTCTTAGTCATGGTATTGCCTAATTTTTGCCTTTTTAGTTCTGTCATCTTCTCTGTTCTTGTTCATGAAGTGTGTCAGTATTTGAATCGGAATCTGCATCACCTTATTTCCCTCTTTATCATAACTTGACTCAGCTCTGCTGAATTAAAGCAGGCATCCCCATACCTTCAGAATGGGCTAAGATAGAAAGACAGTTCTTGAGTGTAAACAGTTATCTTTAAGAACGTGCTAGATACACATTGCACACACAAAGCAGGATTGCTTTGAGCTCAGTGCGCTTCCTTCAGTTATGTCAAGGAGGAGATCTGAGCTTTTACTTCCACTGTTATTCTTTTCAAGCAAACTGCCTGTTGTGTTTTCACTTTTTTAAATTAATTTTAATTTGTTCTTAAACTGCAACACAAGCTTGTTTCCACAAAAAAATGACATTGTTATTAAGATAATGTGTTTGATCATTTATATATTCTTTTGCATTTGTGTGTATGTTCGTGTTTACAGGGTTATTACCCCTCAAATAAGCCTGGTGTTGAACCCCGTCGTCCTTGTCGTCCTGTAAACATCACTCCCTGGTTGCACCTCTCTAATGTCACCAACAGAGTCACCGTCACCTGGGGGAACTTTGGCAAGGTCAGAGTCTGATGCAGAGTCTCAGATGTTGATATAGCTCTGAGCCATGGTGGCAAATGCTGCTACACAGGTGTCTTTCACTAACTAATCAATGTAGCTGTCCTGGTAGATCCCCCCCCAGTGCACCAGTGCAAGCTGGTTCTGTACAGAATGGCCATAGTTCTTTCAGTGTTTTGTGCATCTCACGCAGTTGTGTGTGGTATAAGCTCCGGACAGGCAAGAGCTGAACTGCTTTAACTGGCTTCTTGACTGTTGTCGCAACAGTTCTGATCCAGATAAACAGCAGGGAGGCTAATGAAAACACTATTAGTCCTCTTGGCACCCTCCTCTTTAGAGCTCTTGTTTAAACCAATTAGGGATGAGCAACGTTAAAGTAAACACAATATTTTTCTTATGAGTTGATACTGTTTCTTTAGCTCAAAATTAGAGCATGTCAGAAAGCCTGCATTGCAACTGGACTGAATAACTCTGCAGTAAGAAAATATGGCCATAATCACAACTTTCCTTTAGTATTTGGTATAATGTCAAGAGAGAGCTGCAAGAGTAGCATTGCAGATCAGTTCAAGAAAGAGGTTTGAACAGTATTATGACAGCATCCTCTACAGCGTGATCAAAATGCTGCAATTTTAAACCAACAGCAGCACTTTAGAAGATTGGTAACCTTTTGAAATAAGTGCTCACAACTTATGACTCTGTGTGTTTTTAGCGGTACTCTGTGGCAGTGTATTTAGTGAAGGTTTTCACTGCAGCAGACCTCTTCAGCCAACTCAAGCTCTGCTCGGTTGAGAGTGCAGAACGCTGTCGTGAGCGCAGTAAGTGTTCCTTATTTACCACACCTAAATAAGTCGAAACTAATTTGAATGTAAATTAACCTACACATTGTGACTTGTTTTTTTTTTTTTTAATCTTTTTTATTATGAATTTTATTTTATTATGAATTTTGATAGTACTAGATTGTCTGCTTGATTTCACATTGTATAAACTATCATGACACTTGAATATGTTTTTTTCAATATTTTGTATTTATGTTTAGTCCAAGACAAACTACGTTTTGACCCAGAAAGTGAAATTGCAACCACGGGCCTCCGGGTGTCTCTCATCTGCCCAGTGAGTACACCTTGTGGATCAGTCTCCACTGTCCTGCATATTTTCTGTTTCAGTTGCTCTGCACTGTCAAAGGCAAGTTTCAAAAATGTCTGTCATAGTTTTAAGCTCCGTCACTCACATCTTTTTCCTTTCCCACATCCCAGTTGGTGAAGATGCGGCTTGGTGTGCCATGTCGAGTTTTAACTTGTGCCCACCTTCAGTGTTTCGACGCAGTCTTCTTCCTGCAGATGAATGAGAAGAAGCCCACATGGACTTGCCCTGTCTGTGACAAGCCCGCTCCCTTTGAGCTGCTCACAATTGATGGGTAAGGAGACAGAAGCACGCTCTGACTTGCCTCACCCCTGCAGCACCATGTTCCTTCTTATACACTCAGAAAATTTATACTTTTTTGTAATTTTAGCTGACTTCAACCCCTGTGTTAAAACCAGCTTGGGGGAAATTATTCAAGCTGCACAGATGTTGAGGCATTTTAAGGACTCTTGATACAAGTTGAACTATGCACCAGCGTAGTATGTGTTCATTCTGAAGGTTTGAATGTTTTTCACTGCATAAGGGAGGGTATCCATTGTGGTTTTTATTTCTACACCTGCTGTCAAGTTGTAATCTAAAGTTTTGGATCCTCTAAATTGGCTTGTTTGTTGACTCTTTTATTCCCTTAATGCAGCTAAACTATTTTAGAGTACTGTGTTTTCGTGGCCCTTTGTGGTATTCTGTCACTAACAGAATAGTGAATGCTTTATTCTGTAGGGAAAAACACAGATGAGCATACAATCAGATTTTTATCAAAACATTTCATGATGGAATATTTTATCCATGTTCTTTTGGGCGTGTAGTCTCTTGCACATTTGAAGCAGACACTCCCTTACTTTCACAAAGACTGAAATCATTGTGTTACAGTTTGGCTATGAGGTATATTTGCATTCCTTGAATTAATCTTGTGTGAAAGTATGTTCTCTGATCTCAGAGGTTTCAGTTTCTACAGCCTAATTAGTAGGAGTTTATACAATGGTGTTTTAAGGCAGGGAATATTCTGTGTCAGTGTACCATGAATAATGTATTGCTATTTGAAAAAGGTCAGAATCTTGGAAATATTGGCCACACGATGGCAAAATAATTTGAGAATGTAGAGTGACAGACATGATCTGCACACTGTATGAAGTGAAGTGACAGAGGCACAAACATCAGGAGATTCAAGCCATGCAGTCTAATGCTAGACCTTTGTGAAGCGACTCTTAACCAGCAGTGTTTATTTCAGGCTGCTATCTGAGATTCTGAAAGAGACGAGTGAGGACATTGAGGAGATTGAGTACTTAACTGACGGCTCCTGGCGACCCATCAGAGATGAGAAGGAGAGGGACCGGGAAAGAGAACGCAGCAACACACCAGAGTATCCTGTTGTTGATATATGTAAGTGTCAAAGCCTGTTAAACTGTCCTCCATGCTTTAGAGTGTAAATCTTTTTTCGTAATGAATTTTAAAATGTCCTTTCATGTCTGCAGGCATTCCTGAAGCAAATGGTCATTCACCGGCCCACAGCAGCACCAGCCTGACGGGCAAATCTGGAAACGGTTCCGTGGGGGTGGCAGGAGTCACGGGAGGACCCGCTGTGGCACCAGGAGGAGGTGCAGTGGTAGATCTGACTCTTGACTCCTCCTCTGAGGAAGAAGGGGGCGGGGCAGGAGGAGACAGTGAGGACACTGAGGACAGCGCCGACAGTCCCGCTCCAAAGAGGGGCCGATACAACTACGACAAGGACCTGGTCACTGCCTACTGACCCCACCAGCTCTGTCCCCTCATAGACTGACACTCACACACAGACAGAGAGGCAGGGGGCTTAAAAAAAAAACTCGAGGACAGGAACACAGTAATCCACTAGATGCAACGACCTTCCCTTATGCCCAAACGTCAGAGCCTGTCAGCAGCTCTGGTTTGTATCCAGACAAAAGAAACACACTCTCAAACATGCACTGTTAATGAATCTTCAATCTAGAGCGATTAGGATTCCTCTTTGTACTGTACACCACTGGAAGCAACTCTTAACTCTTCTTGGCCACATTGCAGTGAATATCTGTACCGTCCTGCCTCTACTAAAGAGACTGAATGGATCAAGCACCCCACCACCACCACCACCTCCGCCTACCTTCTTCCTCTCTCTCCCTCTCTCTCCAGACTATTCCCTCTCTACCACCACATCACTCTTTGTATTTGACTTGGAATTACAGGCTCTTTTAGCCGTGGGCGTTCAATGTTTGCGTCTCAAGATTTTTGTCACATTTGTGATGGACAGGCAAGTTTAAAAAATGGAGGTTCCTCAGAATTTTTTGGTAAAAGGTCAAGTACAAGTAAGGGAAGAGAGCATGAAGGATTTGGAGGAGGACAAGGCAGAGGTATCTGGAGTTTGATGCAAAATTTAAACCTCTCCCATTGTGTTGAATATTTCTTTGTTCAGAGAATGAATTCAAAGCTTGAAAGGGTTTTTTCAGGAATTTATCCTTTTTAATTATGATAGGGCAGAACACAATACTGGCCTCAATGTGTGATGCTTTCCATTTTTATTTTGTCCTTTAGATAAAGAGAACCTACCTCAGTCATAAAAAGTTAGCAGACTGACCAGAGACTAGCTTAGAAAGAAGCGGTGGAGGACAGAAGAATTGATGAGTCTTTCTGAAGCCAATTTTACACTGGAGATTTTGTTTTCCTGCATTTTTTTTTGTTCATTTTATTATTTTAAATTCCATCGTTCCATGCAGCTCTGTTCCCTCTGCAGCAACAGTCTTTGTTGAGGGGTGATAACTAAGCTTAACTGTAGGTGTTGGTGATGCAAAAAGTTGTGGGTGGAACCGTGACACTCTGTAAAACATTACTGCAGTAACAAGATTTACTATGGGTGACATATCAGCCTCACGTATGGAAGTAACTCATCGAAATTACTGTAGGGCAGCTGTGCCAAAGCAAATCTATTTTAAGAATTCACTGACAAGACATGGTTATGAGTTTTTGGTGCCTTTTTTTTATTTTTGTTGTTGTTGAGTGGTGAAGATTGGAGCCCGTTTTGTCTGAAGTCTAGCTGAGCTGGCTGGCAGATGAAGACCCCCGATCTGAGAGATGGTGTTTTATTTCATTTAGGATTTCCATGGAGGATTTTCCAGCCTGAGCAATGGACAGAGAAGCAGAATAAATCTGTGGTAAAGGACAGGTATAGAATAGGATTCAGAAATGCTGTCATTCTTTTTTTCCCTACATTTAGGTGTCCTTTTCTGAAAGAGTCATATTTATTTAATTGCCTCACGTTCTCTAGTGAATGGATTCACACAGTTGTTTGTTATAAATCTACATATTTGGCTGTAGTTCTGTACAGACGAGGCGCTATAGGTTACAGAAAGCAGGGCACTTCTGCTGCTGTGGTTTGAATGCTGAGTTGTTATCTGTCTGGGCTCCTTGAACGCTCCTTGTGTTATTTTTCCTCTGAATGGATCCAACCTGGGTCAAAGCACCATCCAGAGTACTTTGCTGTGGTGGGTTCAACATGTCTGACACGACGAAACTTAATGAAGTGTCAATAAGTGCGACCCCACCAAGCTTAAAGTCATTGATTGGATTACAAATGGTCTTTCCTGGAACAAGTGGAGCTTCTCCATCCAACAATCCCCGTTGGCCTCCTTTCAATGTAGATAAGGTCACATCTATTTGCTGGAATAGAATTGGACTTTAATTGCTACATGCTGTAGGCTTAACTAATATTCTTCTGCACCTGCACTAGTGTTGTCAGTTTGCGGTGGCTGTTCATCGGATGAGGATACTCGGGCTGCATGCGCAGGCTTTGTCTTCCGGACAGCCATTAGCATTTGCTTGAAGATGACGAAAGGTGTTGCTGTGTTGCTAGAGCTGTTTGCACTTTCATCTTTTACACTTCATCCCAAGTCAGTGGCTTATTTATGTTGAAGCCGTCATGTAGTGAGTATTAATCGAGAATCCCTGACCATTGTGATCAGTTCTCTCATGCATGGGAATCTGAAAATGTGAAACTAGAAAAGCGGCGTTCCTACTCCGCTGTGAGACACTTCAGGGGAGAAGGGGGAGGGAGGGGTAGTGACTCGTGATTAGTTCTGCATTGTATGTTCCTTTTCTGTTGTGGTTTGATCAGCACATAATCTGGTTTTCTTGTCTTGCCCAAATGCACAGAGAAGTGACATTCACACATTGATCCGAGGCCTCGCTGGTGCAAGTGCATCCTCTGATATGGGTTGGCGATTGGAAGAAGTGGGTCGAGTCAAATCTGGTCTTCCATTTTTTTTTTCTCCTTCCTTTGACACTTTGACATTATTTACAAAACCAATATACTGATGAAAAATCTTTGATAATCCAGGCAAAATTGATTGATGGCACTTTGCCTATAATAGATGAGAGCCTGTCCCTGAAAAGGCTCTTCTATATAAAGTGCTTTGAAGCAAAAATAATGTAAAGAACTCTAATACTTGTCTTTAACTAGGCAATTTGTATTTGTAAGTAACTGGTATACATATAAAAATGACTTAGCTCATTTGTTGATAGGTATAGAAGATCATTATTTGAACAAATCTCCTAAACTTTTCTTTGCCTTATGGCTAAAGATGAGAGGTGGTGCAGGTTGCTTCTGTGGAACTGAGCCAGATACGTTTGCAGGCAGTTTGGGAGCCGGAGAGAGCTGAGGGTCTGGTCTTTTTGTAGTGGCATCTCTTCTTCTTATAATAATGCATAAGGTAGCATGGGCAGAGGCTTACAATCCATGATGTAAATGTTTTGTTTGTTGTGTTTTTTTATATGTTCATATTAAAAGACAATAAAATTTAAATAATATTTTATTAAGCCTTGAATCGCCTCCAGTTGTTCCTATCGGCAAACGGACAATAAGAAGCTGTTGGGGGCAGCTGATGCCACAAGAGGACTGGGAGGACTGGTTAAGGTGGAGATTTTTATGTCCTGTACCAAATGCTCAGATCTGGGGACACATTTGATGCCTGTTGAGGATAAAACTGTAAAATTTAAAATGATCGTATTCTAACAGCTGTTATTGACGTGTGGAATTAATTAAAATCAGTTCTTAAAAACATGTCTGCCGGCGTTTTATTTTGAAAATTGTCGTCATGTATTCAGCCAGACAGTAACGACAGGATGCACAGAGATAAATCCAGCACCACTTCTATTCAGCACTGATGTCTGCAGGTGCTCGTAAATTAATACAGTCAACCTCAGGTGAAGCCAACGAGGCTGTTTTATAGAACTTAAGACTTGAGTGAAATTGAACAACTTCTATGACTAATCACTATCTTCTGGGTTCATTGTTAAATGTAAGTAGTTTTGAGGAGGTTACCTAGACAAAGTCAGAGACAGGAGGCTTTATTTACTTTTCATGCTGTACACTACTACACTGGTGGTCATCACCTTAAATTTCTTGGCCACCAGTTCACCCAATTATAACTTTTTGTATATTGAGAATAAAAAAAAACTTATAATGTCTTGATGTTTGATTCTTCATCCATGATTATGTTTTTTTATTTGGGTTGCATTAAATACTAAGTTGTGTTGTGAGACCAGCTGTGCGAAAACTGCACATGATCGCTTCTCAGTAGATCATCAGATATGTGAAATGTTGAGTGCCAAAATAGTGAATATTCTTCCTTTTTGTACATTTTGTTGGGGGGAAACATGCTGTATGTTGAAAATGTTAAATTAAAGTGAAGTCACAGGAAATACAGCAGTGTCGTTAAAGCCTTTTCCAAAGCAGACATTTGTCTTGTCTTGGACTAGCAAGAAAAGCACAAGAGTCAGTGATTATGTTAACAATGTCTATTAATAATTATTGTGAACATCTTTTTATTTATCTGTGATTTTCTTTTTATCATAGAGGGGCCGAGTTGTATCAGGATGTGATGAAAATTATCTGGAAAAACAGGTTTTGCAATGTCAATCATTTACAAGCAACAAATGATAATGAAAAAGATTATTTATATTTATTTACTCATTTTATGGGTGTGTTGTTGCTGAAGATTTTGACGTAAGCAAAGGTTACAAGGCTGTGAAAAAACTGCTCTTGCTCTATTCACTGCTGAGGCTTTCAGAAGTGTAGCATCATTAACAAGCAATGAGAGGATAGCGAGTTGTTGGTGAGGAGCATGTGGGGAGGTTTATATGCTGTATATCACAGACTCAAAGATTTTCAGAGGTGTGTGGTTTCAGTATCATGTGAAGGTTTTTGGCCTCTAGTATAATGGTGCAAGGCCCTGGAGCACCTGTATTATTTGCCCTCTGGGTATATTACACGCTGTGCTGGAAATCCTGACTGAAAGTTGAAGGTGGGGAAATGCTGAGAGATTCAAAGGATCAAAGTGGAAAGCAGTTACATACTTCAGAAATGTTCTTCTAAAAAGAATAATGAAACTGACGATGTACTGATTTCTAACTAAATATAACACACAAAATTACGTGCCAGCAGAAAATGCCTGTTGAGTTTGATACAAAAAGTGTCAGATCGTTCATAGGTCATATACAAATAAAATACCCCGCTGTTCACTGGAAAGTCCCGGTGGGGGTAATGCACTGATTAGAATCACACATTTTTCCAGGTGACTTCTAAAATGGCATGCAATGACTTTGAACATTTGTCAATAAATAGCAACAATCAGTACACATGACTGATTTACATGTAAGATATTATATAAGTGTAGTAAAATGATCATTCATCGTGAATCATTAATTTCCTTTTTGGCCTAAAAGTCTTCTAACTCTAGTTTACGATTTAAAAAAGGGAAGTTAATTATTTGACTCACTGTGCAAATATGCATGTACCTGAACTACCAGAAAACTACAATGAAATGTAGTTATACTAGTATTTTAATTACATGTAAACACCGTTTTTCAATAATAAGGTTTAAGTGGTTGATCACAAACCAGGTTAACATTTGTATGTTAATTAAAAACAGGTGAAATGTTGGTATAAATTTTAAGTGAATCAGAGAATAAAAGCAGCTACACTCTTCGGGGCATAGCTGATGAAAGAAACGTTATCATGCTGCTAGAAAAGTGCTAGTTAATAAAGATGTTAGACCTTGATGAAATGCTGTAATAATAAAACATAACACCATTATGTGGATTTCTATCAGTGTTATCTCATTAAAGAGTTAACACAATAACATTTTTCTCTGTCAAGATGCTTGTCAAGAAGAAAATATACCTTTTAATAATAATAATAATAATAATAATAATAATAACAAACCATGGCTGCAGTTCCTTCTTGTGGTCACTAGGGGACAGTAATGTTCTTCTCAGCTTGTTTCCTCACTGCTATTAAACACATGTGAAAGCAGCAGCAGAAGCGGTGGGTGGATAAGTTAACTCATTAAAAGCTGCATACGGGGGGTGTGTTTTTGAGGAGGGGGGTGGGGGTCGGTGTGTGTGTGCGTGTGTGTCGCTGCACCTCCCGTGAGATCTCCGCGTGTCTCGTGTCACACTTGTCAGTCTCGCGCTATTTATGAGGAGCTCGTTCTCCCTGTGGGTGTCACACGGCAGATCTGATGCTGCAGCTTCCTGTACCGAAGCACCAGCAGCCTGAGCACCCACACCCCGAAACAACCCGGGGATTTGATCCAGTTTGCGGTCGTCTCGCAGAAACAGGGGGAAAAAGAGGGGGGCGGCGGCGGTGGAGGAGTCGGTGTCCCGGTGCAGCTGAAACGGCCCCGGTGTCCCGTGAATGCTGAAACGAGACGCACGTTTGGACGGAGAGGCTCGATTTTTTTCACTCTACAGAAGCTAGCAGCGGCTAGGCGGCTAACAGCAGGTAGATAACCGAGAAGAAACAGAGAGTGGGAAGCAAAACAAGAAAAAAAATAGAAATGTGTTGACTGGGAAAGCTTTAGCTGCACCTGAATTTGAAAAAAACACCTCGGTATGACGCGGTTTTTTACCGAAATAGCTGACTGACATGAGAGTGGACTAACTTTGCTAACGACTAGCTAGCTTAGTCCTTGGAGCTGTTGCTTTTGTAGTTTTTTTTATCATTATTATTATTATTATTATTATTATTATATCAACTTGCCCAGAAGGTAAAACATATATTTGCAGCCCCCAAGCTCACCGCAGGTAGTGTTTGTTTTGGTAAAAGTCGTGAAGGGTAGCTGCTGACATGCCTGCCAAAAGGAGACCCGTTCCCCTCAACATAACGCCCATTGGGGAAGGACAGGCCACCTCCAACACCATTGATGCTGCATCCGAGTGAGTAACTTACTGTCGCTTCAGACTTATTAAAGCACAGTGAGATAATGTAAACCTTTTTTATTGCTGTGTTATCATAATTTACTACCACTGTACAACTTGACTCAATCATGCAAATAGAGTAGTCTGACTGTTTAAATGATACGGTCGATGTTATTTATTCTTTTCCCAAAATATGTGCATGGTTATGTATTTTAAACGCCTTTATTGATAGTTATACTTGCACATAGTATATTATTTTAATGTTTATTTTTTATCTTGTCAAGCTGTTATCCTTGTTTTCTTTGCATCTGTGTTTGTGTGTATCCCTCCTATGTGTTAACTCACCTGGCCAATAAGGCTGATTCTGAACTTTAAAATAAGTTTTACTTTTTCTCCCTGTGTTATTAAACCCTGTCTCCTTCCCTTCAGAGCCAACCTCGAGGCCTTGCAGAAGAAGTTGGGTGAGCTGGACCTCGACGAACAACAGAGGAAACGGCTGGAGGCCTTTCTCACCCAGAAAGCCCAGGTCGGGGAGCTGAAGGATGAGGATTTCGACCCCATATGCGAGTTGGGTGCCGGGAACGGAGGGGTGGTCAACAAAGTCCGCCACAAACCCTCGGGTTTGGTCATGGCTCGGAAGGTGAAAGAGAAATTTTTGTTTGTTTTTATTGTAGGTGAAGGGTTGGATGCAGATCAGTTACACGACAACGCACTTCAGAGGTGGTTCAGATTTTATCATCACAGTAATAGCACTGCACTGCACCATAGCATTCACCAAAATGCAGGTCTTCCTGACACAAATAAAAAATTTGAAAGGTCATATTCCTCATGACGTAAACATGGACAAGAACAAAGCTTAAGTATTTCATCTTTATGGGCTGATAGCTGCAGTGTACCTTTTTTGTGGGTCCCGCACCAAATGGAAAATGAGATGAACTAAATCATTATTTAAATGTTCACCAATATTTTGCTCCGGTAATAGCTTATTCCAGATGAATAACTGTCAGGATACTGTGTGTCTGTATATATGTAACACATGTAAGAAAAAAATGCAATGAGGAGATCTCAGACATGTAGGAGCTAATCTACAAGCAGTGCCTCATTCATATAGTTTTTCCACATATCGGAAAGCACGTACAAGTTTATTTTTCCAAATTACAAATTGAGTAACTCAGTACATATCTTGGCTAATTTTCATTAAATACGTTGTAGTTAAGAATTTTCCAATTTTGTGTGTGTGTTTTTAAAGTAGTTATAGTACTAACTTTAGTGGGTGTTTTTCATAACGCCTGGTGTACAGTTTACACAGAAAGTTTTTTGGACAGTATGCAGACGCTGCAGCAGCTCATGCAAGTGCGAGCCTGTAGCCTGTCAACCTGTCAAGTGTGTGTAATAACATGCCAGCTGAGTTTTCTCAGAAAGTTTTATAAATGGTGAGAAATTATTTGGAAATACTGAAACAAAGATAGATCTGCCCATTTTTTTGTCAGTGGTTTACCTATCTATCTATCATTGTTAACACAATGCTGTATAAGTTAAACCACCTTTTTAATGTGTTGTCTTGAGATGTCTGGAGATCAGTGTGTGCTGTGTTTTGTTTTGTCAGAACAGCAGTTTACAGTCTCATTTTTCCCTTTTTAGTTGATCCACCTGGAAATCAAGCCTGCCATCAGAAACCAGATTATCAGAGAGCTGCAGGTGCTGCATGAATGCAACTCCCCCTACATTGTGGGCTTCTATGGGGCCTTTTATAGTGATGGAGAGATCAGCATCTGTATGGAGCACATGGTGAGACAAAGACTGTTAGCCAGGCCAACTAGCAGTGAACATAGAACTGTGGTGGCTGAATATTTTCAAAATGTTTTAAATATTTGTTGTTGGTGACTCAGATTTTTATTGTGCAACTTGTCTCTACAGGATGGTGGATCCTTGGACCAGGTCCTGAAGGAAGCCAGAAGAATCCCAGAAGAAATTCTTGGAAAAGTTAGCATAGCTGTACGTAGTTTACCATTTCTGTTACATTTGAAGATGTTATTTCTACTTTGTTACATGTGATTTTTTTGGGGTCATAGCTTATTACATCTGACACGATTGTCTGTGGAGCTTAAAGATTCTTAAGTTTGTGACCATACATATCGTTGCATATGCACTGCTCACTGTGGGTGTGTCTCTTTTGCTGTTGCTTAACTAGCTCTCATGCGTGAGTCACAAACAACAGAGCCTGCTGTATTTCACTCAACCTAAACTCTGGCATCCAAATCCAAATAACTAAGTGTAACAATGGCATTACTGTAATTCTTTACAGTTTGTTGATACCTGCATATCAAAAGCTTATTTTTTCATACATATGTAGATTTATTTCAGAGATTTGGTCCTCTTGTATATTTGTGTGTTATCTTAAACATTTTCCTCTCTTGTTTGCAGGTATTGAGGGGATTAGCCTACCTTCGGGAGAAGCACCAGATCATGCACAGAGGTAAAAAATTAAATACATTGCTGTATTCCTTCAGCAACATTTTAAAATTTCTGTAGCACAAGAGACACTGAGTGTGTGGATGCCAAATTGAAATAATAGGTGACAGACTAACGTACTTACATGATGATGATGATCATCATTATCATCATCAGAGTGTATGTGGGCATGAAGATGTAAAGTGCAGTGTTGTCTTCGATCATGTTTTAGTCACATATGTTTTATCACTTCTTGGTCTTTTTATAGGCATGAATTTCTTTCAAAATAAATAGTACTGAAATGTTGATACATACATTTTTGTGATATATTTTATGCCATCCTCACTAAGAATTCTACCCGCTTACAGTTTTTCACTCCAGCCTCAAAATTGTTTATTATATATGTGCTGGAGAGATTATCGGGTCATGTAGTCGCCATAAAATGCATAGAAATGTTGTATGCATAACCCATTAGGGCAACTCTTTCATGTGTCCAGATTACAGGAAAGTCATACTCATTTAGAAATAACACAATGTGGATGTTTTTTTAATGTGCTTTTGTTGTGGGTAATATAACGATTCCCATCCCTTTGGTATTAGTGGTGGCTAAATTTTGCGAATGCCTGTGAGACAACCAGCAGAGATTCTGGCCGTGCAAATGTTACAGTCGAAGCATCACATTTTGAAAAAATGCAGGATTATCCTTTTAATTTTCCACTGACATTATCCTTGCTGCTCTCAAATGGGCTCAAACACGCAAATGAAAAGCATTTTAGTACAATTGTTATTTCCGAATGTCTATGAACTTATTTTTTTGTGAGTGAAACCACTTTAAATATGCCACATTAACTAGACCGGCTCCAGTTGTCCCTGTACTTCTTCATTCAAATCTTTATTAATTGTCTTCATGCTTTTTTCCTTCATATGCACTGCATCAACATCTTAAGAGCTTTAGCACGCTCACCACAAGGCAAGTTATTGTTTTAGAATATCACGAGTTCTTAATCAGGAAAATTTGTAGCATGAAGCAAACGAGACTCAGTTAAAAGCATTATCTTTGCATTCAAACATAATCACAGTATACAATAAGTCACACTATTGCAAAGTCCAAAGTAGACAATGTTTTTCACAGCACACCAGGGAGGAACCATGGGCGTGTTGCTACGAAAAGTACTGATGAAGGCAACAGTCAGACCAACATAGTGCAGAGGAGTCTCCCATGCTACAGGGTCGGTGGTACTCCAGGACAGTTGTCTGTGAGTTCAGGCGGTAATTACAGCCTCTCAGATGTGATTATACAGCAGCCGCGCCTTGTTGACCCCTCCCTCTGTGTCTCCATCGTTCTCCTGCTCTTTCGTGCCACCTCTTTCTCAGTCGCTCCTCACGTGTCCTTGGTCGGTGGGAGGGGGGTCACACACCGCAGAGGACAGATTGCAGGCCACAGTTTTACCCCATTATTTCGCAGGATGTTGTTCATAGATGAGCGGGAAATGTGGAGGATTGGGTTTGTTTATAACAGGGGCTCAGCTTGAGTTGTAGTTATTTTCTGCCTTGCTCGATTAACACGGCACCACAGACAAAGTGGGGTGGTGCTGTGCATGCAAATATTTGTCTCTGTTGCAAGTATGATTCAATACATATTTGCTATGTATCAGGAAGCTTGTATTATTAGATAAATACAGTGTTTTCACTGTCCCAGGAGGTAAATTTGTTTTCAAATCCTGCGTGTTAGTGTCGCACATGAAAAACATACACACAATTTACACACAGATAAAACTGTTGGTAACCTTCTGTTAAAGAAAGACAACTGAAATAACTTGACACTACCAAAAGTAATAATAAAAACTGACTTTAAAAAACAAACTGGCCTGGAAAAAATTTTTTGTCTTTCTTTAACGGAGGGGTACCAACAATTTTGTCCACATTTGTATATGGCGCACAGAGTCAAAGTGCTCTCACCCTGATGAGAGGCACTGCAAGAGATAGTAGGATATTGAATATGGATGACAGATGAGACACAGTTTGAAGGCGAGTCTCACTTAAGACTTAATGTACATTTGTTTGTTTGTCCACATACCCTCTGCCATATAGATGTCAAGCCCTCCAACATCCTGGTCAACTCTCGCGGTGAGATCAAGCTGTGCGACTTTGGAGTGAGCGGCCAGCTCATAGATTCCATGGCCAACTCCTTTGTTGGAACACGCTCCTACATGTCGGTGAGTCAGCTCTGCACGCCTGCGCCCCCACCCCTTTTCCTCTGGCCCTATCCCCACTTTCCTTCTCCTCTTTTCTCACATTGCTCTTGTTCACTCGCCCCGCCTTCTGCCTTCCCTTCCTCTGGCCCTCCCTCACTCCCCTGCCAAGAACTGAGGGCTGTGCCCAGAAAAGGGTTCTTTGGCAAAGAGCGAGGCAACTGTGCTCGATCTTTCTCGTCCTTCTTTCCCCCTGCTCTTAGACACCTGGTGGGAGTGGTGTCGAAAGCTGCTCGTCCGTCCCATCCTATTCCCGTCCCTTGCCCACTAAACACCAGTGGTCTAAAGACACGTACCTTTTCATCATAATTCCCAACACACACACCTGCCCTTGCTCACCCTTCTAACTAAAACTGTCCAAAGCTGCTCCTCACTTCCTGCCAGACCCTCCCATCATCTGTCCTCTTGCCCTCACCACACCCCAACTCTCCTTGCCATAACACCCCCCTCCTCTTCTTCTCCTCCATTTCCTGTGCCTTCCCCACCCAGCCCTCTGCCCAACCCTCTCTCCTGCCTGGCATCTTGGCTCTACCTGCTCTCTCTGACGTAGATCGTGTGTTTCTCAACAGCCGGAGAGACTGCAGGGCACTCACTACTCGGTTCAGTCTGACGTATGGAGCATGGGTCTGTCCCTGGTGGAGCTGGCGATTGGCCGCTACCCCATCCCCCCACCAGACGCCAAAGAGCTGGAGGCCATCTTCGGACGGGCCGTTATGGACGGGGCCGAGGGAGAGCCTCATACCAACATGCAGAGATCCAGACCACCAGGCAGGCCCGTGAGCGGTAAGAAACACAAAAATATCTACAAACACTGCAGTGTACTGATAACCATTTTAGTTCAGTCTTTTCAAGATAAAAACTTTCAAACAAGAACAGAACTTGATTGTATTGTTTAAAGTAAAGTAAAAAAATTCTAATTGTGTCCATGTTATATGCCTTCTTCACAGGACATGGGATGGACAGTAGACCTGCCATGGCTATCTTTGAGCTTCTGGACTACATTGTGAATGAGGTCTGTGGAAGTGCAGATTTGCACAACATATTCACACACACAGTTCTGTTGTTCTACACACAAGCACACAGTGTCCTTCTGCTTGATTTGTTCTGGTTTTGATCTTTTTATTCTTTTATTCTATTCTTGTTTCCTCCTCAGCCGCCCCCTAAATTACCACTTGGGGTCTTCACCAATGACTTCCAAGACTTTGTGACAAAATGGTGAGCATTGACGTCATTGTTAGACCAAGCTACCAAACAAAAGTGGGCCACTTGTCTGCTTTTAAACAACAGTGGATCATGAGAAACAGATAATGTGGAATACTGAGAGCTTACATTTTCACTCATTTTGTTGTGTATTTAATGTCATGTTGCATAAAGACAGCAGCAGGTGTTGACTGAAATATTTAACTTCTGAGAACTGAGAACTAGATTCTTCATCGACAGAAATACGTCAATAGATTTCATGTCATTAATCTTTTTTTGTTGTCGTTTCTGTGTGCAGTTTGATCAAAAACCCAGCTGAGAGAGCAGATCTGAAGATGCTGATGGTGGGTACCTCTTATAGTTTGCTTCCTGAGATGTTTCCTCTCATGTTGATAATGTAAAAAGCACAAATGATTATCTCCCTTTTTGTTTTTATTTCAGAGTCACACGTTCATCAAACGATCAGAAGTGGAGGAAGTGGACTTTGCCGGCTGGTTGTGCAAAACCATGAACCTCAACCAGCCTAGCACCCCCACCCGCGGCACTGAGTGAGAAGGCCCCCGCTGCCCTGACCGCACCTGGGTCTTGCTTGCAAACACATGCAAACATATACTGCACATACACACACACACAAGCCATCACACACATTGGCACTTTTTTTCATCTTGCTCTTGGGTAAAACGGTTTTGGCCTCCCCCTCATTTATTTCTTCACCAGCAGCAGGGCCCGTTGAGTCATTGTACTGTAAGACCACAGCTTCACTATGCCAGTGTCGAGAGTAGCTCACAGCTCACTTTTCCACACTGCCACAGAGGATGTAAAGCACTGAAGGGCTGCCAGTGTGTCTGCTGAATTTGCATTGATTGACAAACTTCTTTTGTATTGTTGAATATTCTGTATTAATCTTTTCTATGGCAACAGTTGATGGCATGTGGTGACTGTATTTTAATAAATGATCTTCTGTAGAGACTTCCAAACAGAGAGAAATTCAAACCTCTTACCTATGTTCAAGTGGTTTTATTGAAGGTGAAAGCAGCTATTTTGATTTAATAGCCCTTTGTCAAACTTATTCATGTTAAAAGGTTCTCTGCAAAGACCTTTACTTCCATTATAATAATCAAATTTGTAACGAGAGAATGCAGGACAAATGGGCATATAAGGACTCATTTTCACTTTTTGGTAACGGGGCGATCACTCTAAAGATCGCTTTGTGAACAAAGTCACAAACCAAAGAGGATACTCATGACTAGTTTTTCAATGCCTGATCAGTTTTTTTGTATGCATATGTATACATTCATGAACAGTATATCAATGTATCTTTTGAATGTTTTTGTTTTAATGAGTCAGACTCTTGATTGTGTTGCCATTGTTTCCTCAACAGTTTAATTCACATCCCACACTGTGTCTCACATAGGAGGAGGCATATGCTGTGGAGGCCTGATATATGCCAGAATGTCTTTATTGACATTAAGAAAACAACCATCAAAAATGTATTCATGGGATGATATAGCATGGTTTATTATCTTTCTAATACTATATATGTATTTTATTTCCCAAGATCATGATGGGGATGATGTGTTGATGTTTTTATCAAAAGCCTGAATCTGCAACGTCCATATGAAATTTCAATCACGTTGAATAATTTATCTCTATTTTCTTTGTTGTTGTTCTGTATTTTCCCCTGAGGTGTATTTGGTTATGTTTTCACTGTACTGCTACGTGTGGCCCTCCAAGTTTTCTCTTGGGACACAAACAGCCTAGAGGCGTGCTTTTGGAAAAGACTTGGGTTGAAATACGATTGGAAACCTTTCCATGTGATTTAACCCAATTAATTGTGGTACAAACCGACTTTGTGTGGGACTTCAGACTCTTCAGGTAGTACAAGGGATTGACTGAACATTTCTAACCCAGGTCAGTGTTGGTCACATGGTGGTGGTGTTACTTGCTAGCCTGCCGTCTTGCTAGAGCTCTTGTATTCTCTCTGCTTATGGCTGCCCTTTCTTATTCCCCCAACAATGTGCGTTCGTTCAGAGCTAAATGAATGCATTGTCACTTGTATGTGTACAAAGCTATATACAAAAGTTACAGGAGTAATATTTTGCAGTCTTAATATACAAATTTTTGATTTATGTAAATGACAAGGGAGAAGAGTCATTTTATTATAATATAAAAATGTGTTGGATATGGTTATAATGTATAAAAAGATTAAAATAAATCTTATTTGTGAATGTATTGTAATTTGTTATTCATTGATGATGGTAGTTGAGGTTCACTATATCGTTACAACACATCTGTATATCTAACAAACTAAATGGAAGTACAGACTTACTATAAATTCTACCACGCTAGTATGAGGCCATACCTTTTAACAAATCAATGTTAACCATACAAACAACATCAGTGAAGTTTATGACACACTGATGTGGTTATCAGAGCAGGAGCTGCAACTGAGAACAGTGAGGCCTTTGTATTTTTACAGGAAATTTGAGATTTCTACCAGGTGGAGAGTTTACATTCCTATAAATGGTATTTTACAGTATTTTTCAGGATCCCTGTTTAATTTGGGCTCCTTTTGGCATATACAATAAAATGAAAAATAAACTTTTTAGCCACCAGAACTTTTGTAATGAATCTGAAATATATATAAATACGTGCTTATAAGGATATTATTACTATTAATGGTAAATGAAAGCTATAGAGAGTTAATAGGGGAAATTAAATATGAAAAATCTGGTTTTTAGAGGTGCAAAGTCCTTTGTAAAGTAATCTTTTTCTTTATATTTCAACGTTCAAACTCACTTTCACAAACAGCCTGTGAACGACCTTAATTGCCCCTCAATGTTGCCCCCCAATCCTTACCCTATAGAGGAGGAGGTCCTCGTTTCTGATTGGCTGGCAGGTGTCAGTTAAATTCACGTCAGCGCGGCATCCCTGCAGGTAACCATGGCAACACCATCTGCGCTTAATTGCTCAGGATCGTTAACGTAAAATTAGATGGACGACGAGTTAAGTGCAGATTTTAAAATGGTGAGTAGCAATTTTTGATAATTATTTTCATTTAACATGTAAAAATATATATTAAAGGTTTTTAGTTTTGTCATTTTATTCATTTTATTCATACTTTTAGTCATACAACCGCAATTAGCAACTAATTACTTTACAGACTAGATATAAATTTAAATGTATTGTTATGAATTAAGATACTTAGCAGTTAATAAATTAGTTTAAACAAGATTTACCATTACATGTTGCAACATTAGTGAAACTTACACATTAATTTATTCTCCACTGATTAAAAAAAAAAAATCTGAAATGGGCCATTCTAGATAAAGGGGACTTTTAAGCTTACTTTTGATGCTTTAACTATGTGTTGGTGCTAATACTGATGTGCTTTACTTAAGTAAGATTTTGAATACAGAACTTGTAGCAGAGTATTTCTACACTGTGGTATTGCTATTTGTACTTAAGAAAAAGACCTGAGCACTTCTTCCACTGCTGTAGTTAGCTTATTACTAGTGGGTAATGAAGTAATGAAACTTAATTCAACTTAAATTGACAAGTTTAAAAAAATAGTATTTTAAGACAGAAGTTAAACAACAAGAAGAACCTTAAACTCAATATAAACTATATTATCAGTCAAAAAACATACAAAAAAATCATCTTCTATTCTTTGTTAATGTTAACTTTCCCCACTGACCTCAGGACTTGTGTAGGCGTAGGCAGCTGCAGGCACAGTTTTACATATAAAGTTATTAACTTTAAATGTTTCTTTGTTAGTAAGTCCTGTGGCAATTTGTATGCGGGGGATTCTTCTGTGCTGCCTCCTTTTTTTTTGGCTGGATTTAATCAAAACCATCATTCAGACTGTAATGACAAACACAGATTTGATGTGGGGTGTCTGGAGCTGGAGAGGGCCAGTTTATATTGGACCAAACGGCGACATTGCCATAAAAATGTCTGACATCATCTCAGACTGCCCTGAGCCGAGAACAGCTAATTTTGACTGTGGGTAATCAGGGCAAACTGAATAAAAGGCAACTTGCGTAAATATTATGTACTTATGAGAAAGAGTATATCCTGCTGTTTTCATTTCACCTCGGCTGCAACTTATCCACCTGCATCCTCTTCACTTAGCATCGCAAATTACAGCAACTGAAGACACCAAATGTCCAAGTACTGCAATTCACGTGCGTGTCTGAAGTTTGAAAGTTACAACTTCCCTGTGCTTATACAGAGACAGAGCTGAATAGTGCCCTCTAGGCAGGGGGTGTGTCACTACCGCTCCCTGCCAAATAGCCCCTTTATTCCCCTGCATGGTGATCTGAGCAGCCCTAAGCCAGTATCAAGTCCTGCTGCACTGTGGGACATGGCTCCTGTGAGACTGGAGCCGAAATACAACTGTTTACAGAACAGTGAAAAGTACGTCCTCTCGGGTGTGAGCATAAAAAAAAAAAGAACAACTTAAAAGTGCTTCCAGAGGTGTGTTGGGATGGTTTATGGTGCAGCAGAATCGTCGACTACATCTTGTGCTCCTCCATCCCACTCCGTGGCACAATGGCTGGCTTGAACTCACTGAGGGGGCGTGCGGGTGGGTGGCTGGAAGTGGCGCAACATCAAGTCCAGTAGCTGTAAATTTACACATGGGAACTTGCCGTACCCCACCGCGGATAAGACACTTTTCGACTTAGTAATGTCTCCTCCAATGCCTCACCTGTTGGAGCTTGGCAGGTATTATGTGCAGAGACTGGGCCAAGCCAGAATGTATCGAGGGGGTTGCTGGCAGCCCCTGCTGTGTGTGCCGGAATGTGCCAAGGCTTGCTTTTGGGGTGGGACACCATGACCTCAGGCAATAGGATGGGTGGGTGCGACTCGACTCTCATAGAAAAAGGAAAGCAGTAGTGAGAGATGAGGCGGGCGAGAATTGACAAGAGTTACATTTACCCTTTAACCAAACCTCTGAGTGGGCACAGAAGGGAAACATGGTGCTGACGTCCGCTGCGAAAGCGCAGAGTGGGCAGGCATGAGTTAATGATTCGTGTCATCTCTGATTGAGTTTATGACTCTGACAACTGTCCACTTTTGAGCGCAAAGAAATTTCCACTTTACTTTTGCCTCGCCGAGGGAGGAGGGAGAGGAGACGGAGGGGGAATGCTGTTTCTTTAAGAGAGAGGGAGAGAGAGTGAGAGAGAGAGAGAGAGAAAGGGAGGGACCTCTTTGCCCTCCAGAAACCAGGAAGGGAATTGAGTTGATCTGCTGCTGCTTGGTTAGCGCATACGGGGCTTTAAGCTGCACAACAGTGAGAGGGAGAGGAGGAGAGGAGAGGGCTCAGCTAACCCACAACAAGCTTCACCACGGCCATCTCAGGTGAGCTAAAGGCACCCTGCCATCCCCTCGCTGCCTGCCCTGGGCCCTGTCGACCAGAGGGGAGCAGGGCAGAGGAGGAGAGGAGAGAGGGAGGAATGAGGGAGGGGGACAGAAAGGAGAGCAGGGTGGGGGGGTTGGCCGGAGAGGAGAGGTGGGTCGCAGCAGCAGTCCCTAGTCAAGGTTCCTCTTTTTTTTAATCCTCCTAAAGTACTTCCTCTGCACTGCTATTTACCTCTGGGGAATCTTGAGATAAAGTTTATAGGATGTGTTCAAGGCATTAACTTTTCAGGCAGGTGGAAGCACTTAGAGGAGGAGGAGGAGGAGGAGGGTGGAGGTGGTGGTGGGGGGGGCTCTCGAGAGAGGGTGGGGGGTACTGAACGAGGAGAAGGAGGAACCAAAAATAATTCTGTTGGACAGGGTATAAGCAATAGCAACAACTTTTTCGGGACAGCGCCGATTGAAATGCTCAGTGCGGAGCAAGTTGTGTGCTGTGTGCGCAGGGCATGTTGTGGTGGCATTAGACTGTTTGGAAGAGGAATAAGTCATAATTTAGGTCAGGAGTTTTAAGTGTGTCCAAAATGTCAGAAGAGTGTGAGCTGGTGAAGGAATCCACCTCTGATGTTCGGTCACTGCTCTGACAGCTGAGGCTGAAATGATTTTTAAATGATTTTTTTTTCCATGCGAAGCTCGGCCCTGTTTGATGGCTGGTCTGTACTTTAATACCTGGCAGCCTGCTAGCAACATACTGTAGTGTATAATTCAGCCCTGAGTGCTTACGTTAGAGCAGGCTTGGAGATAGTGGGGGTGGTGAGGGCAGAGAGAGTTGGGACGCGTAGTCCACAGCAGGGGCTGTAATACAGGTCGAAAGGGGCTTCAGAACTCTATATCCCAGAGTGCCTTGCCCTTGGCCATCCAGGAAAGGGAACAGCCGCCAGCCTATCCCGACAAGGAGGTGTGGTGAGTGAGCAGCTGTCAGGCCAATGAGAGCAGGGGATGCGGAGCTGAGTTGTGGGCTGAAAACAGAAGGGGGTGGGGTGGTGGTGGTGGTGGTGGTCGGGGGGGGTAGGTATCTGTTTGTGTGGGATCAGGCAAGGGCTTGCCTGTATGACTAGGGCCACTCGCAAGTTTCCTGTCTGGTAAAGCTCTAGCCCTGCCCAGAGACGGAGGCAGCAGAGCTGGCCGGCAGGCAGGGGAGGCAGATAGGGCCCGGGAAACATTTTCTGCCTATTTGGTAAGCACTCCAAAGACATGCACACACACATGCTCACACACATACACACACACACACACAGGGTCTTTAGACTGTGACAGAGAGGAGAAGAGAGGCAAGTAGAGGAAATAAATACCATAGTGTGTTGTGTGTGAAGGAGAGTGAGAGAGATGTAGCTTGATAGAGTTCAGAGTTCTTGACCCACTTGCAGATAAAGGAGAGGATGGCAAATAGGTCAGTGCTGAGTGCAAGGTGCTGCAACGAAAACGCCGCTCTGAAATAGTTTGTCATAAAGTTTTCATTCACATCATGCTAACTTTTTAAAGTATGGGCATGCAAGCTCATTGAGCATCAGTGTCGTTCTCATCCTTTAAAGGCACAATATTCTTTTGATGATTCGATCTACCGCTGTGATTAAATGGCACTGCTGCTATTATTAGTGGAGTGTAAAGATGAAGACAGTTGCACATCCTGTGCTGCCTCTTCTTGGGGTGTTAAAGTCATTCCACAAAAACCACGGCATCAAATGTTTGCTAGACTGTGACAGAGCAACCATGTCGATAGCTGACAGAGCACAGGTGTGGTGTTGAGTAATAGTTTATTTGAGAAACCTCAATAAGTGACATCCCTTCTTGCTGAAAGGGAGAATATGTGTCACATCTTGACAACTGGGTTTCACAGATGGAGTAAGCTGTCATGGCTAAGTCCATACAATATTAAGTTAAAACTTAAGCTCTGGTAAATTTGTGCACGTTGCTGAAGAATTGATGTACTCGCTGACTGAGATCAGTTTGTCAGATACTCACTGTGGTCGTCCTCTCCCTCTACCAGTCCACTCAGCCCCCTGCCTCACCAGCATCATGTTAAAAGCAGATTATAATCTTGCCTCTGTCATGTCCTGCTTGCTTGTGGCCCGTGGTTTAAAGACTTCACAGGAACCCTGACTGCCTTGCTCGATAACCAGATGCATATTTTTTTGGCTTTGCATACTTGTTGAACCCGTTTTTTTAAATGTGTGGGCACGGAGAGGGTACAAGAAGAGTACATGAGTACACAGTACATGAAGACGCCCAAGTGCTGGGAAAGTGTTTGGAATGCTTTTAAAGGAGGCGGCAGCAGACAAGTTTGAAGACATTTTTTTCAATTCAAGATATGTCAAAAATATTAGTTAAAGTATTAGTTATAGTAAATCTTGTCCTGATGCGACCCTCTATGTCACTTCTAAACTCTCACTACAGGGGAAACGTAGAGTTAGTTTAAGTAAATTCCATCAAGAGGTTAAACTAGGACGCCATATGTGTTTGTGTGTGTGTGAGTGTGTGCTTGTGCATGCGTGTGCGTCTGTGTTACCAACAATAGACTCCAGGGGAATTGCAGGGGACTTCAGTGGCTGTGGGCAGGTCCAAGACACCACCCATCAATTTGGCGGTGAGGCTGAATACAGTTTGATATTCCTGTATGTTTGTGCCTACACCACTATGGCCTGAAACTAGCAGGTTCAGACAGACTGAGAAGACAGGTTGCGTGATGTCGCCGTGGCAGTTTGAGGCTTTATTTTAGAGTGAAATGTTGGCTGTATACAATGCACTACATGTAACAGTCATCATGTTAGTTCAAAGTTTTGTTTATGCGGTCAAATGATGTACTGTGGCCCATACTGTGGAATCAAAATTTGAGTTTTTTTGTATCAAACCATGTCTGTGTTTCTCTTCTATCTCTATATATGTAAGTTAAAATATTGTTCTACAGTTTAAATACTTTCATCTGCTTCTTCCTTGGTGAATGCAGCTTCACTTCCCCCTAATGTTTGGTTCCCCTGGTCAGCTGCTCAGTATACCACAGCTTCCAGCCTGGCTAGGCAGATAGACAGACCCCTCTCTGTTGTTTTTCTGTTGTTGTGCTCAAGTCCAGGGGGAGTAAAGGGGCTTCTTCTGTTCTCTTCTGGGACATTTATTATGGAGAGGCCAACACAACCTGATCAAATTAGAGTGTGAGAGGAAGAGGCTAGGATGTTTTTCAGGGTGGGGGTAAGACAAGATTTGAATTCACACTCTTGGAGTTAGCTGATGTCTTTTGGTGATATGTTAATTGATTTAACATTTTCCATATACTGTCAAATAAAACACGAGTTAGTTGAAAGCAGTAGGTAGGCTTGTATCAGAGATATGATGCATTTTAATTTAGCAATATACCAGAGCCTCCTTTTTTAATTAAGCAGAAAGGCCAACTAATCAGGAAGGGGATATGTGACCAATCTGACACCATCTGCATGTTGCTTTAGCGCATTGCTTTGGGATGAAACGAGAGAGAAGATTGGGTGGGTTGCATCAAAGGACGGCGAGACACAGGAGGGTGGGTGGGTCCGCGCCGCTTTGCCTCCTCAGCAGTAGAAAGGGGAAGTGGGTGATGTGGTGGGCACTGTGCAGTGCAGAGTCTGAGACAGAGATGGAGCAATGATGAGATGAGAGCGACAGATGAGAGGAAGAGAGAAAGAGAAAGAGAGAGGGTCAGACAGTAGGGACAGAGAGAGCGAGCGAGCAAGCAGAGAGCTGGTCATCTGATAACAGAGCGGGTTCTGTTACACGCCTGCCACAGACTCACAGGAAGTCCTCTTTCCCTGTTGGGCTGCGCATGCACAGAGCAGCGCGGCCAGGGCACGTTGGGCCCACAGACTGACCAACTGGCCAGTTTGAGTTCTGCTGGACGTCGCTGCGTTGCGGGTATAGTGCTGTTTCTGAAGCCATGTGTGAGATTTTGTTACACTTCCTGGTTGGCAGCATGGCAGCGTCAGAGCATGTTACTCAAGCTAAAAGGAACTCAGACCGTGGATGTGGTTTTATTACACTGCAGCTTGTGAAAGGCTACTGTCCCAAGACATGTACCCCGAAACATCCACCAGAAGATGCTATTTTAATTGTTAATTTAACTGGTTATAGTCCCATGGAGACTGCATATGTATCAGGTCCAGAAGTTTGTGCTGTGCTCCTGGTCTGCTCCATTTACATATGGAGGAGCAAATATGAAAGTATGATAACATAATGTAATCCAACACCACAAACTACAGGCTCAAGAATTACAGTAGAATTAAATCACCATCTTTCTGTTATTGTGTCAAAAAATGTAAGTTTTGTAAAAGTAGTAATTCACAGTTGTCGTGCTGCATTGAATTACAATGTGTTTTTTTATTTTTCTGGGCACCCTTTGACTGATACAAACAAGCAAGAAAACAAAATATGGACAAATTTAGAACCGTGAGAGAGCTAGTCAGCAGCAGCTACAGATTTAATTTAATTTTTCCGGTTACTTAGCTATCTGGTAACACAAAACACTTCACACTTCAACACTGATCTTTATGCGGACATCATAAAACCCCCTACTGATGTCCTCAAATTAAACTTTGCCCAACTTGTGGGTGGTTACCTTTCCTCTTATTGAAGCAGGTTACACCAGGTAACTGAATGAGATCTCTTGAGTTTATCATTGACATCTGAGCCGGATTCCTTCGCCGTCATTTGCTCGAGAGTTATGAGTGAGCTTGTGAGTTTAACGCCCTGCCTCGCCCACTACCTTTTCACTGGCTTTGTGTCTGTGTTTTGGCAGTTCTTCCTGGTTAGTTTCTAGTAGAAGCTGCCAGGGCAAGACCAACCCTTGCAACTTCAGTTTTATCAGTCACTTGCCCTTTTCCTGCTTTCCTCCTAATGTGACCAATCAGGTTTCCTTCCACACTGGTAGCAGTGAGTCACTTGGCCGTGGCACTTACTCAAAATCCACTTTTCCTTGGAACTGCCACCCCCTCCCCATTCTGATTATCTTGCATTATCTTGATCCGACCTTGAACCCTCCTGACCTGAGTGAAGTGATTCCCTTGCAGCAGGGAGGGCTAGGCACAGTTTATGCCATGGAGACCATTTGAGACAGTCTGTGAAATGAGGGCAGGGGAGGGAAGAGAAGCAATGAAGAAAGGGTCAGGGAAGCACAGACTAAAGCAAAAAGCCAACCAAATTCCTCGACTTGTAGTTGTGATATCTTAATATGTCTCAGTTGCACTCAAATCTTAATACAAACACATGTGGTTGTTGAAATATAGCTATTCTGACAGCAAGTGAGCCGCTGACTGCACAAAGTCTTCACCTGATGAAAATTGGGAGTAAGCTGATAGAATTGTTCTCTTGTAAAAGCAATAAGCTAATAACACTTCACAAGGTGTTTGTTATAAAGTTAACAACTGCTCTGTATTTCAGTACTAAAAGGTGGCCCATCTGTGCTCCATTAACATTTATGGTTTAAGGGATCAATGATTCAGTTATGTTTGATTGCTCCCTGTTAAAGGTGGGGTTGCTCAGTAGTTCTGAATTCTGCATTGTTTTTATGAGCCAATCAGTTTTTACATGCCAAAGTTTACAAAAACTAGTAAGTGAGAGTATTGAAAGTGGGAAAATATTTGCTTCAAAATTCAGTCGTATGAAGCCAAAAGGTTCTCTAAAATGGAAATCAGGCGCTGTGCCCGCTGTAATACATTTTCTTCTGCAGCATTCAGTAAAACCTTAACAAGGTTGTTGCGTATTGCTCTTAAAAAGTGAGACAAAGCCATTTATTTCCCTGTATATCTAAGAAACATCTGAGGTTGCACAGGGTTAACAGTTTGTTCCTTTGTATTTAGGAATGACTGGTATGTGTCAGATACTTTGAGAGTGGAAATTCTGCAGTCCTCCGGTAGATGATACATATCAGGCAAAATGAAACCACTTTTACTAACTGCAACCACAGTGTGATGTCAACGTGTTTGTCAGTGAGTGACAAGCAAAATTGGGTGTGACTGCCATGGCATAGATATTAAGAGGACGCACACTCACACATACACACACGGCACAGCACAGTCAACTGAAGTAACTGCAAAATGCAATCGGCTTCACAGGAGACAGTTGTGGGTCGGTTCATCCCTGATGTGCTGTTTTGATATATCGTGCGTAGATATATGGGAAGGAGTAGAAGGACGGGGCGGGCGAGATGGAGGTGGTGAGGGCGGGGATTGGCTGGGTGGGTCCTGTGCTAAAGCGGTTGTTTGACTTGCAAAGCAGGCCCGGGTGCTCACGGACCACGGACACTGAGAGGAGGCCCTTCCGTGGAAGAGAAACACGCGAGGGACACGGACACTTGCTGCGTTGCTTTGTGCCGGGCTGTGGGCCTTGTCACCCACAGGCATGAATTAGTGATAAGGAATGTTTCAAGCCATGAGGAGGTGTCAGGATCAGGTTTGTTGCACTCTGTTTCCTCTTTCTCAGTGCTCTTAAGGGTTATTCAGGGACAGGTGGCTCCTGCATGCAGAGTAGTCCCTCCATGCTTCTTTGGCACTGAATCAAGTTAGTTTGTATGTGTGTGTGTGTTTTATCTCTTCTCAGGTCAGCGTCTTTACCCCATAAAGCCGTGACCCAGGTTCAGCTGTGAACGTATGGGGGATAATGCGCTATGTAAGCTTGCAGCAAAGTCCGGTGTAGTGCAGGTGCTGTGTTTCTGTGTTTGAGACACACAATCACAGAGATGGCCGGGGTCTGGATGGGCTCACAGAGATCTATTTCCACCTGTGAAGGACATGACCGGCAGCCATGTGGTTGCCCTTTCTCTTGCTCTTTCTTCCATCTCCATCTCACTCTGCTCTCTTTTTTTTTTCTGCCTCTCTCGCTCCTGTTTCACCTCTCTTTGTCTTTGCCCTCGTCTCTCTCCCCTCACCCGGCATATTCAGATGAGGGGTTGGATAATAAAATTTGCTCATGCCATGTCTGACAGTCCGTTTTCATCAGAGCTTTGTGAAAGACATTGGCAGTGTTTGCAGAGGTTTTGTGGTCAGCTGCCTATCAAAACGGAATTGAGTTAAGGGAGACGTACAGTAAGGATCAAGAAACTGTGGCGCCGTTAGACATTTTAACTCTAATCAAACAAAACAGCCCTCTAAAATATGACCTGCGTTATTACATTGTACAAACTTTTATTCGAATGCCCTCTTTATCGTAGTGTTTTTCCTGAATTAAAACAATTATTGACCCATTTAAACGAACGTGATACTATCTATCCTCTCCTGCCTGCCTCTCCAGAGAGGTCTTTTTGTCAAACCTTTACCTTACCCTGACCTGTGGGCAGACTTCAAGGTGTAGAGACATATAGGCGTTGTTTGTCACAGAGGGGAACAGAGCATAACAGAAAAAAGAAAAGGGAGGTGAAAACAGGTGAACAGGTAGGAGGAGAGGCAGCCAGGTTAGGCAGGTTTGGTAGTGGGGTGTAGCGTACAAACATACCAGGAGGGCTGATCTGAAGGAATGTCATTTGTATGCTTCGCTCTTGTAAAGAGCAACACATACAACGCATCCTCCGGCCTCACCCCCTGCTGGGTCTCCCTGGCAGATGGAGAAGAGGGGGAGGGGGAGAAGGGGGATTGGGCGGGGGTGTGGATGCCCTATATGTGTGTTTATGTGCGTGTGTGTTTTGTGTGTTATCGATGCCTCTGTGATGTTACAGTGTCTGGTTGTGCGAGTGTGTTAATAGAGAAATCGAGGATGGCTTGTTCTGCTGAAACCCCCCTCCCACCGCACAGGCTTCAGTCGATCATTTTAATCTCCCCCCACACGTGAGCGAGGGGACAGCCTTTCCTGAAACTTGGCACACAGTACAGGGTGGGGTAACCAGCTCAGACCGGATTGACAACCTCCCTTTTTAATACTGTTCCCTCGCAGCTTGTTGCGTGTCCTCTTCCTCCTCCTGTAGAGTTTTTCCACAGGGTCTGCTCTGACAGCCCCCCTCCTCCCCTGCCCTCCCTCCCCCCTTTTCCTCCACCTCCCTCGCTCCCCTCCCAAGCTCTCGACTGACACAGAGTGCACAAGCTGCACAGCCCAGCTCCCAGCGTGCACCCTGATCCCCACTGCCCTCTGCCTATCTGTCCTCCACGACCTCTTACTTTGTTTCTTCCACGAGTGCATGCACACACACTCGGAGATGTAGGCGTGTTCACAGGGAAGCAGGCACCCAGCCACCTGCATATACAGTACATATACATCTTTACTTAGTCATTCCTCCATGCTGGCAAAAATGCCTGGCTTAGCTGTATTCAAAATACCTATGAGCCCTTATTCCATCAGTGCCAACAGAAACTGATTTATTACAGATTGTCGCACTTGTGCTGCTGCACGGTTTTATAGTAAATCTGTAAATACACCTGTTGTACCCACAGGTTTGGTTTAACATCAGTTTCAATCAGATGTGATGTGCGCCACTGTGATGTTAGTGTAAAGCTTCTCTCCAGTTACCTGGGACTCTCTCTCAAGGCTCTTGAGTCTATTGGCAAGGAGTAAAATGTTTGCATTGGCTCTTTTTACTACCATATGTTTTTGGGGCTTCCAGTTTGACTTAATTATAACCAAAGATAATGTTTACAGCGATCAATGCACGTGATAAACTTTGTGTATAACGATTGATAATGATGATACATTATATTGGATAGAGAAAAACAATATAAACACTTTTGAATATAGTCTGAAGACCAGTTGTCATTATTAATCCACCACATGTACACTGTAACAGTTTTCTCATTGCCATTTGCAGTCTGTAATAGTTTGCCAGATGTTGTGTTTTTTTCAGATATTTTATTTGGACATATCAAATAATTCTGCAGTCTTTTGTATATCTGAGTTGTTACATCTCATTTTGAAAGCTGACATATCAAAATGTTGATTAGCAGACCTGTTTTAAAGCTGATAACAATGCTTATTGCCACGCAACCTGATATGACCCAACCTCAGAGATTTTGATCAAATATGTCAGATTCCAAGTCTGCATGTGTTTGTTTTGATTTTGCCCACTGCTTGTATGTTACGAACTGTGCACTAATCCCTTGTGCTTTTCAATTTCAACTGTGTCCTCCATGAGGTTTTGTGTGTATGGGCTTATGATTGAAGCATTCTGGGGCATATTGCTGACTGTGGTGAATCAATCAATATTCCTTTCTTTTTTCATCCACATAAAGAATGTAATGAACTGATCTATTATTTTCTTCTTTGTCTTTCCTCTTAATACTGTGCCTCTATCAAACTCTTCTGTCCCTCAGACAGGCAGACGGACAGACGGCAGGACGGATACACGGGTGGGGGCTGTGCTAGGCGGCTCGGCGGCAGGCTGGTGGAAGATGTCGTCAGGAGCCGGCGGGAGGGGCGGAAGGCGGCTCAGAGGGACAGCAAGCAGCGGTGGAGGAGGAGGGAGAGGAGGGGCGGGAGAAGCTGAGGAAGGGCCCGTGGGGATCCCATTCCCTGAGCACAGTGCAGACATCCTTGGCAGCCTGAACAAGCAGCGGCTGAGCGGCCTACTGTGTGACGTGCTCCTGGTTACCCAGGACCGGGAATTCCCAGCTCACCGTTCCGTCCTGGCGTCCTGCAGCTCCTACTTCCACAAGCTCTTCACTTCAGGGGCTGCTGCTGACCAACAGAACATCTACAACATCGACTTTGTGGCCGCGGAGGCTCTGGGAGCATTGCTGGACTTTGCCTACACAGCCACATTGACAGTCAGTCACAGCAGTGTGGCTGACATCCTTGCCGCCGCACGCCTCCTGGAAATCCCACCTGTCCAGGACGTCTGTACACACCTGCTGGACACCAAAGTGCTCTCCCCGCCGGTACAAGACCATTATAAAACTAGAAGTGATGTTTTAAAGATGAATTTAAGCTATGAGATGAGATGAGATGAGATTTGATCTGCGATCCATTGTAAGTGTTGAATGAATTTATAGTAAAGCACTAATCATCTGTGATGCAGTATGGTTCATACTGAGTAAATGTGTACATGTGAATTAGGTGTCTGGTCATTATACCATCCCCTTCATTAAATAGTCAGCATAGTCAAGCTTACATCATGGCCTTTATCAGTCTCTCTCACTATGCCAAACACACGCCCACAGCCTTGGGGTTAGTTCAACACTTACTCATTCTGAGCCAATCCTGTGTGTAGGACAGCATGCTCTTTCGCAGACTACAGACACAGCATATCGCAGCTACACTTTAACACGATCAAGTGTAGCTGTGATATGCTGTGTCTGAATGCATAATGCTCCGCATCATGTGATCATCATCACAGCTACGCTTTGTGGCAAACACAAGTTTCTTCTCTTCCCAACTCACAATGACATCAAGACTTTTTAAGAAATGGCAAATATACCAAAATGTATACAGTGTACTGTATTTCTGTTCAAACAGACACCAGTTGTAGATTTAGGTCTTCCTAGTCAGCCTCCACCTTATCATATGTAGTTTGTGGAATATAGAGGATATAATTTTTTCAAATATTGTTTTTTTCCTCATTTTTACTTTGCTGCTGTACTTTTGTCTTTCTTCTTCCGCCTTTGAATTTCTTCCTCTCTTTGTTCCCCTTCATGTTTCATAGGCGGGCAGTGAGCGAAAAGATGAAGATGAAGATGAGGAGGGGAAGGGCAAAGGAGGGAGGGAGCAGGGGAACCGGGTGCGCGCCCGGGAGTATCTGGAGTACTTCCAGAGAGGAGCGCACTGGAGCAGCAGCTGCAGCACGCCAGAGCTCAGGGACCTGCCCACACACCTGCACTTTAACCACGGCAATGGGGGGGCCCCCAGCAATGGGGGTCCTGCCGTTGCGGGTGAGTACTACTCCCCCTTGGCCCTCGCCTTGGCCCAGGCCTCCACACAGGAGCCAGAGGAAGAGGATGAGGATGAAGAGGAAGACGAGGACGGAGAGGTGGTGCAGGGAAATGGAGCAAGCCTGGGGTCTTACTACCCTCCATCCCAAAATGGGCACTTCTACCTCCCCTCTGAGCCAAGGCTGGGGCAAGAGACAGAAGTGGAGGATGGTGGCAGAGAGGTGATGGCGAGGGAGAGGGGTTCTGCTAGTGCCCTCTTGCAGCAGATGATGGACTCCATCGAGAAGCAGAAGGAGCGCGCAACAACTGGGGAGGAACAGGGAGATGGGGATGACCCTGACATGGAATTTTACTTGAATTATTTCAACAGCTCGCAGCATGAGGATACAGCTTCTGCTGCTGTGACACAGGGAGTGCCGCCGCTCTGGCTATCACGGGGCAGAACAGGCCAAGAGAGAGCAGGAGGAGGAGGAGAGAGGGGGGTTGGAGAGAGAGGCAGCGGGGGTGGTGGAGGAGGAGGTGGGGGGGAGAGGAAGATGCGCTCTAAGGCCTTCCAGAAATGCCCCATATGCTCCAAGGTCATTCAAGGAGCAGGCAAGCTACCCCGCCACATTCGAACACACACGGGAGAGAAACCCTATGAATGCGCCATCTGCAAAGTGCGCTTTACCAGGTAAGCCCAATTAATGAAGTGACTACCCCATGTCACATGTACTAACAGTCTTGCACTTGGCACTGTGGACAAACAGCAGTGGGAAACACCACAAAGCGAGCCAAGGAGTATTAGCACTAACAAACTTAGCTTTGTATTAAGAAGTCAGTGCTATTTGTGAATCCAAATGTTTACCTTTACCTAAACATCCCCAAACAGGTGTTCTTCATATTAAATGAAAGCCAAATGCTATGTAGAATATATTTCAGCACTGAGAGAGGGGGTCATATGGCTATAAAGGTCTATTTTATTGTGATAGCCTTCATAGCAAAGTCCTGGAATTTTAACATAGGGGTCCTATAAAAGAAGGCTGTGCCATGGTGGTGTTATCTAGTGGAGGGCTGCTATAAAGTGCAGTGTTCTGATACAGAGGGGGATTACAGGCCCTGGATGGCACTCCATGTGCTCCAATGCAGTAATTTGAACTTTTGATCTCTGGTTATGTTGATTATTGCCCACGGCAGAGTAGTTACACCACCTCCCTCTCCCTCCCTCTCTCTCTCTTTGTCACTCCTTTACCTCTGTAATGAAATCTGCCATGTGCCGCTCAGATAAATGTGGCCAGTCTACAGCAAGGGACTTGAGTGCACATGCTTTCCCGGTATTTAGGAGTCCTGCCTTTTCCTTGAAATCATTCCTTTAATTAATTAATCAGTGGACTTGTGCTAGAAATAGATGCTGTAGACTAGAAATACCTAGAACCTCTGCTGGCATGGCAGGTAGGGAAGACCAATCTGAATTTGCCTTCTGGCTAAATTCGACCGGCAGTGGGAAGGGGGTATTGTAATCTTAATCCTGTTTGATCAGGGTTAAGAGTGTGCCTCGCACGGTAATAAATCACTCTGTCCTTTAAATAATTCACCTCTGTCAGTGTGCCACTTTGTTCCAATGCTTTGGCCTGTATGTAATGGTGTGCGAGCATCGGGGTGTGTGTCTCCTCACCTATGTACACGTTTCTTTGATAATTTTTGTACTGACCTGTAGATTTGTTGTTTGCTTAGATGACAGCTAATCCACTTACATGGCCTGTGTCTGTGTGTATTTGTGCGTGTGTCTGTGTGTGCGTATGTGTTTGTTTGTTCAAATAGAGTTGTCTTAACTAGATGTTAAGGAGCCCTCTGCCATGGGTGTAGAAGGGTTAGACGATTAAAGGGCTAGAGAGATAGTAAGGGCTAGAGGGGGGAGTCAAATGAAGGCCAAGGCAGGCGGATAAAGTTTAGTGGACGGTACATCATCTCAGTTTTTAAAAAATGTTCAAGGGTGCAATGAGACAACATTAGATTTTGTCAAGTCACAGTTTGTTTCTTGTTTGTGTTTCTTAGTGAACTTGCAAATTATGGTGATGTAAGTCTTTCATATCACCCATTTAATTTGCTTAGAAGTTACACCTACTCTTACACAAAATTTAAGCAAATTACACCTTGAGTGGATAGAACTATGCTACAAAACTGACGACTTTTTAGACTCATTTATATTTCATTTCTACTCAACGATAAATGTCAAGTTTTCAAAATGATTTTGGAAATGTTCAGCTGCTGAGGACATTGAAGTCTTCATTTTCTATTCTCAAAGCACACGCATTTCAGGATCTATCAATTGTTATGGTGTCGTTCTGAAAGAAAAGTTAACAGAAATCATAAAAATGCCAACTGACACAGTGAACATTGAGCTTTCTCGTCAGCCCACAGTTGTGCTCTTGTGTGCAGTTTCACAGATAAAGATGTAAAGTTTATAGCGTCTCCTCAGTTGGCTCAACTACCCTCACAGATTAATCCCATTGGAAGAGATCCAAAAGATGGCTGTTTAATAGGAAATAAAACCATCCAAAGCATATTAAGCTGACCACTGTAGATGTTAGAATTAATAATATATTTTGAGTTAATTATAAATTTGTACATTATATTACACTGATTAGTAAGTGAGGCTGAAAAGAAAAGTTGGAGCTGGCTTTGTGCGCTGAGTATATTCAAATGGGTGTGAGCTGGTTCTCTTGTGCATTTGAATTTTTTTTCTGTATTCTGATGTGATCTTGTTTCTTTTTTTTTCCTCCCAGGCAGGACAAGCTCAAGGTTCATATGCGGAAGCATACAGGAGAGAAGCCTTACCTGTGTACGCAATGTGGAGCCGCCTTTGCTCACAACTACGACCTGAAGAACCACATGCGCGTACACACCGGCCTGCGGCCCTATCAGTGCTCAAGCTGCTTTAAGACTTTTGTGCGCTCGGATCACCTGCACCGCCACCTCAAGAAGGACGGCTGCAATGGCATCCCCTCTCGTCGAGGCCGAAAACCTCGGGTGCGAGAGCCAGGGCTCCTTGACGCCCCCCTGGGCCTGCTGAGCCCCGGCTCCGACACAGGCCCTGGGCCTCGTACCATCAGAGGACGGCGGCGCTCGGAGGCATCCCCAGCAGCGGAGATGGAGGGGGCTGCTGGAGCCCTTGCACACAGTCCTCAGCTGCAGGAGTTGGCAGTGGAGGCAGGGCCCTGAGACTGCAGGGGCGACAAGGACACTGCTGGACACCATAGTCACTCTGCACCGCCTGTGAGACAGGCCAGTGAACAGAGAGGAGAAAAACACGCAAAGGCAAACTTTAAAAAAAAAAAAAATGAAACAACTAACTATTCCTCTATAAACCAAATCAGGGTGTCACAAAAATCTAATCTTTATATTTCTTTCTCCTTTTACTTTAGGAAATGGAGTAGACATGCAAGCACTTGAGTCGGTTTATCTGTTAAAGAGCAAAGAACGCTTCAAATCATGCACCCATTATGTCCACTTTCTGGGCCATTTCTTTCTTTATAATATTAGGGGTTTTATACATTGGCATATGTGCTTAGGCAGATGTATGATAGATACAAAGAAATTCTGAGCAACTATGCAGTTGATTTAGATTTTTATTGGTTTTGTCCTCACAGCCTTCAAGCTCTAAGCAAGGTGTCTATCAAGCACCTTCTGGCTGCTGTACGGGTGAAGCGAGGACAAATCCTCCCAGTGAAAACAAGTCTTTTTCTATTCTTTTGCAGGTCTGAAATGTACAGTTACCATAGAAACAACATTGCCACAATATGGCATATGCAAGGAAAACTCACCACAATTTTGATGCAACAGTTTTTTCTCTCTAAATGTTCCAGAAAGAATCAGACAAGGGTTTGATTGAAGTGTTACTTTCTCTATAAAATGCATTTTAAGAATCTATGGTTTGTCTTATTGAAAAACAAATTGATGTTGAGTCAAATCCACTTTAATGGGGGCTCGTCAATTGCAGGACTAGGGAATATGAGGGGTGGAGGGTTTGTGTTTTTAAAGCACTACCATCGTCAATGTATCTATTGGCCTGACTACGTTGCCTCTTATCCCTCACAACCCTGCTATGTCAGCATTTCTGTTTTCCCTTTTGATTTTGTCTTAATTTTTTTTTCGTCGTTCCTTTTTGTTGACTGCTTCGGGTACTTGACACTTTATAATTGTATACATGTATATACAGCAGGTGGTGATATGACATTGGTCCCCTCTTAATGCTGAGGTGTACTTACCAATCGGGTTTTTCCTCTTAGGCTTGATGTCATATTTCTCACGGAGTGAAGCTTGTGGGTGAATGAAACAAACTGTATGAATGTTTGCTGAAAAAAAAAAAACATCGAGTCACCCATTTGTCCTAAACTTAACACTTGACATGTATAGTTCCTGCCCAAAGGATGAGGAGGTCGAATGAATGAATGTGCTTAACTTTGTGCAGTTTTTCGGAATCTGTCCTTGTGTGACAAGGCGCGGGTAGCATTTAACCAACCGCAGGTTAAAGGAATGGCAGGGAGCCCGAGTGGGAGAGTGACAAAGAGTACGAAGAAGAGATAGATGAGCACCTTTTTTTTTTTTTTTTTCTACGTTTGCACAGCTTTACTAAAGATATCCAACAGAGCGAGAGAGAGGTATATTTAAAGGAAGTGGGCTGGAGTTAGGGAGGGAGTGAGAGGAGGTTTATGCATCGTGCTTATTCCAATCTTTTTGCCCTAGGGACCACACAACCGTGAGGCAACCTGTATGATGAAGAGAGCAATAAATACCTGTCCAAGTTGGGAGGCCAAATAGGAGCACAGCTGCAGCTGGTTGGTGGGGGAGGGGAACAAGGGAAGGGGAGGGGGATCTCACAATGTCTGTTGCATTCCAAAAAATAATCTCCCCCAGCTCAGCCACGTTTCCAGGCAGGAGGGGATCAAATCAGGCCTTTTCTCTCCCTCTCTCTCCCTCTGTAGTCCTCTAATGCCCCCAAACCAGCCTGGAGGGGATATTATTATATTAGAGCCTGGTGTTACTGTGGGTAGGACGCCTGGTGCTGGCAGTTTAGTGTGCGAGTGTGTTTACATGTACGTGTGTCTGTGTACATGTGTGTGCGTGGCAGCCAGGGTCGCTCTGGCCACATCATCACTGTGTGAGTCAGCCACAGCCTGTTCAAACATGCACCCTGAGCTGCCAGCCCCGATGCACTTTCTCTGTCTCTCTCTCACACACTCACTGGGTCCAGGTATCCTGTAGAGAGGGGGGAAAACACCAGAGCTGACATATCTGTTTGAATATTGTCAGCGACTCCTTACATCTGGATTTGTTTGTCTTAAAATATCCAAATCGAGTTATTGTGCTCCCAAATCCAATGTTATTTTCCAAACTAGCACATTGAGCCTTGGAGTCCAGAAGAGAACAAGCATGTGATTTAAAGCCCCCCATCCTCACCCCAGTCTGTAATTTCTGCAGTAGTGCTGTAGTTCTATCAGTCCTTTGCACCTTAATTGGAAAGATGCAGGTTATGAATGCACTTTGTTACTGAGGAGGGCACTTTTGTCAACGAAACGGGTACTTTGAAACAAACCAGTTGCAAATGAGATCAATCCTTTTCGTCTGTCCACGGTGATGAAGTTCAACTCCTTCACTGGTTTTGTTCAGGTTTTGACGACAAGCTGCCAAAAAAAAAGAAAAAAAATTCAAGCTCAGACCTCTAAAAGAGATGCCGGGTGAGTTCTAATACAAACATGTTGGGTTTTGTGACTTTGAAAAAAGACTAAATTAATCCATGTAACTGATTGCACTTGAAGTTAGCTGTTAAAAGAAATCTAGTGAGTTGTCTTTTTGTCTTAATGTAAAAAAATTGGGATAGAAGGAGGAGGCCGACGAAGAAGAAAGGGCACTGTGTGTGTGTATGTCTGCGTGCATAGTTTTTTTTTTCATGCGTGTGCACAGGCATGTTTTGCTGGCTGGCAGGCTGGAGGGTCTCAGGACAAGCTTGGATAAACAAACTTCGTGTCTACCCCATCTGTTCACCAGCTACTCTCATAACTACACATGTTCTCTGAGGAACCACAGTGATAATAGGTCCACGGTACCATAGAAGCAAAAAAATACCATATTGTAAAACAACTCATTGGACAGTTGCTTGTTTACTTCACGGCTCTCTTGGTGCAGATTTGCATAACTCTTCGTTTACCCTTGTTGGTCATTGTCAGGGGTTGGCTGGGTCTTGAGATTCTATTTTTGCCTCTGTTATGATAAAGATGGGGTTTATAAATGCACAGTTTGACTCCCACGGGCAGACCAATGTAAGCTGGGTATGTCTACCAGGTTTGTGATCTTTACGTAGTGGTACATGGACTGTGTGAACCCGTTTTTGTGTTGATGTGGCAGAAGTTCGACCTGTGAGCCATGTTTAACATATGCTCCTTTGGACCTTAATATTTCCCCAAAAGTCTTATGTTGATTAACCAAAGCTTTTTGCCCTCAAACTTAGAGTAGAGATATTAAAAGTATGTCTATAATTTATCCAGACTGGGCCTCCCTGACTACGCCACACACAGATGCCCTCCTCTTGAATACATATGCAGAAAAGTGTGTGGAATCATACAGATATTTACTTGAGTTTGCTTTCTCTCGCTCTTTGTATCCTTGTGGACAATAGAATCAGAGGTTTAAGGATGTATAGTTTTTTTCTCTGTCTATGCTAAATTTTTTTCTTAAAATAATATGTTGTGCTACAGCTATTTTTTTTTCTAACAAATTTACATGGCTGTGCGTGTGTATATGTCTGTGTGTGAGTGCGTGTGTGTGCGTGGGTTGGGGTCGTGGTTTTGGGTTGCTGTGCCAGGAGGGTGGGGTAAATGGGTGCTTGGGTGGGGTTAAGGATATAAAGCCTGATAGCACTGGAAATGGTGCTTTAGCTGAGAGAGCAAAAGTTTGCACTAATGTTAAATGTCCTTGTCCTGCTTATGGGAGAAGGGCAGGAGACCTCAGAAAGGCCTGCGAGTTTCCATGAGCACAGAGCAGTGTGGTTAATACTCAATGGTCTCATAAAGAGTCCATCCAACCCCTCTATAGAAATAATCATGTACAGTATATTAAGAAATATACAGACGTCCAACAACAACAAATACCAAAGGAGAAAAAAAAATGACTTGCCTTCAAGTCATTGGACATTTTAAGCTACCAATCTAATGTTGGATGAACAGAGTTTTATTGTTAAATCTGAAGGCTCTTGAAAAGAGATTCTGGATGTAATGTTAGATGAAAACTAGAAATGGTGTGATAACAGCAAATGATATTTGCTCTTTTATATTAAGAAATATTCCAAATATGACATTTAAGCACTTAGGAAGTAGAAAAACCTCCAAAATCATTGGAAATGTGAGTTTGTCCTGATCTGATGGCTGAGATGTGCTGTGTGCAGGTGCCAGAATTGTTGAATCCAAATCTTTTGAAATTTCAGACATTCAACATTTGTCTCATGTTCAGTCACCTGATGAATAATTATATGAAATGATGATGAAAACTATTATTATTGTTAAACACTGTTATTTTGCTGAATTGGATTATTTCAGTTTCATTTTGTGAAAAGGTTGAATTGAACTGTAAGGTTGTCTCGTTGAAACAGACTGGGACTGTGGCCTTGTCTGAGCAGCACTAAGCTCGTTTGTTTTTATGTTTCCAGACAGTCGTATTGTGCAGTGTGGGGCTGAGGCTCACTCCCACCAGGTGGACAATGCAAACATCAAGGGCCACAGTGTGCCTTACGTGGACAGGGACTGACAACACTCACAACTTATTATTATTTGTATTTTACTTTATTTTTACCATAAACACTTTGTAAATTGACTCATCTAAATTGTAAATGCTGGTTGGCTCGATAGCTGATACAAGCTTTACTTGAGTGAATTTCTAATAATGTCTCTGTACTAGCCACTACTTCAGAGCTGTGTCTCTGTCAGCCTCTATGGATCTACAACTGGTGCGTCCCCAGCCTCAGCCCCAGACCAAGGTTACTCCGACACAGGCTACACTGAGACAGTCTCAGAACACTTGCAAGTGTTTTTCCAAATTGACCTTGAAATGTTTTTTTTCTCCTATGCTGTTATCAAAGATTTTTGGTGAATCTATCTGAGAAGGCCATAAAACAAAGACGACCAACAACTATGATAACAAGTATAACTGTAAATAATCAAACGAAGCAGGACGGGATGACTGTTAACGTTGGGATTCGTGGCGGCAGAAGGGGGACTATTTGCTTTGCTTCGTCATTTTTCCTTGCACACCTGATTGTTTTGCGTGTTTTCCATCAGGCTCTTGATGCACAGCAAGCTGAGTGCAGCATATGCAGTACGGCACTATGCGCAGCGTGGCTCTGGCACTTACACAGACAGCCCTGGGTCCTTCAGAGAGGCAGGCTGCTGTCTGTTGGCTGCTCTCAGCCAAGTGGGGACAGTTTGCACTTGGAGTCTCTCTCAGTCTCCGGGGATACAAAGGTTGGCGTACAGGGAGGAGGATTAAATACGGGTGGTAAGGGAAGGCTGGATGTTGTTTTCAGGGATGAAGGTAGAAAGCCCAGGTGACAGACTTATTTGCTGAGCAATGGTTCAGTGTTGGTCCGCTAAGCTGGTAGGAAATGCACGACCATGATACGATAAGAATTGTAACAAAAAGGAGGTCACCACAGATTTCACATTGGGGAACTGCAACAAAGAGAATGTTGCTGATCTCTTTTGCCTCTATGTAAGTACTACTCAGGTGGAAAATACACTGCTATGCATTGGGTTTCAATGTCTGCTAAATTTATGGTATGTCTAATCACCCTCCGAGTTCTCTGTCTTTGCCTTTCTTGTTCATACCAATATTTAACATAATAGTTCCCAGAAAGATGAAAGCAGGAACAGTTCCCTCATTGTAAAGTGGCTGTGACCAGCCCATTTCTCCATCTAATATTGATCCAGTCAATTGTTTGTTGGGGAGAAGGAAGCCACTGGAGATTCAGTCTTATTAGTCAGACTGTAACGTTTCTGAAAGGAGACGGGGTTGGAAAATCAGAAGGGGGGTGCATGTTCTCTCACTTTCTTCTCCCATCGCTCTCCCTCTCTCTGGACTCGGAGTCTACATCTTTGCTGCGGACTGGCCTTTGATCAAAGATCACACGCCCTCAGCAGGGGAATCGACAGAGAAAGGAGGGAGAGGGGATCGGATGAGGTGTGGAGGAAGAAACAGTTTCAGTCTTCAGTCACTTAAACCAATTTAGGATACATTCCATAATGTCATACTATGATTTACACTTTGGTGTTTTTGGCAGGTAAAGGATGTGAGTTGTAGACGGCAGGAGGAAACGGTCAACATTTTGCACTTGGCCATTTCAGTCCTTCTGTCTAGCCTCGCTATCCCTCTTCTGTGTGACAGACAGACACGTAGACAGACAGTTCAAAAGGCCCCCAGCGTACCGCGATCCAACTGCCTTTTTTCAGCTTCTGCGATTGTAACAAAAGCACTTTTGCGAAAGGCCATCCTGAATTTTGTGTGCTTTTATTTTATGGTTATCACTATTGTTATTATTTTGTTGTTCTTGTTGATGTTTTTTTTGTTTGTTTGTTTTCTCAGTGGAGATGATTATTTAAATGCAAAAAAAACCCCAACATGATGAAAATGAAAGAAAAAAAAAAAACTTGAATATTTGGTATCTGGATTGAAGGTGGTTGGTGCTGCTGCCTCATCTGGACATAAACATCACATCTCTGTTATACTACCACCATACCTATTATTATATGCAGCTTATTGCATAGTCACACAAAGAAAGGTGGGGGGAGGTTACAGGACATATCTCCCCCTACCTGCTCTCTGCTTACTGTCTCAGATTTTGTTGGGAGAAAGGTCATTTGATCTCATTTTGGGAGACTCCATTTCTTGAAAAAGAAACCTGTATAACAGTTGCAAAGCTTTCTGAGAAGGCTAGCTGTGCTGAATGTTAAACATGCAGTGTTGTATCCACTGCAGAATCTCTTTGTCTGCAATAACGCCCTGTCTGTGTAGTTAAAGGCTGGATCTGGTATCCATATAGAGCTTAAATGATTATGAAAGACAGATGAAACGGCCAAATGACCATCATGCACTTTTGCAAATCAGTACAGAAAATGTTTTTGGCCTTAACATCCATGTCAAATCAAGATCATTGCAGTAGAATGGAAAGAGTAATATTGATCATAATGCACGTTCAGTGAATCCATAGTTCGGTTAATGGTTTAACTTGGGAGAGAAAGAAATAGGCTACTATTTATAATAGATTGATTTGTAACTGTGATTATGATTTTCTGATGTACATTTAAAGTGGCAGAATATGTCCCACTTCTCAAACCAGAGCTTCAGTTGTAAATGCACCCAGAGTCACACATTAGGCAGGAAACCACTGCTCCTCTTCACTCTGTGCATTTAAACTTTTATCCTTGTTGCGCAACTGACCACACCCCACTCTGTGCATCACAACAAGTGCATCCCAAAGGCAGAACACCTGCTGTGAAATCACTGACTGAATGGAGCGTGGCCAGAAAGGGCAGCGTCATATGACGTTTGAACACGCAGAGGGCAGCCTGTGTTTTCCTCCCTACGTGATTCAGTGTGGATTTACTTTTAAAATAACCGCTTTCTCTTCACAAAGGTTTTTTTTAGTGTAGCAGTCTGTCAGTCCATATCTGTTGGAAGCTGCAGGGGGAGGGGGGGTATAGGTGATTTTTGGAGAATTTGCACTTTTTGGCAATGAAAAGAAATTGTATTGTATATGAGACCACTAAATCCACACAGTCTAAACCATATAATTCCATTTTGTGTCATTTTTTTGTTCTGTTCTTCTTTTTTTAATATATCCAAAAATGTCTGGCATCTGGTTGTCTGGTTTAAAGAATATAAAATCTTTCTATTAAAAACAATGGTTGCAAGGTTTTGCGTGGATAGTCTTGTCTCTTATTTTTACTTATTTTCATCAGTAATTAAGATTGTCATTATTACGTAATCCTGACACATAACTTTAATTTGGAGAGTTGTAACTGAAAAATGTTTTGAATTGCACTGAAATTAACACTTGTCTGTTAAATCCCAACAAAAAGTAGGCATGTCCTATTGAGCGTATATATATAAATAATAAGAGGACTGCTCTTTGGTATTGTACTGATATATGTTACATTGCTTTTTTATGTTTTGTACATAACGATTTATGACAAGTCAGTTCTCTACACCAACCACAAGGTGGCAGTAATATCACTTACTATCATTTGAGGACGCTGTGATCTGAAAGAGCAGCCACATAAAACTACCCTCTTACTCTCTGTCTCTCTCTCTCTGTCTTGAATTCATTCTTTTCCTCACTCACTCACTCACTCACCCTCTTTACTGACCATGACAACACAGATCAAGTTAGTATCCACATCTTGTCTGATAAGCATAAACATTTACACACACTTTTTTAATCATGCATTAAAAATAAAGCATCCCTGTGTGTAGTGCAGATACAGTGTGTTTTCACTTGTCACCAAGAGCACTTTAGTTAATGAGTGTGGTTCCAAAGTGATATTAACCAATCGAGGCTGAGGTCTTGTTTGAGGATATATCTTTTGAGGTTAGGCCACCTATAGTGTTTTTCCAGCGTCCAGCGTCCAGCGTCCAGCGGCAGGCTGCAACCATGGGCTTGTTGTCACCCTGTCTTCCTGTTTGTCTCGGTCTGTCTCCCTGAGGCGATCCTGTGGGGTGACAGAGGTCATAGAACAGCTCATTAACCCCACCCCAACAGCCCACACATTGCTGCAGTCCTCGGGCCCTGGCTGCACACAGACACACACACACACACACATTTATAATGCTCCACTAATAGCAGTTAAGTCGACTTAAGCCCACTCCGTAAGCAGTATGTTTTCAGGGATGCACCATGAGACATGTATGTGTCTTGCATGTTGAATGCAGTATAACTGCATCTAAATGTGTTTCTGCTGGTTCTCATAAAATTGGCATACTCGCATTTTGCTTATTTCTTAATGAAATTTAAGTTGAAGTTTGCATTTTTCTTAAAATAGAACTCCTTTTCAACATTTGCTATAACACAAAATCCACACTGAGTAATATATTGGAGCCTGAGATGTTATATTCAGTCATGTTGGACCTGTTGGCCAGATGTCTCGGGGCTCCAAGTCATTAATTGTTATGTTTGTAAGGTATCTGAAAACACAGTGGGGTATGGTGTTATTTTCCATGTTCAGACATCATTGTTGCAGTCAAAACATATTGGATAAGAGCAACAGCAGCACTTCAGGGGCTGGGAGATGCCTTGGAGCTGTTGTCTGGCGTCTCTAGTTATATTATTCCCTCAGTCCGCGTGTGCGAACGTGCACGCGCTCGTGTACGCATGTGCCTGCTACTGTTTCCGTTTACATGTTTGCCTATATGCTTATGCGCAAAGGTGCGGTTTTATAATCTCACTTGCTTGTGTACATGTGCATGCACAGCAGCGTCATTAAGGCTCACGGCAAATGAGCCTCTTACTGCCCTCACAATGAACACTTGGAGACAGGCTGTAATGTGAAGGGAAACAGCAACACACACACACACACACACACACACACACTAGCCTCATTTTCACCAGTACACACCTTTCTCCAGGGATATAAAATGCCCCTGCCTCTGCACACTGTGGGACATGAGTTTCATCCAAACTAGCTGCCGTCCTCAATAAAACCCACGTGAGCAATCTCTGCAGTATAGATTTCCAGTTTCTCTGAGGGTATATTTTGTTCAGATCAGGTGTTTAAACTGCTCAATATGACAATAATTAGGCAGCGCTGAAGACATGTGTTCTTTCTTATGTTGATAAGGGACATTGACCTTTAACCTGTGCACCCCTGTACCCCCACCACCACCGCAACCCACTCGTCCCAAATGCCCCAAGCCAACACCCCCCCTTTCTTGCTCTGTCCAGCTCCCATCAGGAAGGATAGCGGGGGGATTGGACAGGCTTGGAGCCTCGCCTCTGGCCATCTCTCCTCCTCCCCGGAGAACAGAGGACTGAGGTGCCTTTAAACCACTGCGGCAAAAACCCTACCAAAACCCTGCAGTCATTAATATGCAAAAATGCAAATGAGTAGGTAATTAAGAGCTGGAGCTCTCTGGAGGCTCTTTGATTGCTAATGAATTCTAATCTGCAAAGAAAGGGGGGAGGGGAGGAGAGAAAGAGATGAAAGAAATAGAGAAAACAACGAAAGAGAGAAGCCTCAGCCCGAATTTTGTCATATCCATAAGTTTTCATATCGGATTTGTTTCTACCTGGAAGCTGTAATCTAAATTATTAGCATAGTTATTTGAGAAAATTACTTGATGATATGTATGCAGGTGAGGTGAGAATTTGGGAGAATATAAATGCACGATGAACAGCCTCCAGAACACATTTACATCAAGTCAGAGGATGGATTTGATTTGTTTTTTTCTCAGTGAAAGCACAAGAGAAGAAGAAGAAGTCCCATTTCTCACTGCAGACTTTATCAGTATCAATGGGCAGAGATCTTTTTTTAAATGGACACAGTGTAGTCATTGTGTAGATATAGCTAATTAGTGGGGAACATGACAGGCGGGCAGACACTTCTGACCAGCGGCTACCAAAGAAAATAGAAGGTCAGATATCTCAACAGAGCGCTCTTTGCTGCAATAGCAGCTGTGCGTTGAAGTAAAGGAGATGTCATTTCATCACTTTTGTGAGCCATAACACATCCCCACTTCCACTCCAACTCATTCACCATGTCACTCACACACACACACACACACACACACACATACGCTCATGCACACACTGCTGTTATTGTTGTTGCAGTGCTCCCACGACACCAACAATCTCTGCTTCCCTCCCCCACACGGGCTCACATCTATCTCCCTTTCACTCCCTCTCTTCCCCCTCCTGTCCTGGGCAGCCCTGACATGCCTACTTCAATTGATTTAGAGTCAATTCAGCTCCTGATCTGATTGTTATCATGTGACTTTTCACACACCTCCCCCTCCACATATGACTACTGTATTATTTTCAGATTGGGGCAGAGATTTTTTTTCCCTTTTTGGCTCAGGTAGGAATACGCCTCTCTGCACTTTCTCTGTCTTCTTGCTCTGCTCTCCGTTTTTTTTTTCCCCTACACCACCTCACCTCCCCAGTCTTCATCAGCCTCCTATCTGCTCTTTTCCTCTGCTGCACAGTCTGCTGGTGGGGCTCTCAATTGTCCGGCTTTGTAAACAGGAAGTTGGTGTTCTGTTCACTGTACCTGAAGCGTGGGTGGCAGAGCAGGGGCACCCATACAACTGCACAATAATGGGAATCCAAGATGGCAGGGAGAGGTCCCATAAAATCACCAGAGAGAAAAGAGGAAGGCGGCATCCCGAAAAAGCCATTGTCAAATGAGAGCAGACAGAAGTTTTTCCTTAAGTAAATAGATTGCTGATTTGCTTTGTGTTTGTCTGTCTGTATTGGATCTAGAACTGTAGTGTTTGGGAGGATTAATGTCATGGACAATCCCTCAAACTCATTTTCTTTCTCACTGTGGAGCTCTGTGGGAATTACAGTTTCAGGATGAGGGAGAGAGACGTTGGGTTTGCTGCTGGCGTTTGTTCCCAGTTGTGATGAAGTGAAAATCTGGGTTCGTCATGTCCCTTTGAGTTTGGCTGTTTTCGGGACTTGTTTGAATTTGAGAAGATATGCTGTCCTCACTTGTTCCAAAACAATGGCCCTGCCTCGCTCGTGTTTTCCAACTATGGCTGGAAGGGGATAGCGTAACCTTGTTGGGTTATTGCCTTGTTTAAATCACTCACGCCACTCTCCTCACATTTTATTGTTGTTTAACATGTTGGAAGTCGGTGCGAGTTTGGGTGTTTTCTGCCAGGCGAGCTGTAATAGGGGGAAGAAGCTTGACGGGAGTCAGTTTATCATGAGCACAGAGAGCACAACAGATAGATTCCCCATGTCTCCTCCCCTTCAGCACAGATAGACTCAGAGCACGGGCACTCAGCCAACACTATCAATCTATCCGCTCCTACCCCCAGTCTCTAACTCTTATTGGAGGGCAGCTTCCAAAGGGGCAAGGAAGCATGAATCATAGCCCGGCTATGAGAAGCTGTTATGCCTCTAAATACACGTGTTGTGGCTCAAAATCACTCCGCTGCTTCACCATTAATGACAGTCTCGCAAGTGCTTGTCACAGCCCTGTAACAAAGTTGTAGCATTTAGGAGGGGCTGAGGCTGTTCGGGGAGAGGGATTGTTGGTCTTGGCCTAGTTTCCTTGTCTGATCAGAAACCTGTGCACCTCTGCCCTTCCCCCACCCAAACCTAAGCCTCTACTATTACAGGCTGCGAGGGGGCTCAGTATGGAACGAGGTGAGCAGCTTGCCTCACCGCCGAAGCTCTGTGTGCGTTATGTGTGCCGCCTATACTGTATGTTTGCGGGCTTATCATGGTGTGTGATATAACCCGGTGATGTGGTTTGGCTTGCATGACTGGCTTCCTATGAGCAGAGCAGGATGGCGATGAGGGCAAAAGGTGTACAACATGCAAGAGTGTTGAGGCAGGTAGCGAGCGCTAAAACCCGGACTGATGGGAACAAAACCTTTTGATTGGAGGTTAAAGCAGCTCTAATCAAAGGGGACATGTGTGTGGCATTGACTCTATGATGTGGCATTGCCCCCCTTTATTTAATCTCTACAAAGCATTATTGATTAAAAACAACAACAACAACAAAGAGGATTAAGTAACTAGTACACATTATTAATATGTTGTTATTTATGTGTGAATTCATGTAATTCAAAATATGTGTACATAGATAGATATGTCATTAATATATGCACAAATATATGACCAATTAGCACCAATGTGCCAAACATATGCTAATTTTCCATGTGCATCTGTTGTTAATTACAGATATGAAGCTGGGAATGGCTGGAAGGAATCAACGAGGGCATGTGTGACAGCGTCCCTCCCCATTTCCCCCCTTTAACTGTCCATTGTACTGTGAATGTATTTTTGAGATTATAGATGACATGCTTGTGTTTTTGTTTGGCCCCTCCCGTATAATGATGCTGTAAGCTTTTAGGTTACCATGCGGTAGATTACCCATAGTCACCGTGGACAATGAAACATAATTTTAGCATAAAAATGGAGCTTTTAGAGGTCAGTATCTGCTCTTTTATGTCCGTGTTAATTGTGAAACAAACAAAAAAGTGGACAGCAGCGGTGTGATGTTCACATATTCCGGGCTGCGCTAATTATTTTGTAACAGCTGAATGTGAAATTGCATCGCTCTGTATCAGGAATAACATATTAAAGCAGCTATTGCCCTTGGCTCGATTGAGAAAGTGGTCCCACCCTAATCACTGGTAAAAAAAAAAATTATAGGTATGATGGCAATATCGCCCAAGAGAGCGTAACACTTTAAAGCACATTTCTTTTGTCTTAGTCGTCCTATTAAACAACCAATTTCTGTGTAACCTCGTGTCACCATTAGACGCACTCTCTGTTCATTAGGGTGAAGATCCTCACTATATATGTTTTTTTTCATTCTTTTTCTACCGCCCCCTCCCTCTCTTCAGCCTGGCTGCCCTTGTACATGCTCTCCATGTCAGACCCAGCTGTTACTACAAACTACTTGGAGGGCTTACAAGCCTCATTGCTAATACTGACAACAGCACTATTCTTACTCAAGGCCTAACGTCTACTGGAAAAAGCGAGAATATGAGAGATTTTCTCTGCCTCCACTAGAAATTCATTTCCCCAAACAGATGTTTCCATCTGTTCAAATCTAATCTTTTGATTAATACATTCCTCAATAAAAGGATTCCAAATAGGTGTTAGATAAATAACTCAAGATGCCCTTTCTTTGATAGCTGTGATTATTTTCTGATGCTACAGCTGTCTTTTCTTTTTTACTTTTGTGAACGTGTTTGAGTACCTGTGCGTGTGTTTCTGTCTTTGTGCGTGTGTGACCAAATGTGAATGTGTGCATGGTATGTTTGTGAAGGTATTTATGGCCCATATGTGCGTTTGTTCCGAGCAGTAACCCCATTACATTCCTAAGACGGTCCATGAGACTAATTAATGTTCTGTGCCGAGGCTTTTCCTTTACCCAGGGGACACCCAATGGATTATTTACCTATATGTCCTATTGACAGCAAATCCCCCTTCCCATCGGTTACCTCTGTGCAAATAGACAGTTTGAGGCATTAGGGTGTGTAATAACACTAAGCTGCTATTTAGAATTTGCATTTGCCATGTCTTAATTTTGTTATACAGCTCACACCCAAAGACAAAGGCATCCTGCACACACGATGACTCAAAAAATACTTGAGTCACCGTGGCCTTTGTAGTAGTTGATAGCGATAACTGTGTGCTTATATACTGTCAAAATCTTTCTTTATATGGAGGTGGCTGTGTTTTTTCTCCATGTCCTTTTAAAATATTGTATGTTTAGAGTATGTGTCTATATAACATGGCCATTTTGGAGGTTGTAGACTGGAAACAAAGAAGGGTTATCTTAACTTGCCTCTTCTTTCACAAGGTTTGCCCTCAGGCTAAAAACAACAGCTGCCCGACACCTACATACACTTTTCCTATGAGTTGTTATTGTATGTTTTTGTGTTAGTGATGTTGTGAGCACGGAGAATAAAGGCAGGATACACATGAGTTATATATCAGGGTCATCTGATCTTATTCCACTGTGTGTAGTCAATCATCATTATAGTGGTGACTGAAGGGCAGTTAGTTTCTAATATGTATTTACTGGTCTGAAAGCAGTATTTTAACATTATAGACGCATTTGTGTTGATCATCCGGTGTGCCCTCCCTGTTTGAACTGTTTTCTCTGAACTACCCCCCCAACCCCCTTTACTCTGTGATCCTGTACTCTCTGCTCTCCTTCCTCTCCACTCTGCTCTGGAGCAGGCAGTTACTAGGGGTGTGTTGGTTTTATGTTTGTCAGCTCATTCACGAAAAATGTAACAGAAGCCTTTAGTGAATAATCTGTCTGTCGATGGACAGAAAATGAATCACCAGCTACTGTTTCAGTCACTTTTCAATATTTCTTTTCACATATATCTGCTGTTTCTTTATTGTGAGGACTTTTCATTGTCATACATGACGGAAAACTGAATATTTCTTGGCTCTCAGACTACAGGCAAGATAGCTCAAGCCACTTGAATACATCCGCTGAAATTTTGATAAATTAAAATAGACATTTTCTAGTATTTTCTGAAATTTTGTTTACAAAATAGTGAACAGATTAAGTGAAAAAATAAGCAGCATATTAATCAACAATAAAGCAACTGTTAATCGCAGTTCTTGTGAAAATAACGTTTCATAATCACAATGGTTGATTGTTTTTAAGTATAGTTACAGCACAAAACAATATTCTTATAGCATATATTCAGGCTATGTTTGGAAACGCAAATCTTAATAGCAATTATAAACACATAAGTAGTATAAAACAGAAATAAAAAGGAAATAAAACAATTATGAATAATTCCCTTTCATAACAACCCATACGTCAGGAGATCAGTAGGCTATATATACACTATATTTTTTTAGGTTTATTGTTCATTTACTTTGGTGTTTTTCTTAATCATATTCTTCATTCTTTCTTATTTGGTTCTATTTGATCTACTTTTCCTTTTAATTTACATGTTCAAAATATATTGAGTAATCAACTAAACATACCAAAGTCATACAGCTGTATTGATATAGTAAGTACAAGTAATAAAGCTATTTTTACATGTGACATTTGATAAAACTAATTAAAAAACTATTTTTTTCTTAAATAGTTATTTAGTGTTCGGTTGTTGTTGATGCAATGAAAACAAAACGATTTAAAGGAGTGGGTTAAAAATGTTTATGCTTGGAAAAAGGCTAAAGAGGACACACCAACCAAAGTAATAAAATGATGTCAGCGTGCAGCCCCCCTCAGCCAGCCTCCCTGAGCACACAGGGAAAGTGAGCGTCAAGAACAAGGCGGGCACAAGGCGGATTCCCGACCTCTCATTGGCTGCCGCCCCTGCCAATCACACGCGCACGCATCCCCATTGGCCGAGCCCTTTCGCATTTATCGTGCCATCTCGCCAAGCTGCTGCTGTGTAATCGCAGGTAACTTTCTTACGATAGCCTTCCGCCGGACGACCTAGTGCTCGCAGCGCTCCCGCATTTTCAGCATCGCGGACGTATTTCGCGACACCGAGCATTGAAGTCAGACATCTCTGTCACTTTTTGCCTCCAAGCAACGCGAAACCAGCATTTTCCCCCCACATAAAACCACCACAATCCCTCAAAGGCGTTTGAAATCGGACACCGCTGGCATTGAGGCCCTCACTTTTTTTTTTTTTTTTTTTTTTTTTTTTGCGCGCGGAGGGATACGGTGTTGCGTCTGACAATGTGGACGGAGGTGGTGAAGATGTCTACGAGAAGAATGAAATCATCTCAGTTGTAACAACAAAAAAGGGAGACGCGAGATTAGTTACAATAATAGATTTGTTTGCACACAGACTTGTTACAGTGAAGCAAACACGTGGGCGCTGTGTGAAAGGGAAAAAAACAGAAGAAACAGGCTTGCCGGGACAAAAAGGAGAAAAAAGACATCCACGGTGCTCCAATGCGTTTCATGCACTGAGGTCGAAATTCTCTTGAAGTTTTATGTTTTTGCTCCTGCGAGTCTCCGCTTTTCCTTTTACCGCTGGATACCACACACTTGGAGAGGAGAGGTAAAAAAACACCTTCTTTCACTTCATGTTTTGTATTTTTGGGTGTGAAAAAGTTGCATGAATTCGACGTGGGTTTATTTTTTTCCCGTTTCACTGACACCTATTTTGACGCCTGCGATTTTTGAAAAGTTTTTTTTTTCTTTTTGGGAATGTGTGGTTAAAGCTGGGTTTTTTTTTAAAGTTTTTATTTTATTTTATTTTATTTTCATGTCTGGTTTGAGGTGGCGAGCCAAGTGTGTGATGGTCTCCGCATCGACCACGGAGAGGAGGAAATTACTCCTTTGTTCTGCTTTAAAAAGAAGAAAAAGAAAAAAAGCAGTCGAGTAATACTTAAAAAATACTCCTCCCATAAAATAATTTTGTTGTTTTATTTCCCACCGTTCCTGCTTTAATTTTAACCCCCCCCCTCCCTTGTTGTGTAATGTTGCTGAGCATTTAAGCTAAACTTTGTGTTGTGCTGGGCCTTCATGTTATTTTTCCACACGAGCCAGAAACAAACTTTCCATAAAACTCCCTTTAAACATTCCTCTATGAAAGTGTCTGGCCACCAGCTAGACTACTTTTTTTCCTCTATTTTATTGCACATTTGGCAGGAAATTCCTCCTGCTCCCACCCCCACCGCCTCTCCTCTGCTGAACTCCCCTCATAATGCACGACTTGAACCCCCTGAAATGTATGTGAGAGAAAGAAAGAGCTCCGTGTTTGTTTGCATGAAGTTTTTTGAGGTGGAGGGGGGGCAGCATTGCTCTCCGGGATCCTTTCTTCTTCTTCTTCTTCTACTACTACTGCTGAACTTGCACATAATTTTGCAGGAAGATCACACCTACAGGTTATTTTTTTGTTGTTGTTGTTAGTGTGTATAGTTCAAAAAGAAAATGGGTGCATTAGTTTGTCAGCTTCAGCTTCTTTGGCCCCTGGATGTGGCCCAGCAGAGGTGATCAAATAATGTGCAGCCTTACATCCTGTGGTGTGCTCCTTACATGTTTACTGTCACTGCTATAAAAACTATTTGACTCAAAGTGGTTATTATTTCTAATAACGTGTCTGTGGTTCAAGGCGCTCACATCTGTTTCTCTCCGGCTGTGTTTGAATCAACAGTTGAATTTGCTTTTTTTTCTCCTTTCTTGCCCCTTGTTTGTTCCCGTAGTAGTGGCAGCATTGACTTATAGTTGCTTGGTTTTGCTTTTATTTTCACATTAGTTAGTTTAAAAGAAACATGTCAACAACAGTTACCCTCAAGTAATTACACATTTGTGAGGCGAGGTTAAAAGGGCTTCACGTGGCCCATTGTTGTGTTTTTAAAAGCCAGACATATACATTTAAATCCTATTTTGTGCTGTTAATTTATTTTATACATTATGTTTTTTTATGCTGTATCTGTTTTTTTCGCTCAATGGTTTGTGCAGGCTCTTTTGTGACCTGCCCTCTCTGCCTTGTGTGGGGTGACAAAGACCCCCTAATCTGCTCGCCTCAAGTATTGATCCATCAGTAGCTGAAGATGCCATTTTGTTACATTAAGCCCCTCCGTGTGCTCTGTTCCACTTAACTCAGTGATTGTATATCGTCTGTAAATCTTACCTTTTATGTCAGCGGCGTGAGTGACCCATTTTAGTCTTTGATTGGCCATCTTGTCCAAAAGTTTGGAAAAGCAATGACAGCCATGATCCTAGCTTATTTACACTTGAGGCGGTGTGTGTGTGTGTGTGTGTGTGTGCGCGTGTGTGTGCGTGTGCTCACTTCCTTTCCTTGTCTCAAGGTTACATTAGTTCTGCTTGTCTGAGTTCACTAGACTTGGACAGCACTGTTTGTCTCCCCTGAAGTGACCTGTCTTATTTTCTTACATGTGGAAAATGGTTCATTACATTTGATAATTTTATTGCCGGGTTCCTTCCTTATTTATATTTTTTATTCATTGACATAAATGTTATTCTTCAGAGTTCTCCTTTTACTACCTGCATTTTCTATAAATCCTCCATCTTTTTTCTTTTGTCTTTTTGATTGCATCAATTTGTGCTCGTGCTGTACGACGAAAGAGGCTGTAAAAGCACACCACCTGTTGGTGTCTAAGTGCCTCTATTCCTCCACTCGCTCCCCTTACCCAGTAGTTCCCTGTGAGGCTTGCAGAACCACCGCTCAGCATCACAGAGCGGCCTCGGGCTTGCGTTGGAATGCAAAACACAGGGTAAATCCAGTATTCATGCTCCCTGTGTCATTTGACAAGGTTCTTTCTGAGTTGACATATGGTAATTTGGTAATGACGTGTTTGCATACAGTCATTAGCTCTGCCTTTCACCCCTATTTCCTTGGGCTAACAATAGTCCCAATTATGTCTGTAATTGTAAATGTATTACATTCTCTTTTATGTCGCAATGATCGACATATGGTTATGTTATTTGCTAGGGTTGCGTAAAATGAGAGACAATTTTTTAAGTCATTACTTGGTAGTGATTTGACTAAGGGCAGAGGATTCATCATTTCATGGCAGTGTCTCTTCTGTTTGGATGGGAAGGCAGTGTCTGGCTGAAATTAGCATTTTTAAGTAGACCCGGTGAGCGTGTGTAGTGTTAAGTAGCCCAACGTTTTCTGTTTTCCCTCATCGGCCCGTACTTCAACGAGGTAGTAATTTGAGCTGTATGTTTTGGCCAGCTGAGGCTCGGTTAGACGATCATTCCTCTTTATATTTAAACTTCCTCTTAGAAGCTTTAAGCTTCTCACCTGGAAGTACATATTAATGGGGTGTTTAAATTTTGAATTAAAATCCCAAATTTGATGTGTTGGCAGTAAATAAATGGTTTCTTTGTTGTTGTCTTTGTTTTGTTTTTGTTTCTTTTTAAAGAAAACACTGACATTGCCTGCATTAATATTTTATGGGGGGCTAATGAATCAATATGAACCATATCTTAGGGTTGTGATCTAGTAAAGGTAGAGTAGTTTGAACCATTCATTACCATCATCCTCTTTGTTTTTTTTAAGAGCTACATGTAACTTCTCTTTGTGCTTGCTAGTGCCATTAAAATCCTCTATCTGCAAATTTCTCTCGTAGGGTTTATTAGAGACTGAAGGGTATGAACGAACAGCAGCAAAGAATGGCTGCAGTGGGAACTGACAAGGAACTCAGCGACCTCCTGGATTTCAGCGCGGTAAGACAGCGGGAGAGCAGTCGGGGTTGGGGCATTGGGAGGAAGAGCGAATGAGAGTGCTATACAGGTCTGGGTTTGGGCAGAGGAGAGCTGGAGGTCTGAATGAGAGAAGTGGGGAAAAGGTGGCATGGAAAGAAAAACAGTGGGAAGCTTCATGCCTCAAAGTCTGCAACAGAATTCTTTTTAAACAATAGGTTGTGTCAGCTCAATATATTTTCATCCTTCATTCTTGGCATGCAGAGGTAGTGCTGATTACATCAAAGCATGGCAAGAACAATCCTGCTATACCTCAGGGTGACTGGTGAAAATGAATTCAGGTTTTAAATATAGGTTATTCAATTATGTAGGTAATGCACAGATACAGCAGCAAGGAAGTGGATCCTTACTACAATGACCTGGTATCCACTGTAAAATGTCAATAGTGAATCAGGGACGACTGCAGAAATAATTTCACCCCTGTTTGTCTTGTTAACAGAAGCTGAGGGGGGAAATATTGTTATACATACGAGCTGGGTTGAACAGACAGCTTCTGCATTTCTTTTTGACATATTTTTAGTGTTTAGGAAGACATTTTCTCAGAGATGCTTTCAGCGGTATCCTCCAGACATTATCTACAAAGTGCATAGAGGTATTCTGTTCAGCTTTTATTTACCTGCGTTTCATTTTGTTGTGAAGCCTTTGTTGAGCTTTACGCTGATATAAACATCTCACAGGCCCAATGGAGCTGTGTTAGTTTCTTCTCCTAAATAAATTGAAAAGCTAACTCCATCACCAGCACGGGATAATTATATATATCTGTCAGCAGACAATATGTCCCATGAGATTTATTTTAACAAAGTACAGTTGATTAGTACTGAAGTGTTAACACAATTGTAAGAGTTACTTACATGTTTCATAGTGCGTAACAGTGTGGGACTACAGGACTGTGTTTATTTTTAGTGCTTTTTTTTCCTCTTTTGTGAATGCCTTGTTGTGCATGAATATTGTTGCTGGAATTCCATTTAAAATTATGTTGTTGATATGTAGTCCTCTTCTCTGCCGCCCCATCGGTATTTAAATGAAACCTTACCCCATGAAAGAAAAACATTCCCTGTTGTGAGGGGGGTTTGTGGGAGGTTCTCATTAGACAGTTGGGTTTGTGTTAAGAAATCTCAAATTGATCAGCTGCCAATTTGTATCAGCAGATGTTCCGTCTGAATATGACATTGATAATTGGGTGAGAAACTGTCGAACAATATACAAACAAATTTCCTCATCTTTGTTTAGCTGCTGGCTAGTCACAGAAATGCACGCTAGACTGGATGCGGAGAAAAGCGAAACTAAAAGCGTTTTGAGATGTTTGCGACCAGATGTATTGGAAACAAACATGGTGTGGAAAACGGCTGTTAGACTGGATACAGCTACTCGGTTAAAAGAAAAAGGAGATCATATGCGGTCATGGCAGATTGTGTTATGATGTCCTAGTTACAAAAAGCTTTGGTTTGTACAGTAGAGTTTGGCCACGTCACTGAAAGATGCCACATAGCAGATATTTAGACCACACCAAAAGCCCACAGCGGCTTGGTAAAATAACCCATGGCCTCATCAGAGTGTTTTGAATGTTAAAGTTGATACCGCAGGTTTTTTGAACATATGTCTGAAAGGTCAGATATCATGTCAGTATTTTTGCTTTGGGGGAAAAACAAATTTTTTTATGTGAAACACAGAGACATTCGTTAAATGTGATATTTTGCACAAAAAAAAGAAAAGAAATAAGACCCCCAAAATGTTAATGTGATAGTTTTTAAAAGAATGTTTTATTGTTTAGCTGGAAGTGGTTTAATTAATGCAATCACAAGTTCATATTTCACTGCACCAAAATGTGATATGCCTAAAAAGAAAAAAGAAACATACATGCTCATAACTGCACTACCTATACAAAATGTCTCTTACTAGTGGAAATTGGATGTGTGAAGTGTGCCATCCTTTGCTTTGATATTTACGGTATCTTTCCTCTTTTGTCTTGTAGATGTTCGCGCCTCCAGTAGCCAATGGAAAGAACAGGACAATGACACTTGCCAGTAGTCAGTTTGGTGGATCAGGTATGTTTTTTGTGTTTGTTTGTTTCATATTGAAATCTGCACTAGCTTTCAAAGTGCTGTTGCAGTGTTGTACTATATTTCTCTGTAAATGTTTTTCATTTTTCTATCATTTTGTTGATGTAAATGTGGTTTCCCCATGTGATTTTTAACCAACATTACTGTGCTGCACTAATGTTTGGCAACAATATACCAATTCAGTATTTTTCATAATGATCTTTAGCAGTTCTTTGAAATGCAAAAACAAAATACAAATCAACATGTCTTCACAATTTACAGCAGGGTAGTTTTACAAGGAAGAGCAAAACCCTCAAAGGTCAGCTCACCCAAATCACAAAAAAGTACTTTCCCATGTAACACTTGTGGTATGCAGCATGCAGAGAGTTTCAGTTTTATTTTAGTTTCAAGGTAAGAAAGACGTCAATTTTATTTGTGATCAAGGTTAATCCATAGACATTGATGTTAACAGATTACACTGACATGATTCTCACCTAAAGGAAAAAATGTAGGAACATTGGTTGTGCTGGTGTTTGTTTATTTTACTACTTATAATAGATTGAATAATGAGGGTAACTGTAGAATAAATACCCATTTAGCTACATACTACGTTTTGCTCTGTGCCTGTTTCTGTGGTTGCCCCTTGATTCTTATCTGCATAGAAAACATGATTTACTACAGTTCTGTCTCAAATTTTGCACTTCTTTGACAAACGCAAAAAATAGACTGTTTAAATCTTACCAGACCCAGTTTTCTTTGTTTCGAAAAAGAATTGAAACTACAGATTTGTTAATATGTCTACATGAGTCTGTGAGTTTGTGTCTGAGCATTTTCCTCCCCTCTTTTTTAGATAGCTTTTTGGTGAACTATTTTAAAGTGCAAAGTAGCTGCAGTTAACCCCCTTGAGCACCTGAAGCCTTTGAGTGAGCTTTTCTCTCTTCCTGAATGTTATTAGTAAGTCGTGTTACTTTCGTTCCTCTGTCACCCTGCCAACCTGGTGTGTGAAATCGAGTCACACTCCCCAGTGTTCCCCAGAGTGAGAACTTGGCCACTGAGGAACAAAGGCAAAAAAGGGGCTTATGGACTTGAAACGACTCCCCCACCCTGAAGTGTAAAACACTCCTCCCCCAACACGGCACAGGGCTCTTACCCCCACTGATCTGCAGGAAATGGCTCGAGTTGGAGACAATGTCCCTCACCCCCAGCTCGTAGCCTCTTAAACTGGCCCAGCATGCAGTGAGTGGCCAGAGTGGAAGAGAGAGCTTGTTGAATAGAGGGATCAGCCTGTGGAAGGCAGGATTCTGTTTGTTTCTATTACAGCAGGCAATTACTAAGTAGTGAGGAGTTAATTCCTTTCCCCCCTCCTCGTGTCCTAAAGTGTGGCCCTCGGTCATTGACACCCATTTTAATGCGATACCTCAAGCTGTCCCATTTAACTTTGCGGGATCTGCAGGTATCCTCTAATAGCACTCGGGAGTCGAAATGCTAACATCTGCAAATTCAGACCCAGGAGTTTCTCACAAATCTGTGTTGTGTTATAACATGCATAATACATTGAATACAGGCTGTCTCTGTGAGGATGAAAACTGGAATCTTAAGAATTGGAGTACATTATTATTTTTTTGTTTGTTTTTTTATGTAATGGCTGCATTTATCAAGAGGACCTTCTTTTGAAAGGTTGGTTATTATTCCAAAACCCGATCCGGAGAGGGGCAAGGAACCTATTTATTATTGAGATGATAACCATTAAAGAGCGTTGTCCATCTATGACGTCACTTAGGCGGCTTGTATATTCAGGGACCCAGCAGCGCGGGAATGGCAGTGAGCAGCCTAGTGGCCCACCAGACCACCTCTATTCATCAACACAAAAGTGCTCAGAGGGGTGCTAATTGCATTAGGCGTCCTCCTCTCTTCCTCAGTGGCCAGAGCGTGTGTGTGTGTGTGGGGAAGGGTGTGTCGGGTAGAGTGGAGGGGAGAGGAAAGAGGAGAGGATTGGCAAGAAGTGTGGGATGTTTGAGAAGAAGGGGAGGCAGAGTGTGACGGTGTGTGGTGGGAGCTGGCCAAGCCCACAAGCCTTCAGGCAGGCGTCCCCTCTGTCACCTCTGCAGCTGCTGGCAACGTCTCCAACCCCCTTTGTACACACACACACACACAGGACGCGACAGGCTCGTGGATCACAACAAACAACATTGTGAATTTACACATGTGGTCTCTCTCAGTGGCTAGCTTACTTCTTGATATGTGTTTGACTTTTGCACTCTCGGTTGTATGCCTGCTCTGGCCTGCAGTATTGTGTCATGCGTTTTGACTGTGCATTGGTGGGCTGTAGAAAAAAAAATCTAAGGCCTCAGAAACAGGAAATCTCAAAAGAGAGTGGGCCCCTTCTTCAAATAAATTAGATGTTTTCAAAGCCTGCAGCCATCAGTAGTCTTTGTGGCTCAGAAAATAAATATTTTTCTGGGTTCTGGTTGTGAGTCAGTATTTGTCGGACCATGTGACTTACACTGGAAGTACATTCACACCAGCCATGCCAAAATTTGAATGGATGTGATACATATATGTGTCTCGAGAACCTGTTGTTTTTATGCCACCCCCCGTCTTATACATTTCTTATGTGTGTTAGTCTTTGATTCTGAGCATCTTGTTGTTAATTTCCCTGTTTGGTCATCCATTCAATTTGCTGTTCAAATGTTCTTCAATTTGAAATATAGGTTACTCCAGACTAATTATTCTCTGTCTAAGGAGTGCATAGATTTTGTGATTAGATTTTTGAGTTGGCATGAGCAACAGTGCTCTGATGCTGTCTTCAGATAGTCTTGGATGACCTGTAAGCATGAACTGTATGCTAAGAGGGCACATTGACATTAAGCATTTAGTGGTAATTTTCAGTCTAGACAGTAAACGTTTTAAAGCATGTGTTAAAGGGTATTGTATGATATTAATCATGTGATACAATGTCCATACTGTAGATGATTATACTGTACATAAGGAAGTATGTTAGTTCTTACATGACTATTGTATGTCATGCCAGTCAGTCGCACTCTTTAAAAGGCATCATTAGAAGAGAGCTGCTGTTTGAGAGTTTTTGTGTGGGTCTTTCTTTTTTTTTTTAAATGTGTTGGACAGCGGCACTACAAAAATGAAGTAAGTGATGAAATGAGGATGAAATAAAACCCAGATTGGACAGATCTGTGTTTGTCCTTTAAATTTAATTGAGAATGCCAACTCTTAAAGCAAACTTTTTAGGTCACAGGCAAATGGTTGGTTTAAAAACAAAGTACTAAAAATATTTTTACTGGCTAAACTAATAGATGTAGGAGTACATTGCTGACCTACTTTCAGTGGTTCCTGTCTTGTTTTTACAATTAGACTTTAAACATGCTTACTTTCTTCAACAAGAGCAACATGGCAACATACTAAGGATCTAAATATTATCATCTCAATTGAAGTGGCACATGGCCCTTGTTTGTTATTTTTATAAAAACATGCAATGAATCTTGGGTCATGGTAAGACTTAAATTTTGCTTTAGTTTATCATTGTGGGTGTCTGTGGTGACAGTTTGTGTTCAATATTACACAAGACAAGAGATTAACAACAATAGAAAGATCTCTCCTCTGGCATCATCGGGCTCTCCTAGGCTGGCTGAGCGTCAGTGTCACCTCAGCAGCTCTCCACCTTGTTTTAATTGCCTCCGAGTTAATTACTCCAGTAAGTGTGAAACAATGTTGTCAGACTTCTCCTGCACAGCCGTGCTTTCGCTCTATCCTCTGCTCCCCGCTGGCCAAATGGAGGCTTCATAGGCGGGTGAGTGGTGTATTGAAAATAACTGTGAAGATCATGAAGTTACTCTCTTAACTCTACTTGTTGGCTTGGTACGCCTGCTCGGTGCAGGTTATTGTTTACAGTGATGATGTGCAATCTTTTGAGTTTCATGCTAAAATTTTAAAGCATGTTGTACATGTGCAAGTATGTTCCAGTCTCTTAGCAATTTCGATGAAGCTAAAGTGTCTTTAAGTGGAAAAAACAAAGGTGTTCCAGTTAAAACACATCTATGCTTTGCCAGGCTGAAAGTAGAAAAACTCATTGTTGACGTTTGTGCTCTAAAGTGGATTTTTATCTCGCTTAGTTGGTATTGCTTTGCCTGGCACCAAGATTTGGCTGAAGTGTCTTCATACAAAGTCTGTCATCTTTATTTAGCAGCAAGCCCGTCACCAGTGTCCTGTGCCATTGGACATGGTTGACGGTGCTGCAGCGCTTTATTAGCGCTGTGGCCTTTCAGCAGGGCCGATCTGACAGTGAGCGAGGCTGATCTTTTGAGGTCCCCTCTCCTCGCTGCTTGCCTGATTCTCCATGCCACTGGCATCAGCTCCATAGATCACGGCTGTCGCAGCGTGTGTAGGTGCTTGCACCGCTCTGTTAGTCTCATCACTCATTCTCACTCGTCAGCCAGGCTGCTGATCTCGCCCAGACCCCTCTCACTCTGCCTTCCCTCTTGTTTCTCCCTCTCCCTCTCTCGTCCCCTTGCTTTCTCCTTCCACCCGCTCCCTCTCTCTCTTTTGCTTTCTCACACACATTTTTTTAATTAGGCAAAAATCAAAGACGGAATATGAATATTCATAAGGAAACTGCATTAATATGCACAATTATGCAAATCAGCATGCAATTAAGGCTTGTGTCTCCAGAGAGCCTGGATAGCATTAGTGCATAAGACAGGGAGAAGGGGATGATGGGGGTATTTTGGAGTTTTCTGCTCCACCAGTCTTTTGGCTGTGTTTTTCCTTTGTGCCACACATCGGTTATTTCTTTACCTAAAACAGTGTGGTTTATATTTTGGCTCTAGTCATTTTGTTTTGTTTTATTTTATGTGTTTGTATATGTCAGATTTACTGAGTGGCATTTGAATGTGCTTTATATGACATTTTTATCCTCTTGGATCGCATTGGGGATGTGGATGCTTAATTTTATGCTACTCAGTGACCGTAATAAACACTAATGGGTACACTGAGCTGCATTTCCTACTTTCTTTCTTTTTTTTTTTCAATTCCTGCTGAAATGGTGTAACATTGCATTGCATCATTAATGCAACAGTGGCTTCTTTGATCAATAGTGATGCTCTCCTGGCTGGTGCGGGCCCATTGTGGCCACTTAAGGACATTGAATGTTTAGAGCAGGACGCGGTGACAGGTTCCCTTGATATGATCTAACATCTGTGCATTTCTACATATCCGGAATGACACCCAGCATAATAATTATACTCTCATTTGGGGATTGATAACATTGTTTACAGCATTAGTCTAACCTCAGTTTTGATTCTGTCCTCTCTATTTCACTGGCTGGTCTCCATCAGTCTTACCAATATGTCTTTTTCCAGCAATAGATGAGCGCAGCGGCTCTGGGTCTTGGGGCTCGGCAGAACAGAACAGCCCCTCTTTCAGCCAAGGACGGGTAAGATCTAAATACACACACTCGCGCTCTTAAGTCGCACACGATTTTAAGTTTGGAGATCTAAGCATTAACACCAGATGCCATGATATTGTCAAACACTCACACATGTTCAGTTAATCACTCTGCAATAGACGAACACACAGCCCCCCTCTCCCCCCACCACCACAACAGCTTAGTACTTTTTTATGCCACGTGCCATGTTTGATTTCAAGTGGTAGTTTTACTTTCTACCTAATAACCTTGGCTCACGATCCTGCATTGGCAAGCTCTCTAGTAGCCCAGAACCTCTGTGGAAGCCCACCGGTAATTGCAGCTTCACATCCGCTGTAACTGTCTTGGCACAACTCTGTGTAAATACAAGGAACAGGGGGTGAAATAGATGCAGCAGGCTTTGATTACCACAAGTTGATAATTAAGAAAGTCGGTTTGAATCCCCCGAGCTGATGCAGATTTGTTTGGCATGGATCCTGTTAGTTAGACAGAAAAGCAGAGGGAGGGTAAACGCTAAGCCATATAGGTGCACTAACAAGATGGTGATGGCCTTTAAGGAGAGGTTTTCATTTAGGTCTGTGGGTGTTTTAGAGTTTGTTTATCTCATGTTAAAATTCTTATATTTGCATTTCCATTCGCTCATGTTGTTTTCTGTGCATTGTTCTTAAAGGGTTATGCAGCAGAGGGATCCCACTACAATGAACATGAAGGCTTGTCCTCTCCGTTCATCAGTTCAGGGGTTGCAGGTATGCTCCTTTTTTTTTGTTTGTTTTTTTAAGGTTTTCTTTAACAAAATTTTAACTATGGTAAAAATGGCTTGATGAATAATCTTAGCACTTAGACAAAATAAGTGTAGAAATTAACTTCTCAGTGCCAGAAGAAACGTTGCCTTATCACACTCCAATTTTAAAATAAACATGTTGATAAATTTGTACTCTTGCATACTCTTTGACCAATTGTTTTCTGGGTGGCGAAAATGTGTATGTGTCTACATGCATGTATGTGCATGTGTGTGTGCCTGTGTTCATTCGTTGAGTGTTGGGGATGTTAGGGCACTGAAGCAGAAACCTTCCCTAGGGTTTTGTCTGGCAGGCGGCTTTATGCAGCTGAGCATGCTGAAAAAGGGGAGGGCATCTCTGGACTTTTTGTACTTTAGAAAACCTACTTTTGATCTGTTTTTGCACACACCATTGCCCCATAATGTGTGTACGTATACATCTCATGGTTTCACTTGCGTTAATGTTTTAACAATCTTCACTTTTATCTTCCAGGTAAAAATGAGAGGCCACCTTACCCTCCCTTTGGAAGCCAGGTATGTTGGCATCAGTTTGTTTTATGTGTCTGAATGGATTCATGTAATGTGTCAGTGTAAAGGAAGCTCTATTTTCTCACTTCTCTTTTCATGTTAAACACTTTGAATTAACTGTCTTCATTTCCTCGAAGAGAAGCTGTTTGTGTTAGTTCCCACGCCCCTGTAAGTATTAATAGTAAAACCTTGTTTCTCTATTTTCTGTTCTCCTAGCCTGGTTTTCTTCCTAGCGACATAGCGATGCCCAGCCCAGATGCCATGTCCCCCTCTGGCCTGAAATCTGGCTCCCAGTTTTACCCGTCATACCCCAACAACCCCAGGAGAAGGCCGCCCGATGGAGGCATAGGTAAGATGGCAGGATGGGACATAGGCCAGATTTTGACCCATTCATTTTTTTTTTAAACTACTGCAACTAATAATCCGTTTAATTTCTTATTAATCTACTGATTACCTTCTTGATAGATTGATTGATTAGTTGTTTGTTCTATAACATATCAGAAAATGGTAGAAATGTCCATGACAGATTCCTAGAAACTAAATAGCTTTTTTCATCAGATCAGCAATCAAAATTGAAAGATTTGAAATTTGATTTAGATTTTGTGAAAATACGCACAGTTGATAGGCTGGAAGGAATAAATCTGTTTGCAAAGATTCTCAATCATCCAGATCAAGGTGTTCGAAGAAAGTCCACTGAACGTCTGCAAGAACTTCAAACAAGTCCAGTTGACTTTCTTCAAACTCTTAAGAATAAATGTGTGTATTTTACTCATTTTTTTTAAATGATTGACTAAGTAGTCAACAGTTGTACTTTGATTGTACATTTATTGTGTTTGTTCTTGTAAAGTATGAAAATATACAAATACAAAGCTACATATACAGGCAAATGTACAGCAGTGTTCATTCGCTCTGCCCGATCGCTCATCCGAACTGACATAACATCAGCAAATGTGTCTTTGTTAAGTCCTCATTTCTGTTTTTGTCTCTCACCTTCTCTCTGTCTCCTCCCTGTATGTAGACACCCAGCCAAAGAAGATTCGGAAACCCCCTGGCCTGCCGTCCTCGGTGAGAGCTTATTTCTGCTCGCCTTCACAGCTCGCAGCCAGTCCTCTCTCTCTCTCTCTCTCTCTCTCTCTCTCTCTCTCTCTCTCTCTCACACACAACACTCACTTGCTGTTCATAGACACACACACACAGATACACATACGCTCTGCTTTCCCCACTCTGCTTGAGCAGTTCTGTGACAGACAGGGGTAAAGACCCTCTGCACAGTCTGACTCTCCGTGAGCTGACAGTCAGGCAACTCAGGCCCCAATAAACATCATCACTGTGGTTGCCTCTACACTACACTCAAGTGGTTTCAAGTGGTGTTCAGGGTCTGGTTGTCATGTAGACGAGCAATTTTATATGATTTTTGAGATACTTTGTCAGGTCTGGAAACTTGCCTTCTTCAGGGGCCTTATTTGAATATTGTGTTTTGTAAGAACACAGATGTCCTAGATATGAGTGGTTCAGGTAGGTTGGGTATTGGTGGCTAGTTTAATTGTGGATCCATTTAAAAGTTAACCAGATATCTGGATTTGTTAAGCCCAGAGTTCCTTCATTGAAGTTATCTATTCTCTCTATTTTTGGAAGTTGTCTGGTTAAGTAGTTAATATTGAACATGTCTTTCACAAAGAAGTTTCACTTCTTTGAAGATCAGTCTTGGAGATTTAGTTCCTAAATATTAAGTTATTCTGAAAACTTTGTTCCTTAAAGCTGTTAAAACGCAAAGTTGGATTTCAATTTGTGTAGCAGATTTGATGCCACATTCAACAGAGTGCTGTCAAACCCCAATCTCATGTCCAAGCAGTATGAAGTGTGGTGCTTTGATTTACTGTAACAAGTGTCACATTTTGTCACTGGGCCCAGAATCTCTAGCAGCTGATGCAGCTGATGTGTGTGGTGATGGCAACCACACATAGCTGAAAACACAAGTCACCGTAGCATTTCAATATATATTCTGAAAGAATCTCACTGCTAGTTTAAAATGACTTCACAAATAATTGAATCAGGCTGCAGTTGCCGACATTATTCCAATTTATAGATAATTTACATTGGCTGAATTTGAGTCTGGTGTGCTGCATTGCGCGTAGCAATTTCCAACACAGCACTAACCTGTTAATTTTCTTCCTCTGTCCAGGGCCATGGAGAACTTTCATGTGTCTCCAAACAGATGCATGGCTTTGTCGGATATTAGACATGATATTTCAAGTCAGAGGGACCCTACTGGGATGTTGACTGTGTGTTACTGCTGATTTAGGGCCCAGTTTTGCTGCTTGAGCTGCCATTGGATTATCAATATGAATTTCTGCCATTACACAAACATTTTCTGTAACCCAGTCCTCACGCTACTGTAGTTCTCAGATGACAAGAGTGACCTAATAGAGACTGCATATAGAACTCCTGCATCCTCTTACTCATGGTGTTTGAGCACGCCACCTTGAATGCGTACAGTAGCAACACAGGCAGATTATTCACCAGTTTTTTTGGGGTGTTCTTGTGGACATAACGTTGTGAAAGTTAAATAACAATGTATGCTTTCTTTTGTCAGATGCCTGCACCTAAGCTCTGTGTTTGCCCAGTGATTTCATCATCTTACTAAATGTAGCACAAATTTTGATAAGAAAAGTTAAATGAAAATCGACTCATGCCTATGCTGATGTTTTTTCCGACACATGGATGAAGTAAATTCAAAGGATTTACATGGCTGACTAGGTCCAAATCATGGAGCCATGGATGCGTAATCTGGCAGGAAATGAAGTCAAGCGTTAACCAGTGTAGCGTTCTGACTCTATCTTAGTTCGAGATAAAGTTGCAACAGATGCAACTACTGTAGCCGGCTGCGTAGATTATGTGGTTTCATATCAGATCGACTAATAGTCAGCGTGGAGATGGAGCGGAGTTGGACCCATGAACATGCTGTTGGACACATTTCTTGAGCCCATGTTCATTAAAGAAATGAAGAAATCTGTTTCTAAAATGACATCGATGCCATCCTCCACCTGTGGGTGTTGTCATGTTGAAGTGGCTATTGAAACCTCTGCATGTAGACACTCTTCGCCGAGGTGACTACATCACAGAGATTGAGTGTGAACACTCTGTCTGCCCGAAGCCCCCTCTTTTTCACTGTCTGAACCTCAGTCATTCCCCGCAGTGTGAACGATGGCCGCTTGGTTTTAGTGCGAACGATGAGATGTCTGTGTGTGAACCCCCCTCCCCCACTTCACCCAGCCCTCCGCCTACGCCTCACCACATGATGGCCTGGGTGGGCCTCCCCCTGTGAGTGACCCAGTTGTGAGGCACGGTGCTTGCGAGGCCTCTTAGCCCTGTGTCTGAGCCCAGATTAATGACTGCCGATGATGATCCTGTGGTCTTTCCTCCCTCCCACACTCCCTCCCTTCCTGCTTCTCTTCACCACCCCTTCAATGCACTCCTTTTTCCCCCTTTATCTACTTTTGTTACTTAAATCATGTTGCAGTAAATCAGTAAATGGACAAATAATAGCTGCACTGTAAAGGCCATTTCTCATTGCCACTCAGGCTTCCTGCATTCTGTAACCCACTGAAGCCTCTACACAAGATCCTTGCCCTAAAGCTGTGAACCTTAACCCCCTCTCACCTGCAACAATCAAACCACATGGAAAGACTTCTCTTCTGCCCCCTAGTTGTCCAGTGGACTTATCACAAAACCCTCATGGTTGAATAAAGCGCTTTGAGGTTAGTTTGATGTTAATCTTCATCCACTCCCCACCCCTCGCAACAACCCATGTTTTTCTAGTGTAGAGACCTTTACACGGTCATAACCTGAATTACATTAAACCCCTATTAGTTGAGGATTTTACCCTAGAAATCCCCTTTCTTCCTGAGAATACAATTATCCAGCAGCACCAGTCATTGTGTAGTTCTCTGTTCCCATCTAGAGCAGCAGGATTCACTCGACATTGTTCCCCGTGAAAGAACAACTCAAAGCCTATTGTTAAATGAAGCCATCTCCGTCATGTTTTCCCCTGAATTAACCGTGATCATTTTAAATCCCCTGTTTCCTTCACACTCCCCTGGCCATATCAAGCTTTGTTTAAGTCATTTAGATTACCTTCTCCTGTCCCCCCTCAACACCCCTTATCGCTCTACCCATTTCATAAATCATCAGGGCCTTCATTTTTTTCCCCCCTATCCTCCCCCTTGCCCGTTTGCTACCCCCTACCCACTGCAATCTCTCTCCTTCTCTCACCCCCTCTCATTCTCTCTCTCTCTCTCTCTCTCTCTCTCTCTCTCTCTCACACTCTCTCGCTGACTGGATCCCAGCCCCCATCTCTCTCCCTCTCTTCGCTCCCTCTCCTCAGCCCAGCTGCCTGTGGAGTTGGATGTGGTCCAGGAACAGGCAGATGGCTCTGTAATTAGAAGTGCATCTCTCCATTCCCTTTCCACTTCTCCCTGTTAAATCAAATTACAGAAAAAATCCCTTCTCTGGATTAGCATTCTTTGCAGCATAGCCTCCATTCTCTTTCTCTCTTCCTCTATCTGCCGTGTACTACAGAGGAGGAGAGGAAAAGACAGGCCGAGTGCTGGCTGATGATGTCGGGGAAGCTGAGGGCTTCTCATGTCCGTTCCCAGTCTGTTTCTTTGGAGTGCGGATATGTCCAACACTTAAGGCCCAGCGTCCATTTTTGTTAGTAATATGGTGAAAGAATGTGACTGGACTCTTTAAGGTGCTCATATGAAACATCTTGTATCATCAGCATTGTCCATTTTCATGTTTTCTGTAATCCAATCCTTTGTTGATGTCATATAGATTTTGAGGGCGCTAGTTTGAGGGTATTGCTAGTGGAGTGTTCATGGGTGTGTGTGTGTGTTGGCTCACTTGAATGCATGGTATGTGTGCGAGAGGATACTGAATGTGTTACAGGGAGGGGCTGCAGGCCAGGCAGTGCGATGTCACTGGGGTCCTGGGAGCTAGAGGAAGTGCTCACTGTGCACTGGGATTCAAGCCGTCGCTGTGCCCAGCATGGCATGGCCGCTGTGTTCTCCTCCACAGGCGAGGAGCCGGCCTGCCTCCACTGCCGGCAGACTCCCTCTTGCCATCTTGTGGCCACTTGAAGCTAGTGTAAATAAATGGGGTTTGAAAAAGCAAGCAGATTGACACCTTAATACATTGTCTCTCATGATGCCCAAGGCTACATAGGAGAACACTCTTATTTATTTATTTTTTTTACATACATAATCATATCGTAAAATATCCATGTTTAAGTACATTGTAGTGATTGTGCAAATCACAGTCCGACTGCTCACCGTCTGCATGTTTGTTTAGGTGTATGCTTCCACATCTGGTGACGAGTACGCCAGAGACAATGGAGGATATCCTGGTGCTAAGCCCGGAGCTGTCTACCCTGGCTCTTTCTATATGCAAGGTAACCTTTCACATAATATTACAGGATTACAGAACAAATTAAAACCAATTTGCAGAGATATTTTCATATTTGCAAATGTGTTTCTGCTTTTCTCAGAAGATCCCTGGTCGTCTTCTGGCTACTCTGCCATGCTGGGTAACTCTCCTCACATTGGACAGCCAGGATCCTTCTCTGCAATTAATCCGCAGGACAGGATGGTGAGTACAAATAGCCTCAATCCCATCATAGCATTTTTGTTTACCTTTTTTTCTTTATGTCATAGTCATTTTTAGCTGATTTTTATAATGTTTAATTTGTGACTGAGAGCAAAGAAATCATCAGCTTTTCAGCAGTGTCAGTTCCTTTTGTTTAATGAAATCACTTATTATTTCTGATGCATGAATGAAGTGTCTTAACATTTTAGTTACTACATATAGTTGAATAATTAAACCCTTAAACCATTAATCTTCCTTCATGAAGCTTAAATGCATTTGTCAAATTGGTTTATGTTTCTGTGAGAGGTGGCTGTGCCTTATGGAGATTGTACTTGTATCCTACTTGTATCCCTTCTCCAGAAGCGTCAACCCCTGCCTCTGTCCCCACAGAACTATCCTCTGCACGGCAGCGAAGTTAACGGCTTCCACTCAGCCCCCACCACCTACAACCACACACCTGCCATCAATGGAGAAGGCATTATGGGTAAGGAACTATTAAAATGAACTTATTCCACAAGTAGTGTCTGTCAGATTTAACTCCCATGGTCATTGGATTTTTTTTTTCCCCTTCCCAAAAACAAATTAACGGGTCATCTGACTCACATTATTTATTTTGTGTCTGCAGCCAACCGAGGCACCACAGCTGGCAGTTCAGGAGACGAAATTGGGAAAGCTCTTGCCTCAGTGAGTTATTTTTTTCTTTGTTGTTGGTTTTTTAAATTAGTGCTGGGCAATAAAACAGTTACAATATTTATCCCAAGAGTTTTATTTCCCCTGACAAAGTGAAGGTCTGTGATGTTGGACAGTTTGTCTGAAGAAAGAACAAATACGTGCAAATTCAACAGAGGACCAGGACTTCCATAAAAAATCACATAAATAACATATTTTTGTTTTTGTAGTGGCTTGATGTAAAACAGATGAATGTTCATTTTTAAATATGTTCAGTATTATAAAACATGCCCAATAATGACAAATCAGTAAAACTGAAGAATATAATAATTGTTGTGTCATGCAGTGTGTTTTATATCTATGGATACATAGTTTTGAAATGTAATTCTCCACTGATTTGAGATGCCTATTGTGATACCTGCATGTTATAGAGCAGATTTTATCTCATAGAAAAATTTGCAGTTTGGGAATTGCAGTAAAAAAAAAAGTTCTGTATTCTTCTGATGTGTCATGATGTTGGGATTTTGATGATTTCTTTCAGATTTACCCATCGGACCACAACAGTAATAACTTCTCCTCGGCTCCATCCACTCCTGGATCTCCTCAGGCGATTGCAGGTAATGTTCAGTTTTGACATAGAGATGATGGGAATGTCAAGTTGTTATTAAAAGTCAAAATGTTATACAGAGGCAATTAAAGACATTAAAAAATATTCATCTTCAGCGCCGTGATGTGTAATCTTTCATTTGGATATGAAGAAACTTGCATTTTTCATGAACGCATTATTTATCCTTTAAAAGACCTTGTCTTTATTTTACTCTCGTCAGTTACCTTGCTTTGATGCAAGATTTCCTGTCAACCAAACAGCTGAGTAAATTTTGCCAATCAGAAGGTTGGTAAACTGAGTTCAGGTGGTTTTATCCTGTGCTTTATTCTCACTCATGCAACTACAAATTTGGATAATATTTCAATTTCAGCCACAGAATATTGACATCAGTCCAATTTATTTACCTTGTTCAGTTTGATTGCGACCTTGTTTTTGGCACACAAAAATGAATCAGCTGAAATTGTTGGAACAAAAATGATCCTCTGCATGTTCAATGTCCTTTAGTGCAGAAATGTAGCTGCAGCTCCATCTGCTGTAAAGTTAAGAATTACCACTATACACTATTCCAATGTTTCTCTCTGCAGGAGCTCAGTCTCAGTGGCAAAGACCAACCACACCCAACTATGAAGGGCAACCACACGCACTGGTATGTTGAAACATTTCTGTGCTGCATTAAAGTGAATGTGAAGCAAGGTTGCCATAATATTTTTATCTAGACTTTGTATTCTTATTTCACTTAAGTCCATTGTAAAGCATTGAATTCCAACATTAATTTTAGTAAATTAATAAACTGTTTCTATATACTATGTTATATATGGCATCTTTTGGACTTGACTATTTTGTTCGCCATATTAATATCTTAAGTACACACCTCTATTTGTTTATATAGCAGAGTAAAATGGAAGACCGTTTGGAGGAGGCCATCCATGTACTGCGTAACCATGCTGTGGGCCAGGGCCCGGGCTTAGAGGGCGCTCACTCCGACATGCACAGCCTGCTGTCCTCAGTACACAACGGGGGCCTCGGGGGCCTCTCTCCAGCTTTCCCCAATGCTAGCCTTGCCCTTAGCAACAGACATCCTGCTATGGTGAGTCACCTACTGCGCTCAGATTTCATTTGTGTGTGTTTGGACTTGGACTTTTGATGGTGTGTGACAACGCCAGGAAGCAAACAAAAGTATTTGTTCATTTGATCACATACATAATACATATTAATCCCTCTGAAAAACTGCCGTTTGTTTTCATACTGTCATAGTGGAGACTGAGATTAAGTGAGGCACAAGCTCATTCCATTAGCTATTGCTGAACAAACCGTCAGCACTGAGGTTAAAATTACCATGTACTATACTATGCTATATGTTGCCCATAGTATAGTTTACTGGAACCATTAAACCACATTTATTGCATATGTATGTGATAACTTTTAGGCTGATTAGGTGCATTGATTTAATTGTGTTTATATGACAAATGGCCTATATGCATCTCGTCTAATAAACACGAAAAACGAGGGGAAATGAACATTAAAATTGTATTTTGTTAATCTCCGCAAGGATTAAAACATGTTAAACAAAGTGTATTTGTGCCATCTGCTGGCCAAAAGCAAAATAGCAAGCAATTAAGAGCAAATCAAATTTTGTGTCAAGTTGTGGCGTTTTTCTTGGTTGCTACTCTGTTTTTGCCTGGACATTGGTCCAATGTATAACATTTTAGGGAATCTCTGCAGTCTGTTTTGTGGGCTGTAGCTGTGATATGTCAGTCCAAGTGAAATTCTCAAATTCAGTGTTTCTCCACCTTCAATAGCAGGGAGGAAAACACGAGGAGCCCACAGGCCTTCCTCCCAGCAGCACCCTTCTGCACGGTCATCACGCACCCGGGCCCACACCGTCAGTTGGTCAACCAGAAGGCTTTACTAGTAAGTCTGACTAAATTTCTCAGAGTATTAAATAACTAAATTATTTACATTAGTGCAGGTCATTTGTTTAGGGAAATTGCACAATAGCAGGGCTTCATGGAGTCCTGGTAATCTTCATATTGAAATCAGATGTTTTCCTTTGTGGCAACACCAGTATGTAAATGTAGATTTTTCAGTGATCTCAGCTTAACTTTATTATTTTTCCACAGTCATCAGCTGTGTTACATCCCCTGCCTTGAGAGCTTTCAATTCTTTGGAAAATAGTCATCACATCTCTACTTTTGTCCCTAGGTCTCCCTGGTGGTATGGCTCGCTCCACACACTCCTCCAGCAGCTCAGACATCAAAAGAGAAGACAAGGAGGATGATGAAAACTCATCTGTTGCAGACAAGTCTGATGATGAAAAGAAGGAGTCCAAGGTAGCACGCAGTCGAACAAGGTAAGGTTTCCCTTACTCTGATTTCTAGTCTTTGTGCTTGTATTTAACAGCACGGAAAAAAAACGTTTTATAAAAGTTTGGGTTAAAACACCCATAAAACGCCCATTTGATAATGGAAATATCTACTGCAAGATTCTACATGTCAGCTGTCCTGTGTGTCCCACTGATTACCCAGACTATGTTAGGTATTTAACAATGTTGAAATTCCCCCTCCCTTCATGTCACGTTTTCAGAAAGGAGGCGTTGACCCTCCAGATGCTCTCTAGCCTTTCAGACCAGAAAGATGAGTAAGTTTCTCCAATAGAAGATGAATATCTTGTGCTTTGTGGGCTCATGCCAGACATCACTTAAAGCACATTTTCATGAAAATCTGACTTTTGATTGGCAAAATGATTGTTGTAAAATGACATCTTGGAATATTATTGTCCATCAATAGCTTTCAAAGGTTCTGTACCTGGCATTTGAATTTGAAGTAAACAAAATGTATTAAGCAAAACAACTGAAAAACATTTACTCCCTAAGAAAACAGCTGACACATTTTGATCAAGTGATCATTTGAAGTGGGCGATGCTATTTCTGGGATTTTTTTTTTTTGGATTCACTTTTACACAGTATACATATAACATCTCACAGTCTTATTTTTAGTGCATTCATTCAGTACAATTTTAAGTTTACAGTCCCTACTACTGATTCAAAACTAAATGCTAGCCACAGTGTACGTGTGTGGTCTGAAATGTCCTCCTGCCTGTAGCCTCATTATATCATCTCCATTTGTAAATAGTCCGGAAGAAGATGACGAGGACGTTCCACCTGAGGTGAAAATGGAGCGTGAGCGGGAACGGCGAGTGGCTAACAATGCCCGTGAGCGTCTCCGAGTACGGGACATCAACGAGGCATTTAAAGAGCTTGGGAGGATGTGTCAGCTGCACCTCAGCCATGACAAACCTCAGACCAAACTTCTCATCCTGCATCAAGCCGTCAATGTCATCCTAAATTTAGAACAACAAGTCAGAGGTCAGTCTGCAAGCAGCACACAGGATGCACAGCTATGGTCACCTTTGTTAAATACATCATTTGTTATTGTTACTTTATACTGAAAAGACCTGTTTCTGTTTTCCCTTTCTTTGTCAGAGCGTAATCTTAACCCCAAGGCAGCATGTTTAAAACGCCGTGAGGAGGAGAAGGTGTCTGGGGTGGTGGGTGAAGCACCCATGCAGCTCTCAGGAGGCCATCCTAGTATGGGAGGAGATGGCCACAACCCAGTTGGCCACATGTAACACCAGGTAGGCCCAAAAGATTGGCTACTGAAGTAATTATTTAAATACGTAACCCTGAGTGTTTTACTGATATTGATTTACGCATAATGGTCTTTTTCTTTGTTATTTATCTATCTCTGCTTTAATGATTAATTGAAATTGTTATGATTAAATGACAGTAGTCCATTTCTGTAGAATCAGTTTTGATGAATGCCCGCTGTCAGCACACCGCAGTGACAAACACATTGCATTTCCTGAGTTTCACTAGTTGAATATTCATAGTGTTATGTAGCAAGAGTGGAACGCATGGTTTTCAAGTGCCATAATTAAAAGGGCATTGCAAGTTGGAATTTCTAGAGTTCATCACAAATCACTACTGAACTACTGTAAAACCATATTTACTAAATATAAACTGAATAGATATTGCTAAAAAACACTTTTGGCCATAGATGCAATAAAACATGGGATTTGATTTCATGAATATTCTATGGATTAAAAGTTATAATAATGAATGCAATAGTTTGCATCAGTAAGCTCATTATTATCCTTAATGCTTTGTTTTTGTCTTTGTCGTATAGGAATGTTATGACATATTGTTTGTGGTCCTTCCTTTTTACAGATCTGGTGGTGTTTCCGTGGCTGTCAGAGGATGTGGCCTTAACAGATTTCTTCCACCCATTATTCACAGTGTGTGTGTGTATATGTGGACATGTCTGTGTATTGTCCGTTCAAGTTTCAAGATGCACATTCACACACTCGTACACACATGCATACTGCCAAAACTGACACAGCCTGTTTGTCGCACTCCCAACCATGACTACAAGCTCAAATGTGAAGAACTTTTTTTAGTTTTGCTTTGTTTTATACATGTAAGATTTTTTTTCTTGGTTTCCACAAGATGATGGAATACCGGAGTACTTTTTGTCCTGCCACAAATTGGGACTTCACACACTGCCGAGAGGTGCTCTTGTGAAAGAAAGGAGACCTAAACACACACAAATTGAATCAAGGATTTGTGCCTAATTGTTACATGTTTTCTATTTGACATTTAAGCAAATTGCTTTACATGTGAGGAACATTTATTGTGAGGGATTGCTTATGTGTATGAGCAATTATTTTTAATGTATGTCATTCCCAGCGTGATGGTACAGTCTTACATATGTTATGTAACCAAGCCCATAGTTGAAGTTGAATTGTCTAAATTCAGTGACCTTTCCTTGATCTCATCAGCAAATGTTTGGGGAAGGCGACGGAAAGGTCACAAGGGAAAAGTCAAAGTTTTGACAGTCCAGAAGCAGCTTATGAAAGACGGGATCTCTGACCCAGAGGCGGTCTCAGACTGAAGCCCGGTCTCATCCCACACGGCGTCTGGAGACTTGGAATAGAAGACTCCTTCCTTGAAGGTTTATGAATTATCCAAGTAATAGTCTGTCAACTACAAAACTGTTCTTCCTATTTGTTGACCATGAAGTGTAGAGTTACTCCAGAAATCCCTTGTCATAGGTTCAGGTTTTTGTACTGCTTTATGTACTAAAGCATACATAGACAAGACAAAGCACAGTTGTATAGGTTTAGGCTGGAGTTTCAGTGTCGACCTGTTGGGCATTTCAGTCCCTGAAAGTCTTGTATAAAAGCCATTTTTCAGACACTTGCTAAGTGATCAGCACCACTTAGTGCTCTTACTTACTTGAAATGGTTTACTGACAATGCCAGCAGACTTAACAGCTCCGTTTTCCCCCTTAATTGACGTTCTGTAAAAGACAAAAACTGAGTTCCTTTTAGATGGAGGGATCTCATCAGTCCACTTTTGTTCGAAGCAGACAAGCCTCCGTTTAACGGAGGCTCTCTTTTCCTAAATGAGCATTCCCACTGAATTACAGCCCCTCACCTTCCTCCTTAGTAAGTTCATCACGTCTCTTACTGAGAGAAGTGTGATGTGTAAAATCACTTCATACATTACTCTGATATGTTTCATTTTTCAAAATTAAATATATATAAAAATATATATTTTTTTGTTAGTCTATACATTGTAGATTTTTTACATAAATGGCAATATTAGTTTGAAGTTTAGAGTGTATTGTAGATGAGCTGAATAAGGGGATATTTGACATTTAAATGAAATTGTTCAGAAATTAATTCAGCATTGAACCGTGATAGCAGAGGACAAGGGTCGACAGATGAAAAATGAAAAACATTGAAAACGTTTGTTACCTACTTATTCCAGTCTAAGTTGTAAGGCTTATCATCAGCTGCCCATATTAACTTTTATCTTTCCATTTGGGTGTATGTGGACAGCGTCCGTGCCACACAGTCCTGTTGGAAACTGAGGAAAAATGTGGGAAGGGATTTTTGTCTCTAACAGTAATTATGCAACTGGTTTTTGAATGTAGCTACCATACAAATGTGGATCACCTTCATTTTCAAAGTTGTGTAACTTTTTTTTCAGTACAGTATAGTAGTTTTCATTTCATCTTTTCTAATGTCTGCTCTCAACCAAGTGGCTCTCAGTGTGCAGCTCACTTTTTAGTAGCCTGCACATTTATTTTGGAGGCAGACGTCGGTATTTGGGTGTAAGGTAATGGATAATATGGAGAACAAAACAGTGTTATTGTGATGTTATTCCCATGTCATGTCATGTTGTGAATGGTTTTTACCAACATGTAATCGCAAATGGGAGGTAGAGCATTTTGTGTGTTTAATTTCTACAAAAAGAGATGAAGAAAAAGACCTATACAAATCAATAGTGTGGCCTTTTCATTCTCAAGACTTAAGATGACATGATGGGAGAGTGATACCTTATCAGTGCCTGAACTTGTATTTTCATTTAAGACAGTTTTATTTTGTGAACCATATCATTTCATTTATCATGGAGATTAAAGAGGTACTTGTTCATTCCCCCACCCTCCCTTCTCCTAATGCTTTTTTCAGTTTTCAGGAAGAAGTTTAAATGGTATAAAGAGATTTTCTTTCAGTGTATCTAGTTAAATAAATAAATGTTACGTAGATCTTGTTTAGTTTTTATTCCTTTTTTTCTAATTATTCAACTGGATTATATTGTCCAAACTGCTGTTTTAGTTAAGGTCATGGGTCCAGGTCATGAGTTTTCTTTCTATCTGCCCTATATTGCTAAATCATTTGACATTACGGGGTTCAAGAGACACTGCTTTTGGCTCTGGTTGTCTGCTTTTGATGCACATTAACATGTTTCAGTGTATGTGTTGCTTCAATTTCAATGTAGGGAGTGAGTTTTATTTTCCGTAGTAGCTGGAGCGTCTAATGACTTGGAGCATTTGAAATTTCTGTATATCAGAGTGCGAGCCCTTTGCTGCAGTGACTTTCAATATATTTAGTCCCCAGTTTTCACCTCTGACCTTTTACTCTTCCAGCTCTTTGATGGCGTTGACAGTGACTTTTTGTGAGAAGTTTTGATCACTTCTTTCAAATAGTTGTATTTGAAGTTTTGCTTTTTATCATTACAAAAATCAATAAGTGTACTGAATATTGCCGAATATTTGTTCCAAGAGAAAATCTGACTTGATGTCATTTAGTATTCTGTGAACATCCCATTAGCCTACAAGCTACAAATGATTTCTTTGGGGGAACCTTACTTCTTAACACCAGTCCTGACGGGGACACAGTTTGAAATCTGCAAAGAAGCAACCCGACCACTGCGGGAGCACATAATGTGGATAGAAAATTACAACATTATGATGGAAAGTTGACGGGCTTGAACTTGTTTTGGTATAAGAAAGCAGTAATAAAACACTCGCTTTCAACAATTTTGTCATATCTTTGTTGAACTAAAAATGGGGGGAGACTATTGAGTGTTAAATACATTCACAGGTACAGAGCTTGACACAGTGGAGTGAGGGCACTTGACTTCTGCAGGGTCTTCAGACTGCCTCGCTCAAAAATCTTTGTTTTTGTTTTTTTGTTTTTGTTTGTTTTTTTATATATATATAAATATATATAGTTGAGAACTGTCCTGTATATAACAGTAATGTAGCAATAAATGTGCCATTTTTAATAACAGATTATACCTTTTCCAATGTCTGGCTTTTGAATATTGTATACATAAAAAGGAAAATAAAGGAAAACATTGTAATAAAGGGTTTTATTGTAGTTCGGAAAATGAATTTGTTCATATTTTCCATTGCCGGTAGCTGGCCAGGAAGCAAATGGGTTTATTAAATGCAACCAAGGGAAGACACATTCCCTTTTAGACATGAGAGCTTTAATTATATATATTATATACAGTGAATGCACAAGATCAAGTATAATGCCATTGATTTTATAAAGTTAACTAGTGCAGGTCTGCAGCATGTTGTTATTGCTGGATGATGACCAAAGACAGCTCACACAGTTTAAAACAGCTCAGTGTTGTAAACAGAGACCTTTGAAATGGTGGCCTGAAACGACCCTGCGCGGTTGCACGCAAGCAGTTTGTTATTTTTAACAGGCTTAAGAAGAGGCAGCTCGGGGTCCTTTGACAGCCATCATTTGGAGTCAAGAACTACAACTGGGAAGATCAACATGGTGCAGAAAGTGCTAAATAAAGTCGTCGGTGGCAAGTACATTGCCATTGTAAGAGCATGGTAAGTTAAAGGAATAAGTCCGGTGGCGTACGGTGCTGGGAACATATTTGTGAGTGTTTTTGTTGTGTTTATAAATTGTTGTGAGCGCTTGTGTGTCCTTCTGTGTGACCCGTGTGGCTCACAAGCTAGCTTTAGCTTAGCCTGCCAGTTTTTGTGTTATTGATTTATACAGCCGGGCTAGTTAGCATTCATGTAAAATCACCTTTACCTTTTTGTACAAATTTATATTCGTATGTATTTTATTATCCGTAATGTGTCTTTTAAGGTTTTAATGCCTGTTAAATATTGCATTATAATTTCGCGATTTAAATGTCTTTAAATATCGAAGTGCATCATTACTTTCTGAACATTGACATTTAGTCGAAATATTTGTTGGTCATATGTAGACATTATAATTAGTCTATTATACTTTCACTTTTATTAGTATTTAGTGGACTGCAGAAAAGTGTTTGTTTTTCCTTCAAATATAATGGTTTGTATTTTTTGTATTACTGCTTAGAGTTTAAGTCAATCAGAGCTCCAGTGACAGCTGTTCGTTTCAGTGTTGACTGACCTTGTAAAGTTCACAGAGACGTATTTCCTCTCTTGTACCACTAACCCTTTAACTGCTTGATTAACTGTAATCTATTTTTACCCCCTGAAGGAAGACATACATTACCTACAGATATCCAATACCCCTACTTTACCTTTAACCTTTTTTACACACAGCATGTGTCCATTCACACATTCAAAATGCAACTTTGTGCAAAAGCTAATTTTTTTTGCTCATTTTGAATAACAAATTAATTTAATTTCCAGTACAACAGAAGACTAAATGATGGTGTCACATCACTTTTTTTCCATCTGATATATGATCCATCTATTTTGACACCCCTACAGCTGAAGTCATTTGAATAGATAATTATAGAGAGAGAGATTGAGATCAGTTTTTTTTGGTCAGTTGACCAATATGTTGACTATTTGTTTAATCATTTGTTCACCATAAGAACAACTTCAATGAAGGTAATTATTTAGATTTTTGATAAATCTTTAGTAGATACATTTACTAGGTTTTTTAAATGAGGACAAATGTGTCAAAACCATTGTGTCTGTGAGGAGATTTAAAACCGTCATCACCTGAATTATGGAGCATAATTATTGTGATTGGTGCTTAAATGCCTCATATGTGAATCCCGTTGGTTTTTTTCCATCTAGGGTACCAAATTTGGTCGCCTGGGGAACAGTCGGCGGAGTGGCGCTCATTCACTTCACAGACTGGCGGTTGTTTCTAGACTATGTGCCGTACATTAAAGGGAAGTTCAAGAAGGATGAGTAAAAGTCCCCCACAACTAAATTGTGAGTGTACTGCTGTTATAACCAACAAATGGGAACTGAGCTTTCATTTACATGCTCCACTTTCAGTTTTCAGTTGGATTGCACATTATCTTTAGCCCCACCCATGTACTCTTGATAAGATGCAGACAGGTGTGGGTCACGCCAGGTGCTGTAACTGAACATTCAAATAATCGCTCTCTGTATTGGGTAAATTCGCTATCACGCTGCTTCCACTTTGCAGTTTGTTCCTCCTTATGCACAGCACAGGCAAGCCCACACAGGGAAAAAAAAACACATTACCAAACTGAAGCTTACTGTAGGCTGCAGGAGTAATGACAACTGTGCAGGCATAAAGGCTTTATGCTTCTGTCTAATCTAAAGCTTTGCAAAGGGGTCACACTAGTTTTAAAAATAGAAACCAGGTCAGTTTAGGACACAGCAAAGGTTTAGAAAACATCTGCATTCAGCATAAATGAATCAGTTCATTTCAGTTGTTTTCATTTTATTTGTTCAAATGTATTTGTGGTCTAATAGGTAGAGCTTGACTACTAAGTATAAGTATAATAGCACTAAGTATAATTTCAGTATTCTAATGCTTAAATTTCAAGCTAAATCCCTCTATCAACATTATATTGATATTTCCAAACCCTTTGCCACCCCCATTACCACCCCTGGATCCCCTGAACCCCCAACTCCGATGTGATCCCATCAGAAACCCCAACTCAAACGTGTATTTTGATGTACATTGTGCTAATGGACGGGCTGTGTGTCTGACCTACAGGACCAGAGCTTGGGATTGGGCTCGTGGGTGGATTGCTTTCACAACGCAAGCTTAAGGGGGATGCCCTGGCTCAACAATCAGTCACTGAGGGCTTGTTAGGAGTTTGGACAACGGGATGCACTCTGTTTTAAAAAAAAAAAAATAAATGAAAAATGCTGTTCGGCAGTATAATTTAATGTGAATAAATCTCTAATTTACCCCAAGGTGTCCATTTATTGTGCAGAATTCCAGCTATTTGAAATGTTTTTGTTGAACACATTTGTCAGTGAGAGAGTTTTTAAATCTGTGTTGGTGTTTTAATGCTGTATATGCAAGTCCAGCATGTTTCCAATTCGTGTACTGGATTTACTTCAAATCATCTTGTGCATGGGGAAAGGAGCTTTGTAGATCTGATATTTGCCAACTGGTCGTGGTTATTTGTACTGTAAAAAATGAAATAAATTTTTTATGGAATAAAATGCAAACATAGTGTTGTTCTAAAATTCCCCACATGCATGCTGAATTTGCACACATTCATCGGGTTATAATGACCGAGAATAAAGCCGGTTCTGTCAGACATTAATGCTCTTTTTTTATGTATCACACTGCGAAAATTTGCGTGGATAATGTCGTTCATTTCTCCCATCGTCGGAGGGGGAGGGGACTGAAAGAGGAGAGGGGAGAAGGGATTTAACATAGCGAGAGGGAGAAAACGAGATAGTGTCTTCAAGATGGATAAAAACGAGTAAGTACATCCTCTGCAGGGCAGTGAAACCACCGGTGGTGATATTAATTGTAATCCCAGCGTCTGATATCCGTGTCGTTTATCTGATCTATTTGGAAAGTGCTGTTTATCATCGATTAGGCAGATGCACTCGGTGGTCTCGCTTTTTTTTTTTTTTTGCAAATCGCACCGCTGTGGTCTTCAGCCAGGACGTTTATTTTGTTTAAAAATATCATGTATGTATTTTGTTGATTTGATTTCTCTGTATGTTTGCAGCTCGGTGTCGCTGCGTCGACAGAGAGATATTCCGACATTGATTTCAAATCGCACAAAGCAGATCTCTTTTTTTTCCTGCACCGCACACACACACACAGACACACACGCACACACAGATATGGAGACAAAGATGCTTATAAAATGGTGTCTGCGTTTTATCGACTGGATGCACTTTGCTCATTCATAAAAACCGGCTCACAGGCTGAATGACAACGGGAGGCTCCGTCGTGTTCAGGTCTGGCGTTGCTGGCTGACACCAAACTTTCGCATTTTGTGTCACCGAGCGAGCAACAAGCGAAGGAGGCTTTTATTTTTTTAACTTCACCTTGTCGGGGTGAATTTCCGTGCAGCGGCGGTTCCGCTTGTTGTCACTGCGTTTGTGTGATTAGTATTTACGGTCTCTTTGGGGGGGCAGTAGTCTAATTTATGTTTCCTGTAGGTTAACGTTGATGTCGCGTTAGTGACCAGCGTCAATGAGACTCTATGGAGTGGGTCACTTCCGGTGGAGCATTTCAAAACAAAAGACCAGCCATTAAAATGAAGTTTTGAGTGAGGTTGCTCTTTTAATTTTTTTCATGAATCTCCTTCATGTGACCTCTCTCTGGATTGAGTTAGGTAACTAAAAGATTTGGGATAATCAGACAGCGCAAGTACAAAAAAGAAATCAAACAGAGTCAAAAAAGAAATATTCTACTTAGAGTACTTATAAATACAGGACACATTGAAGACCAAAAATAAAATACAGTAGAGAGTAACGAATTCAGAATAAGTGACAGATGGTAGAATAATGAAGCTATCTGACTTTCTTTTACTGAATTCCACGTTGTGGCTTGACTTGAACGCAAATGTGGTGAACTGATGATGTTTTGGTAAAAGTTGTTTACAATTGTTCCCTTTCCTTAAAATATGTCTTATATTTGCATTTCATAAATGAAAAACAACACTAGAATATAGTACACCATGCTAGTGCAAGGCACTGATAAGCAAGTCACAATAAATGACAACTTTTTTTGCTAAATTTAACATCACGGCTTAACTGGATTGTTTGGATCAAATTGGCTGAAGTGACTATGATATATTGATACATTTATCAAACCTAGAGTCAGAAAAATATTTGTAATTTACATCAAGACTGTGTCATGCAGCTGAAAGTTTTGTAAAAATGTAGTAAGGGGGACTTTATTGATATAATTTTATCATACTACTATACTCCATCCTACCATACTTTAATTTTAATAACTTAATTTTAACATTAGTTTTCATTCAGAGTTCACATGAAACACAATGTTTCACCATGACTGAACCCTCATGCATTTATTCTGACCTTTTTAAAATATTAAAAAAAGGAAATGATATGAAATAAACTTGCAGATAAGATCAACTTTATTAATCCTGCATTGGGGAAATTCAGCGATCGTAGCAGCTCAGTAGTATGACAAGTGATATAAAATGACATAAATATACTATGTACATCCTTCATATGTACAGATATATAATTATTACAGATTACTTTTATCATATGCATTAAAAATAACTTGTGTAAAGTTTCTCAAATTCAGTGTTCATTGATAAACAGGCTTTAAATAGGATTGTGTTTTTTGCAACAATAATTTAAACTCCAAACATTCTCTGTCAGCAAAAAGTCCATTTGGATGCTTTTTTTTTGTGTTTGTTTGGGGCATATTGGAGATAATTTTTTTCTTGGATTTTGTGATGCTCCTCCATTAATAGTTTGACAAAAAAACATACAAACAAACCCCTAACAAACCGTGCATTTATTCTGACACCCCGATCCTCCCGCTTCCTGTCTCGTTCCTGGGTTGCCTCGCGGTTTGCGCTTACGCCGTCCTATGTTTTTTTTTTTTTCCTTGCGGATGTAGCCCCGGCGAGACTGGCGAGCGGTGATGTGGCCCGAGGTCCGCGGCGGAGCGATCTGCGCCGCTGACAAAGAGACGAGATGTTGTGAGCAGGCTCAGATCCCATTACCGAGGGCGCATGTTGCAACATGGTCGAAACAAAAGCGTGAGAGGCGAACATAGGCCTGCCTTCCTTAAAAAAAAAAGAAAAAGAACAAAAAAAGAGAAACCCTTAAATCCGGTTTTTCGCTGTAACTTTTTTGTAGCGGATTTCTAGGCTACTCGCGCGGGAAATGGAGAAGAAAAGGTGGGATTGCACTGCTCTCCCCAAGGGCTGGAAAATGGAAGAAGTGACCAGAAAGTCGGGTTTGTCAGCTGGAAAAAGCGATGTCTATTATTTTAGGTACTAAAACGAACGAGGGGCTTGTTTAAAAAAAATACCAAAAACAAAACAAAAACTTACAGGTGCACAAGAGTTTGCAGACGGAAACAGAGTGTGATGATAATAATAATAATAATGATGATGAAGAGGAGGGAGGGAAGAAGGGAGGTGGAGGAAAGGGGGGTCGGTGTAAAGTTTGTGATGGGAAGGGGCGGTGGAGGGTGGTGGTGGATGATGGGAAGGTAAGGGGGGGGGGTTGTTTGCAGCAAGACAAGGCCAGCCAAGTCCAACCGTGTAGACTTAGCAGCAGCAGCCCGACGAGGCCTTTCTGCTGAATAAACACCCACCCACCACCACCACCATCTTGCTTTCCTTTCACTGTCTTCTCAGTTAATGCTCTGTTATTTTCCCATCGAAGTGGACCAACAACGCCAGATTTGTTCTCATTTAGCAGAGGAGAAGAGCAAGATGAGGAACAGAGGCAAGAGAGGGGGGAGGCGGGTCGGTTGTATAGTCTGTGGTAGGCTAACTGTACCATCCTATGTTACTATACTGGTGTTGACCGTGGTTGTGTGATGTAAGAGACATTTTTGCATGCGTTACGAGCACGTACGTATCCGCCCACAGTTGTTCCTTTTGTTGGCCGTGGCTCAGGCTAAAAAAAAAAAAAAGATATTGTTTCTCCCTCCAGCGGAGGTACAATGTTTTCATTCTGGTCTGATGTGTTACATTGTGATCACCGGTCCATAGAGGTCCATTTTAAAGCTGTTATCCAATGTTGAGTATGTATTTATACATAGCTACTTATAGTTAGTTAGTATACTAAACTGTGTGCAGCTTGTTGTTATAGATTATTTTGTGAAAAAAAAGGGCATAGGTAGAGTGTTCATCAGAGATTGCATCCATTTCACAAAGTAATGTGATTTCAGTGTCATTGCCCACTTGAATGTGCTCTGCTTCTGTTTGCTTCTGACTTGTTGCATGTTGCAGTCCATGTGTGTGATTTTCTGTCTGCCGTGTTATTGACGTGTGCCCTGTCTGTTTTGTTTTGTTTTCCCTGCTTTCCCTTTTCGTCTGTTTGTTGTTGGGGTTTTTTTTTCTGTCTCGGTGTCTTTTCTTCTTTTTGTTGTTGTTCTTTATTTATTATAAATTATTTTGTAAGAGATGATTATCAGTATAGTTGTTTCTTGTGTCTCTGCCTCTCTGCCAGTCCATCTGGGAAGAAGTTTCGGAGCAAGCCTCAGCTGGCCCGTTACCTCGGTAACCAGATGGACCTCAGCTCCTTCGATTTCCGGACGGGGAAGATGCTGATGAGCAAGCTCAACAAGAACCGCCAGAGACTGCGCTACGATAACAACAACCAGAACAAGGTGAGACCAACGGGCTCTCGTTGACCATACGCTGACACACGGACACAGATGGCGGTGGACACTGTGTTTTGCACGAGGACACAATCTCTAATCGATTTAGCCCCCTCATAAACATTAAGTGCAGACTAGAATTTCTTGTTTAGCTGCAATTTGTGGGAGTTTGGTTGCTGTCCCTCAGTTACATCGTCAAACAAAAATGTGTTGTTGTGGCACGAAGCAACATTTTATATTGCTTGTTAAACGGTTTTCAATGTTGACATCAAACTACTTAACTACGTAAAATTTAAATATAATCTACATGTATGTTAATTAGACTAAAAAACTGCTTCACTGATGCCTTATTTTAACATCTGAAAAGGGCTCCTCCACATCAGAGGTGAAGAATGGTTAGTAAAGGAGCAGGTTTATCTTTGTCAGTCATCTTTATTGGTCAGGTAAATATATGCATGCAAGGAATTAAACTGAGTTTTTATAATGCTGTCTTTGTACGTATATAGAAATACAGAACAAGTCCTACAAAACACAAACAACATGAAACACATTCTCTCATCCGCTCTGTCTGTTTTGATACTTTTAAGGGCAAACCTGACTTGAACACGTCGCTCCCAGTCAGACAGACGGCCTCCATCTTTAAGCAGCCTGTTACCAAGGTTACCAACCACCCAAACAACAAAGTGAAGACAGATCCTCAGAAAGCCGTTGACCAGCCCAGACAGGTGAACAGCCTCTGACTGTTAACATCGCCCCACACAAACCTGAAATGCATGTTATCTGATACTGTTGCATCTTTGTAACTTGATGAACCAGTCTTCCAGTTCCAGTATGTTGATGGTGACTTTGTTTGTTCAATTTTTGCTGTCCAGGAGACAGTTTAATTTAAACAGTTGGGTTTTCCAGTGCAAAAACTGCCTGCAGGTAATTTTCTTTTTGGTCTGCAGCTGTTTTGGGAGAAGAAGCTCAGTGGTCTTAATGCGTATGACATTGCAGAGGAGTTGGTGAAAACAATGGAACTACCTAAAGGCCTGCAAGGTAACAGATAAACTGACTATTGATTGTTCCAACAAAATAAGCAGATTATATTCTTAAGTGTCATTTTGGTCTCCTTTATCAGTCAGTATTGCTCAGTGGTAGGTCTGTGTGTAAGAACTAATCCTGAGCGTACTAACAGCTTTGGATGTTCCTTCAAAATGTCTTCTGACCTCCCGGTGGGTCCTGTAGGTGTTGGTCCAGGCTGCACAGATAAGACTCTCCTGTCGGCCATTGCGAGCGCCCTGCACACCAGCGCAGCTCCCATCACAGGTCAGCTGTCTGCGGCTGTGGAGAAGAACCCGGGAGTCTGGCTCAACACAGCACAGCCACTGTGCAAGGCCTTCATAGTCACTGATGAAGACATCAGGTGGGCCATCACCTTCACATGAATTACCTGTTTGCTTCTCAGTGTTATATTTTCTTGCTTGCTTGGTTGGATCCAAAGTGCAGTTCCTGTTCCTGCTCAGATCTCTTTCGACTGTTTAAAAAGGGGAAACAGCTACTCAGGCACTTTGAATAATGTCATATGTTATCTGTTTCACCAGTTCATGAGACGTTTGCTTCCATTTTGTATGCCAAAGCATGATAACGATTATAAAAGAGCTAAATCGCAAGGAGAATGGAGACATTTCCCACATTAGAAAAGACCTTGAAGCCTTTGTCGTCTTTCAGTCACCCACGGTCAAACAAGTCGGGTCTGTTCAGAAATCCTACAGTCTGATACAAGTGACCCTACTCTTTGTAAAAATGCACCATCTGTCGTGTGCTGATTCAGTAGCTGTTATAGGCAGCTGTAACTGCCAACTGTAACTGCTTCCTGTTGTGTTCATGTGTAGGAAACAGGAGGAGCTGGTGTACAGTGTGAGGAAAAGGCTGGAGGAGGCACTGATGGCTGATATGTTGGCCCACGTCGAGGAGGCCGCCAACGAGGGAGAGGCTCTGAAGGAGGAAGGCAACGGCAGTGAAGATATGGAGAGCGTATAGCACAGGTTGGTGAAGCGAGAACTAGGCCTGTCAGAGAATTTAAGAGTGTGTAGTGCCAAGTAGACAGTGTTTTACCTTGTAATCGGTGAGACATAAGTAACTTATTCATTTAATGTTAAAGTCGGTTTGTGGAGGTAAAATAGAACCTTTTTCTAGATTGTTTCAGCTCAAAAGCAAATCATGACTTTTATATTTAATACACCACATAACAATCCAAAAAAACTACTGAATTTTTATGTTATTTCTAATTGTCTCCCCCCCTGTAGGGTTTTGGAAATCCAGGTTGGTTTTGTTCAACACCTGCACACAAACACACGACCCTAAACAGTAGGAGCCCAAGAGCAGTCCACCCCTGATGAACTGTCCCTTAGTATCTGCGGCCAACTTTAGACCTTAACCTGAGTTAGACCGGTCCCGAACAAGCCTAAAAAACTGTCTTAACCTTGGGAACACTTGGAGTTTCAAACGCGTCTCTTCATCTTTTAACTCCACTGGACGGGACTCCGCGACTCCAACGCCGATCGAGTTACTCAACATTTTCCTGAGCTCAACTGATTTTTGACCAAGACATTTTAAAATATTTAAAAACAAAAGAAATGACATGAAATGAACTTGAATATTAAGAATAACTTATCAACAGTTTGTCACATTCAGTGTTTGATGATAAAAGCGACAATCATGTGAAATCCAAACATTTTCTGTCAGCAAAAAGTCGATCTGGATGCATTTCTTTTTTGTTGGTTTTCAGCAGGTTGGAAATGAATGTTTTGTATTTTTGACATGTCTCTCTCTTGAATTTTGTGATGCACTCCATGAGTAGGCTGACACAAAAACGCACAGACCGTCTTTTGTGGCGGAACCAGTTGAGATGTGAATACACACATGTTGAGCTAATGTAAGTTGGCCTCAGCGCTGATGTCACTGATACTGATGGTATAGTTTCAATCCCTTGTACATCCACTGGAGGGGACAGAGTCAAGTTTTTGTTGCTGAAATTTCAAGGAAATATTGTCTTTTGTGTCAGCTGTGTTATCCTGTGAGTCATGTTCAGTATTGACCAAAGAGGAGACATGTCATTTTTAGGGAGGGTGTAGGTTGGCTGACGCACGTGTAACTAAAAATCTGTTTCATATTTTACCGTCAGAGATCATATTAGCTCTGCGGTACAACTAAATAAGAGAAAGTAAAAGGTACACATGATGGGGCTTAGCACAATGAGGAAGAAATGACTTGAAACCTCTTGGTTGTACAATTATTACTGTTTTTAACTCTCATCATCATAGGTGCTTACTGATGTTGTGAAACATTGCTGTTTTAGTGCCAAGGCTTTGTTTCTGTCACAGCTTCAGTTCACATTTTGTTTTTTTTGTTTTTTTTATGTGTCAATGTTACCACACACATACTGCCTCCTCGTAAACCCACGCACAAAATTGGTAACGCCGCAAATTACAGTTCAGACTTACGTCATTTCATTTCTTCTCTGATTAATGATTTTGTATATTTTATCCTTTATCAAGGTTTGATGGTGAATAATGTAAAGTCCAATCCACGAAATTCCAGTATCGATATCAGCAGGTTGATTGCTGAAATGAATTTGATTGTATTACTTAATAAAATGAGTCAGTATGTCATTAAGTCTGCTCCAAGTGTGTCTTTTTTTCTTCTTCTAAAAGTACCGGTCGGTAATGATTCAAACTCTCTACATTCACTTGGAGAAATGTCTCCATCCAATCACTGCATCTTCCTACAGATTAACAGTTAACTTGACAGTCCTCCTGCCTCCGGCTGAGGCTGGACAAAGTGCAAAATGCTGTCAGCAGGACACAAAGTGGCTCTCCTGCAGAAGTAGAGAACATGGCTAGTTCTTCAGAGGGACCTGAAGATATTTTGCCCTTTTAAATAAAATGAAAAAGCTTTTAACTTGTTAAGATGTCTTCAATGGAGCTATACAGCAAGGTAAGACTGACTTGAATTGTTTAATTTTTATTTTTGCATAGTTTAAGTGATGTGCCCTTTAGAATTCATTGCTGCTAGGCATACAGCTTGTGGGACCTTTAAAAGAGGCGGAATGATGTTTGTGATTTAAAAGCAAATGTTGCAAAAACAACATGTTGCTTATGATGTGTTACTGTGTTTTTATGACATATCTGGTATGCATTTGTCAGCCTTTCCCAGTTATATAAATTTTCATAAAATCTCCTATAGTATCCAAATGATTTAATTTCCTCATTGTTGCGTGTTCTTGAGCTGTAAGTTAAAAATTAATGAGAAACTTGCTGTAGTAAAATGTGAAAAAAGCATTTTTTTTAATTCTTGTGTCTGCAAAGGTGGTGGCCAATATTGTCTAAAATTGTAATGATGTGGATCCAGATTTGGGTTAAATAATGGTCACATTAATAAGCAAATTAGGTATGTCAGAGGCAGATAATGGCTAATCCATGCAGGCCATTTAGAGCAGGATGACCAGTGTTAATTTTTAACACTGTTTAGGAGCCTTTTATGCTGATGGGTGACAAATATCTTGTCTGGGTGGGACCAGGAAGTGCTGCATGTACCTGAAAAGTGTCGGGACAAACAATGATGCAAACATTATGCAATGCAAATCTCATGTACATGTTGAATGTGTACAGCAGGCAATATTTCTTTTTTTACCTCTATTATTTCATGTGACTTTTTAAAGTTATCAATATGCCTGAAACAGTCTGCTCCTTTGGTAGGGAGCCAGTGTGTGGATTCCTGACCCAGATGCAGTGTGGGTGTCAGCCCTGCTCCTCCAGGACTACAGTCCTGGAGAGAAATATCTGCTGCTACAGCTCACTAATGGGAAGGTGAGACAATCACCTGGGTACCCTTATATTATCCAAACATTGGTGTGAACGGTTAAGTATCATTATCCTCATAAATCCTGCTAACCTCAAATGTGCTCTGTTTAATTAAAATACTCTCACAACAAGAACTCCTAACTTCCTTCTCCATTGGTAGGATGTCCATTACCCAGTGGCGTCCCCCTCTGATCTCCCACCGCTGGGGAACCCCGACATCCTGGAGGGGGAAAATGATTTAACTGCTCTCAGCTTTCTGCATGAACCTGCCGTCTTGCACAACCTCCGGGTTCGATTCCTGGATTACAGCAGCATCTACACGTACTGTGGTGAGCACTGAAGGGGCTAAAGCAGACAGCTGAGAGAGTAAAGTGGGATGACAGCATGAGCAACACGTCCTGTACATGTGATGGCAAGGTGCCAGCAACAGGCAGCTTCTGTGTGCTTCTGTCTGCATGATTATAGCTCATAATGTCAACTATATTACAGCAGGTCAAAGGTTGAGTCAGGGAGGCAACTCCCTTACTGCAGCTAGTTTAAGAAGCAATGACAAGTTTGTTATAGATGTTTTTTAAATCTCACTTTGTCCATTTTACTGCAAGCTTACTCTAAAGTAATGTGGTTTTGTTCTTAAAGTTGATGCTTTTTAGTCTTAAATTCATTAAATGCGACAGTTGTGATGTTGTTTGACGTGATGTTTGATTAAAAGACACAGTGAGTTTTAGAATTGTTCTCTTCATGATTATCTACGTTTGCACTGTGAATGCTCCAGTTACTACATGAACACCATTAAAAAAAATTCAGTGCATTTTCTAAACAGACAAATGAAATGAAACTTTTACAATATATTTAGTAGCCAACACCTTAATTAATATCCACACTCTCATGCTGATGTTTCTTTGTTTTCCTGTAGGTATTGTATTAGTGGCCATCAATCCTTATGACCAGCTCCCCATATATGGAGAGGAGGTGATTGATGCGTACAGCGGTCAGGACATGGCCGACATGGAACCTCACATCTTCTCTGTGGCCGAGGAAGCCTACCGCACCATGACCAGGTCAGAGGTCAAAGGCCCAAGCCTGTGTTGTGACAGCCAGGAGTGTTTACTGACCCTCGTTTAGATATTTCCCGTGCTGTCTAGCTTATACTTTGAACTTGCAACAACACTGACGGTCCCAACAGAGCTTCATTTTATGCGATCTGATAGTTACACTATCTTTGTGTATAGGGAGGAGAAGAACCAGTCTATCATCATCAGTGGAGAATCCGGCTCAGGGAAAACTGTCTCAGCCAAATTCACCATGCGATACTTCGCTGTGGTTGGAGGAGCAGCACAGCAGACCAGCGTGGAGGAACGAGTTCTGGCCTCCAACCCAATAATGGAGGTGATGGATGCTTGAATAGATTTTGTTGCTTTTCCTGTCATTTATGTTTTTTAAAGTTTTTTTAAACAACACTTTATTTTTTGTCTACAGTCTATTGGGAATGCTAAAACCACTCGAAATGACAACAGTAGTCGCTTTGGGAAGTACATCGAGATCGGCTTTGGGAGAAAAGGGGACATCATTGCTGCAAACATGAGGACGTATCTCCTGGAGAAGTCGAGGGTTGTCTTTCAAGTAAGCTGATGATAAAAACGTTCCATTATTTTGTTAAGAGATGAAATGTTACTCCAACAAATGAATGTTGAACATTGTCTGTTGTGTCTATTTAAGGCATCAGCAGAGAGGAACTACCACATCTTCTATCAGCTGTGCGCCTCCAGAGAGTTGCCGGAAATGAGATCCTTTAAACTGGGTGAGCTCATCAAAAAATATTACTACTTTTTTAAAGTGTCTGCATTATGCATTGTATATTATAGTGTCCATGCCACATGCACTCTGACTGTATTTTTCCTCTAGATGCACCTGAACGTTTCCGCTACACCAGCCAGGGAGGAGAGATGGAGATTCCTGGCACGGATGATTTGTCAGACCTCGAGCGCACTCGCAGTGCTTTCACTGTTCTGGGTTGAGTATTTTGCAGTTACACACACACACACACACACACACACACACACACACACACACACATACTTGTACTTCTATACCTGCAAAGAATTTCAGTGACATATTACATTCCCTGGCCAAAATGTCCTCACTTTCCAAAAATTGTTCTCACTTCAAAGGTCTAAAGCTCAAAATGGTTCTCACACCAATAGCTGTAAAAGTTCATACCCACACACACACACACTGACACACACAGTGTAAATTCTCATACTTTTGTGTTTGAACTCGGGGTAATATTTTTATGGAGGTGAATCATGTTGTTGGTTATGAAGATAAAGTAAAATGATTGGTGTATTTGTTACAATTGCAGGTGTGCAGCCTGACCAACAGATGGAGCTCTTCAGGATCCTCTCAGCTATCCTGCACTTGGGAAATGTCAACATCCAAGCCAGTGGGCGAAGTGCTGACCGGAGTTACATTGAAGTAAGAGTTTTACCTCTGCCCTGGAGGGCTTTGGCTCTCCCATAAACACATTTCTCTCAACTGTCTCACTATTTTCTCTATCAGTACAGATGCTGTATCAGGTACACGAGTCCTTTGTTTTTTTCTCAGGCAGACGAACGTTCTCTGGCTGTCTTTTCCAAGCTGTTGGGAGTGGAGGGGCCTCAGATGGCCCACTGGCTGTGTCATCGCAGACTGGCTGTAGGGGGAGAGATGCTGGTCAAACCCATGTCCGGGCAGCAGGCCGTAGAGGCCAGAGACGCACTGGCCAAACACATCTATGGCCAGCTGTTTACGTGGACTGTCCAGAGGCTCAACTCTGCTCTGTGCACCCAGAGGGCAAAGGTCAAATCTTTTATAGGAGTTCTAGATATATATGGGTGAGTGGTGAGATCTCTGTCACTGGATACTGGATTCTACAAAGTTAGTTTAATCGCACCAGAAATAACAAGCAGTGTGTCTTTTCTCTCGGAACAGGTTTGAGACTTTTGACCGTAACAGTTTTGAGCAGTTCTGTATAAATTATGCAAATGAGAAACTGCAACAGCAATTCAACAGGGTAAGACTTATTTCTGTCCCACTGTGTTTTGGTGTGTGTGTGTGTGTGTGTGTGTGTGTGTGTGTGTGTGTGTGTGTCTGTGTACACTAGAGTTATTGCACATTGCCAGTAGCCAAATTATTTTTATCAGACTCCTCAGCCCTATCACGACTGCAATGCATCATCACAAACTCTAATAGAGTTTAACTGAATTATGATAATACAGCAACAGATGATTCATTCCATCTTTTTACGTCAGTGTTGTTCTCAATTTAATGCACACTTTTATTCATGTGTGACGTGCGCCTTCTCTCCTACAGCGTGGTGAATTTTCTTAGACTTGAAAAGTTTCCTAAATCACATCATATTGTTCTGATTTCAGGGAATAATGTTTTGTCTTACTCACAGTTATAAAGTGGAGGAGGAAGTGCTGATGGTCAGTCCGTCGTAGCCGAGCTGGCCTCCTGTCAGTGCTCCTCCTTTTTCTGCTTCATCTCGATCTTTAAGTTTTCTACTTTGATCCTGTGCTTGTCTGCAGCACGTGTTCCACTTGGAGCAGGAGGAGTATGTGCGGGAAGAGTTGGCTTGGAGCAGGATCGAGTTCAGTGACAATCAGCAGTGCATCAATCTCATCGAGGGACAACTGGGCCTGTTTGATCTGTTAGATGAGGAGTGCAGGGTCAGTCATGCCTCCTCCCTCTCGCCCACTTTTTCCATCTGTTCGTTCTTCTTTTTTTTTTTAAATCTTTTTTTTAGTTGGGCAGTCAACCCTTCATGACCAAGATTCCTTCTATCAGTCTCATTAGGCTCAATCTTTTGCTGTAATTAAGTTAAACAAAAGAATCTCTGTAGTTATCTAATACAATGAATATTTTTTTCTGCCATTAACATATTGGTATTAGTGATCTCATGTTAATTTGTGGTCATCGTCTTTGTTTCTGCACCCTCAGATGCCCAAAGGCTCAGATGAAAGCTGGGTACGGAAACTGTATGACCAACACCTGACCAGCAAGCCCCACCCTCACTTCCGGAAACCTCGCATGTCCAACAGCGCCTTCATCGTTCTGCACTTTGCTGACATGGTGAGTGATGACGGCCGACGCACCGATTCAAGAGAAACTGTAATATCATTTTGTACCACTCTGCAATGTGACTCTTTGTATTAACAGCTGTCTTTTCTTCATTAGGTGCAATATGAATGTGATGGCTTCTTAGACAAGAATCGAGACACAGTCTTTGAGGAGCTAATTAACATTCTCAAAGCGAGCCAGGTGCATTTGTTATGCATTCAGTTTCACAAGTTTGTTCAGTGTCTGTGTGATGAGGGGATGGCTAACTTACGTTTGTGTGTGTGTGTTCATTTGTGTGTCAGTCTGAGCTGGTGGCTGAGTTGTTCCAGCAGCAGGGAAATGTGTCCTCTGCGGCCAATGGAAGTGTTCGCTCAGGAAAGAGAGCCACCAGAGAGCATAAGCTGACGGTGGGCTTCCAGGTGAGCTGTTTGGACTTTGTTTTTTAGGTTGTCCTGTCGAGAATTTGTCAATAATGCTTTATGGTTTTTGTTCGCTCTCAGTTCCGCCAGTCCTTACAGATGCTAATGGACACTCTCAACAGCACCACTCCTCACTATGTCCGCTGCATTAAACCCAACGACCTCAAAGAACCTTTTATGTATGTCTTTGTTTGGCTTGTCTCCTCAAAATTTAAAGTTTATGCAGTTGCTTTTTTGTTTTATCTGTGTGTGCGTGTGTGTACCAACCTAACAGCCTGGCTTTGTTAGGTTTGACCCCAGGAGGACAGTCCAGCAGCTGAGAGCCTGTGGGGTTCTGGAGACAATTCGCATCAGTGCTGCAGGTTATCCATCCAGGTAGGACTTTGCATGTCTTAAAAGTCATGTAAAGAAAGTCAAATAAAGGAGAATATCAGCAGTTACACTTCTCTTCATGAATGAAAGAGACACATGGAGAATTTTCCAAAAACACCTTAATCTTAAAGGACTGTAGATTTTTTTAGAATGACAAATATTGCAAATATTTGTGTTTAATAGCCCATTAAAGCTAAGATTGGTAACTTTGAAGAAACCAGCAAAAGTAAGGTGGATTTTGAAAGTGTCTGACCAACACTATTTCAAAATCTTTGTTTCCAGATGGACGTACGAGGAGTTCTTCAGCAGGTACCGTCTTCTTCTTCGAGGTCCTCAGAGCCAGGAGCAGGCCCAGGCCTCGTGCAGGCAGGCCCTCCCCCAGCTTATCCCAGACCCGGACCAGTACTGCTTTGGAAAGACCAAAGTATTCTTCCGGGCAGGTCAGGTGGCCCTCCTGGAGAGGCTGAGAGCGGAGAGGCTTCGCATGGCTGCCGTGATCATCCAGAGCCGAGTCAGAGGATGGCTGGGATGGATCAGATACACGAGGATTCGCTGGGCAACTGTTACTATACAGAGATACTGCAGGGGAGCTCTGGCCAGACGGTGAGGACTGAAAAATAGTATGACAGATAGAGGAATATATTTGATGTGTTCACCTATATTACACTCACTGCACTATTTGATGTGTCCTCTTCCAGACTTATCTTAATGTATGAAACTATGATTGTCCAATTTAAGATGATGATGACATTCGGTGTTAAATTTCTTTTTTACACATATATAAATTAATTATTTATTCAGGTGAGTTACACAAAAATCAAGTCTGGTAGGACAAAACTTTAAATGAAATGCTCTGCACTTTTGTCATTTCGGCTGCAGACTGGCACTGACCCTGCGCTACACCAAAGCTGCATTAGTGATCCAGAAGACTTTCCGCATGGTGGTGGTCAGACAGTTGTTCCTCATGATCCGACAGGCCACCATCACCATCCAGGCATTCACCAGAGGCACACTGGCACGCCGCAGATACAGACTGGTGAGTGTTTCAATGCATCTTCAACCACCTCATTTCTTAAGTTGATCATTAAAAAAACCTGCTCTTGCCCACTTTCAGTGTGTAATATAGTCACTTATTTGTGTTAAGTGAACTCTAAATGCTGAGTTAAACAGTCTTAACCTCAATTGATGAAAAATTTAAACCCTTGTCTCCCTCCTCAGTTGGTGGCAGAGCAGGCTGCTGTGCTACTCCAGGCGAGATTGCGTGGGTGGTTGGCGAGGCGGGCGTACAGGCGAGTGCGTGCGGCGGTGGTGTTCATGCAGTGCTGCGTGCGCCGCAGGGCAGCCAGGAGAGAGCTGCTGAAACTGAAGACGGAGGCCCGCTCGGTAGAGAGATACAGAGAGCTCAACAAGGGCATGGAAGTCAAACTGATGCAGCTGCAGCTCAGAGCAGACCAAGAGGTGAGTGAAGGGGGTCCTGTGATCCTGTGATGTGATCCTCGTAACATCTAAGACATCTTGTGTCAGGATGTTATTGATAAAACTGTGCTTGCATGTCTCCAGGCGAGGGAGAGAGCAGCTTTGAGAGAGACTCTGCATGCAGAGCGAGAGGCCACCAGTGCTGAGCTGGAGGTCTTGAGAGCGACGATACAGAAACTAGAGGGCCAAAAACATGAGAAACCTCAGCCCTGCCCCGTCATCAATGAGAAGGAAGTGGAGGAAAGAAAGAGAGCCGAGGAGAAGGCAGCACAGGAGATCCTTCAACTCAAACAAGTAGGTTCCCCAAATCCTGACACATTTCAAACTGTGCTGCTGATCGTGGACCAGAGAATACAAATGGTTTCGTAATAAACATTTTTTAATAGTTTATTCTGATTCTCTTTCATTTTTCAAGGAGTTAGAAGGCCTGCAGAGAGAACGGGACAATTTCTGCAAAGAGAGAGAGGAGCTCTGTGCTCGCTTGCTTGAGCAAGAAAAAGCACAAGAAGGTAAGTTCTCGCTTTGCAGCATCTGCATTACTTCACAGATAAACACTCAGTCTCCTTCCTTTCTGTGTTTTTTTTTTTTCTTTCTGTGTGCGCAGAGTGCGTACAGCAGGCTGTGTCTCAGGCGAGTGCAGCTCTGAGGGCAGAGCTGGATGATGAGAGGAGGAAGTATCAGGGTCTCCTGAGAGAATTCACCAGACTGGAGCAGAGATATGACAACCTCCGGGAGATGAGTCTGCTCACTGAGGTTCATAACTACACACACAGCCACACTTAAGTAGTTGGATACTTACATACTTAAATATAAAATACTACTAAACGAACTCCATCTCTATTCCTGAGAATATTTTTTTACCCCTCACAACAGCGCACCAAGGGCCACAGAAGGACGGACTCCACTCAGAGTCTGAGCTTGGAGCCTCCCTCCCCCACTCTGCTGTCACCCCAATCTCTCACCCCGCTCTCCCTGTCACCCTTCCCATCTGCCTTCCCTTCCCCGGAGGAGGTCCGCAGAGTCAGCGTGACGTCCCCAACCCTGGAGACGAGAGTCTCAGCGTGGAGCTCTGAAACGCCGATGGTGAGAGAATGTAGGAGAAGGAGAAAGAAAACTCAAAGAGGAATGTCACAAAACCTCAGTCAACTTTGTTGGAAAGCACACATTTGATGAGTAATTACCCACAGTTTTGCATGTGCTTAAATGTCACAGTATGTTCATGTTTGTGTTAACAGGATCAGTTGATGGAGAGGATGGACGTGGCCAAAGACCCGGCGGTGAAGATGAAAGGAGAGGACCTGGCACATGCTTACGACGCTGTGCGAGTGGCCAACAAGTCCGTCAGCTCTTCTCATTCATTCCTATCTTCTTATCAACTCGCTTCCCTTTGAATTTTATGCTATGATTTATATTTGGTGGTTGAACTTTGTGATCTTGTTGTATCTCTTGGCTTGTCTTGTGTCAAGGTTTCTGGAGAGCCAGCTGCGTCCCCGCAGTCAGTGGGATGAGGAGCTGGAGGCTCTGAGGGGCCAACTCAGTCAAGCGATCTCTGATTCATCCTCTGCTACACAGCGACAGGTATCGATTTGTCTGGTAAAAAAAAAAACAAAACAAAAAAAACTGCATCAGTTGTTTAAAAATTGTGACAAAAAAGTATTGTGGTCTTTATTTAAAGATACATTTGGGCACATTTTTATGTCGCACCTTTGCTTTCCCTCATTATGTTCTCATCTTCTCAAAAATCCCTTCTTACCCTTTTTTCATCTTCTGTTTGACATAATCGTTCTACTTAATTTCACTTACTTAAATGTTTCTCCTGAAAGTCAGCTTGCTTTAGAGTATCTGTGGTATGCCAGAAATCTAAAATGTAAGTGTGTCTGTGTGTGAAGGGACTGCAGGAACTACTCGAGGCCAGAGAGCACGAGTGTGTCAGACTGAGGAGAGAGCTGAAGGAGCTTCGAAACACAGTCTCACTCAGACGCCTCCTGACACAAGGTAACATCTCATCAGAAACTGGGCACAACCTCGCTCCACTGCTGAATTAAGTTTCAAAAATATTTTTTGCTTTTTTCCTACATCTTATCAACCACATGCTGCATCTTCTCTTACGTCTCTGTAGTCTCCTGCTGGTGCTGCTGTGTCAGCTGTTTGTGTCGTGATCTTTTCTCTTTCTAGTTCTCCCATCAGCTTTCACCCCAGAGGCCTCCTCCTGTCCACCCCGACCAAAGCCAGCAGCAGTCACCGGTTTACTGGAATGTAGAAAGAAAGACGAAAATAAGCTCATCAAGAACCTCATCACAGGTGAGCTTGTCTGCCGTACTCATCTTTTTTTTTGTTTGTTTTTTAACCCTGTGGGCGTATTATGATTCCCAAATCTTTATGAGTTTATATACAACATGGAGTAATATATTTTTGTGTAATTTAGCAGGATGGTAATATCAGGTAGGAAAGAATACCAGAATGTACTTTTTAACTTTCACTTATTGTTTGTATGTTCTTAAGATCTTCTTCTTATTATCAAAGTGAACTGACAAGCAGAGATGGAACCTTATTTTTGTTTGTCCCTCCAGAGCAACATTAATAAACCTAACAACACTAACAAGACTAAATTCAGGTTTTATTGTAAATCTATTCTGCATCCATAGCAGAAACTTTAATACTTCTAATTCTTTATATATGTAAGTTCAGGAGATTAGTTTGAGTCAGTGGCTAGCTACTATTATAAAAAATAAAAAATATAACGTTAGATACCATATATACCAGCTTTCCATGAGATATTTTGCTCTTTAAACACACAGTTTCATGTTCGCAATAATGTAGAATACAAGCTTTACAAAAATACAAGACATTTGACCAGGTACAATATTAAGTTAAACTTTATTTATTTACTTTTATTTCTTTATTATTATTATTAGTAGTAGTAGTAGTAGTAGTATTGTTATTATTGTTGTTATTATTATCATCAACATCATCCACATTATTATTATTATTTATATATTTTTCATCTATATATCTGCTGATTATTTCTGTTTTAGGTGTGTCCAAAAGCCCAAAAATCATAAGTTTATTACTACATAAGTGAAAGAACAAAGCAAATTGTCACAAGTAGGAACCTGGGCGTGGCTGATATTTGTACCTTTTATTTCCTTTAAGAATAATGTAGTAAGAATTCCTTTAATAATGAATCCATTAACAAGTAAACGGCCAATCAATATTCTGTTATGAATGAATTGATCATTTCAGCTTTAATTGTGTTTTTTGTCCTCGTTTTGAATTTGTGTGGATACGTAAGACTATCATAGTCACTCTTTAAAGATATTTCACAGTTTTGTAGTGTTGCCCTGCACTCACAAAAACAAACTTTTTACTGTAACTCTTCTGTAGCTGACCTGGCTGTGTTGCCTCTGCCATTGCTGCTCTCTCTGTCTTTGTTCCAGACATCCGTGCTGTCAGCGCCCTGTCTCTGCCTCCTGGTCTGCCTGCCAGTGTGCTCTTCCTGTGCGTTCGTCAGGCCGACTGCGGCGGGGACCAAACTCAGGCTCGCTCCCTCTGTAGCGCCGCTGTCACGGCTATCAAGGCAGCTCTGAAGGTAACCTGTGGACTGAATCTGCTCCACGCACCATATGGTTCAGCTTTTAATTTGTGAGGGCAGATCACCTCACGTCGGGTAGGCTGTCACTCACGGAGAAGCGACGACAGCTGACTTTGAAGTACTTTCCTGTGATTGTTGCAGATCGTTTTGTCCTGTGTGCATGTCCTACCCCAACAATCTGACCGTTTAAGAGAAAGGACACACAGAGACAATAGCACTTAGATTCAATTTTGTCACATCAGTATTAATCTTTAAGTGAAAATATTATGTGTTTAATCTTATCTGTCCCTGCAGAAACACAGTAATGACATTGATATGACAGCTCTGTGGCTGAAAAATGCCTGTGTGTTGCACGACCTGTTGACCCAGCACTCCCCAAAACAGGTAGGATGAACATGATTTCATTATGATCTAGATGTTATTAATGTAGAGCATCTTTGTTAGTTTTTCCAGATGTTGGGCATTTAATGATGTACATGAACGTATGACAGGATTGACATTTCAAGATGACGCGGTGCTAGTGGCAGCCTGTTGAAGCACCTTAGGGTACTCAGACATTTTACTAATTTCTTGTACTACCAGCAGTAGTATACTATTTTATGTTATTATATTTTTTTGCATTTTAATGTATCTGGCTGCTACGACAACTTAATCTTAATAAACTTAATCTGATTACTTTTCAGACTCCTGACTCAGGTGAGTTGGTCCCACTCACCACTGACCTGAGTGACTTGATCCGCGCTCTGAGTGACCTCTGCATTCAGGCCTATCAGCAGCTGCTCTCCATCACCGAGACACGTCTCCAAAACATCATAGGTACGACACCAGTGAAGACGGTGCTGATGCTGTTAATGCTTTCCCCACCGCCGCTCTTCTTGTCTCACCTCTTGCTCCCTCTCTACTTTAGTCCCTGCTCTGTTGGAGAGCGAGACCATCCCCGGTCTGTCTGGCTCGGCGGCGAAGTTGGGGCCTTCCAGAAAGCGAGCAGGCTCGGACCCCAGGACGGTGGGAGGCGACGCTCCCACTATGACGTCGGTGCTGAGGGAGCTGGGAGCCCTTCACACCGCTCTGTCCCATCAGGCTCTGCCCCCGAAACACATGGAGCAGGCCTTCCACCAGCTCACCTACCTCATCTCTGCCTCCGCACTCAACAGCCTGCTGCTGAGGAAAGACATGTGCTGCTGGAGCCGTGGCATGCAAATACGGTAAAAATATACATACATATATATATATATATATATATATACACACACACACACACACACACACACACACACACACACACACACACACACACA
>JBAJHX010000106.1:18490945-18513840 GCA_037176925.1 Amniataba percoides
ATATATATATACACACACACACACACACACACACACACACACACACACACACACACACACACACATATATATATATACACTTATAATGCAATATTTTTTCACATCAGGTAACATGTTTTGCCATTTTGAATAGCCATGGCATGATATATTGTTGGGTTGGCGACATGTAGTTATACACATATAGAAATGTTTTCTATATTATTAATGTAAATGGAGCTCTGTCTCTCCCTTTGAGGAAGGTTTATGAGGTGTTTAATTCACTGGATTTGCCATGATGAACAAATGTATTTTCATGTGTTTGGATGTTTTTCAATTGAATTTTCCTGAAATTCTCCTATATCACAATATGAAATTATTTTCTGACTGAACATTGTAATGTGTGTTGCATATAATTTGCCGATGATACTGTGGCTACACTGGTGTGATCAGCAAAACTGTCCCTGCTCAACTGTTTATGTAAAACTTACAATGAATTAATATCACATATAAATCAATCATAATCTATGTGAACTGAATTTATTAATTCAGTTTAATTAAATGAATTTTAGTTGTTGATTCAATGTATTTTAAATGAGTATTTCAGTTCATTCAGTTCAACTGAATTAATTCTATTAATTCAGTATTCAGTAATAATACATTCTATTATTATTAATTCGATTAAGTTTAATGAAAGTAATATAATGTCTTTTAAGATTTAATTAATTTAAATGTTAGGTCATGTAATTAATTTACTTTAGTTAATCTTAATTACTTTAGTTTTATTTAATGTGATTACATATTTTTATTTGACTTATTTTTTATGCAATGCATGCAATGCCAAGTAATTTAATTTTTATTTAACTTAATTCTCAGTTTAATGTTAAGTAGATTCTGTTGATTAATCAACTAGTTATCCCAGCCTTACTTCTGATGTTCATCTCATTTTACATAAAAGTGGAAATATAAGATATGCATCTTAATTTTTAATGCAATACATGCAATACATTTTATATGTACAATAATCAACAAAAACAAAACATTGATTATTGTACATATAAAATAATACCACACATACACACAGTATACCAGTGTTCCTATAACTGCATCCACCTCCTTTAGGTGAAGTTGCATAAATATATTAGACTGTTAAACAGCCTGTCTGTCTTTTGTCACTAAGCTATAATGTGAGTCTGCTGGAGGAGTGGCTGCGGAGTCGAGGTTTGCAGGCAGGCGGCGCTGTGGCCACGTTGGAGCCCCTCATCCAGGCAGCTCAGCTGCTGCAGGCTGGGAAAAAGACTGAGGCGGAGGCGAAGGCCCTCGTTCAGACCTGCACTGCCCTGTCCAGCCAGCAGGTGGGTCTCTTCTCTTTCTGTCCATCCAGCTGGATAAACTGCTGTGCACTTAAAAGTGTATTGAACTTCCCGCTGTTTTCTATTTTGTTTGACAGATTGTGAAGATTCTGACCCTCTACACCCCCCACAGTGACCTTGATGAAAGAGTCACACTGAATTTCATCCGTACTGTCCAGGTACTGTCCACACCTGCAAGCTTTCATGTGTTTATGGCTTTTGCGCAGCGTGCCTCATGCGAGTGCTCTCTTTGCTCTTCTAGGGGCTTCTCAAAGGCCGCTCTGACAGTCAGCCTCCCCAGCTCCTAATGGACGTGAGGCGAGTGTTCCCTGTCACGTTTCCCTATGTGCCTCCACCCGTCATCCATGCTGAGCAGTTAGTCATCCCAGACTCCCTCAAGATCTCCTTTCTACGTAGAGTCTAAAAAACAGGATGCTGAGCCTCTTTGGAGCTAATATACTCTTATTGTAAATTTAAGTCCCTATGCATTGAATTTAGTCCTTTGAAATTTAAATAACTTCCAGGAGGTCTAATCTGTTAATTATCAGTGAGTTGAAAATCAGAGATTATTTTAAAAAATGTACATCTTAACTAAGTAAGATTAAAATGGAATGACTGTTAAGCATTAGCAGTATTTCTTTGAAAAAAAGGTGGTTAAGCTCAGGACACAGTCAAATTAAACAGATATAGTCAGAAATAGCATTTGTGCCACCATAACTCAGCACAGTTACAAACCAAGAATGAACTGAAGCTCTATTTTTTCCCAGATTTTATTGGAAGCAGAAACACAATGAGACTGCAGTCCAGGTAACCTCAACCTCCAATAAGAACAACCAGAATAAAAAAAACCCAAAAAATTAGAAACATCTCGTGTATAAAAAAATTCTCATGCGAGTACTTTGTACCACTACACATCATCAGTAATACATATTTATATATTCACAAACATTTGAAAAATAGAAAACAATAATGAAATATCAAAATAAAGGAGACAACAATTGGCAGTTAACATCAAATAATTATGCGTGCTGGCACAATAATTTTTTTTCTTTTTGTTTTATTGTTCCTATCATGCACCACTTCTGGTAGTACAGGACTGGCGTGGCTGTGTGGGTGTCTGTCTGTCTGTCTGTCTGTGTGGCCCGGTCAGCTAGACAGAACAGGTCATGCATGTCTGTCCACTTTGTGCCAGTGTGCTTTTCGTTGTGCTTCTACATTTATCAACGTCTGTGTGCATTCCTGTCCCACCCGCCAATCCGATACCCCAACACGCAAACTGAGCCTCTGAAAGGTGGAGGAATTCCCTCCACTAAAGTATCATTGTCAACAGCAATAAATAGAGATTTGTTTTCGTGGCATTTCCAGCTATGTGACAGTTGTGTACCTGTTATTTAACATTATTAAAATACTCTGCAGATGTCCCCTTAAATATAAGGCCGTGTACATACCAGAGAGTGACACAGCTTGGTTAGATTTATTTCAGCTAGATGGGTAGTTTTCCTTTGTATGTATACAATGCCAGAGTGAAAGTCAGAAGCTAGCAGCGTATTTATACGGCTCTTAATCAAGACCTTTAATCAACAGAGTTGTACAAACCGCTTGTTATCCATCTCCAGTGTGTTCACGGCCTTCTCATATCTTTCAATAATAGCTACATATCCAGGTTGGGCACCCACACACACATAAAATTCCCAACTGCCCAGTCACCCAGAGCAAAATTCAAGTCTACAAAAGAGCAGCAAACTTCACTTCACATAGTCTGACGTGTTTGTTACATCCGAGCTATTTACAACGCCCAACAACAACAATCGGTCTCTCCGTTCCAGATCATTTTCCTCGGTGCCGAAAAGCTGTACAAACAAATTTCAGTCTCTAATCAGCTCTACTACAGCTGTGATATTTGGCCCATTACAATAGAGACATTTACAACATATCAGACAAACACTTGTGCTGATATAATAAGAATAATAATCCACAATGTAAACATTATAAGACTGCTTCAAAAAATGACTCATCGACCGATTTTTATAGATTAGATGCATAGAGTTCAGTTCTTACACCTTGTTCAATAGAAGGGGGGTCTGTGAAATGATTCATTTTAATGCTTTTGGGGGAGGGTAGAGGTCCTCATTAGTGGCAACTTGAAAAAAGAGGCAGATATAGAAAATAAAGAAAATACCCTGTCGTTATTAAACTTTTTTTTTTAGTCCTGAAGACCACAAACCTTCAAACATCATTTCTTTGCCTGGATTTTTTTTCACAACAAACATACACACACCTTCTTTTTTTGTTTTAAAAAAGGGCATTCATTAAAATAGAAGCTGAATTAAGAGACATGCTGGACTTAGTCGATCCAAGACATTTCATTTCACATTAAACTGACTCTAAATTAAAGAAACACATTTAACCGCAGAAAGATTTGATGCCTTGATGTGTACATCCCGTCCAGTCCATGAACAATTACTGATAAAAACAAATGACAAAGGAGTATAAAGGTGGTGTTACGGGTACATTAAAGACCCTGTGCTTCTAAATCTTTACACTACAGCTCTACTAAACTGTAGGCCCTCTTTTGAAATGTCAGTACCAGACCTTGTGTGGTCTGGATCTGCAGCCCTTTAGCAGAGGTCTGACTTCTTGGTATCGGGGATCAGGGATCAGCGAGACCATTAAGCATCATTGTACATCATTATCAGCGGTTTGTGCTCTCACTGGGGTGCAGGGTTTGTGGTTTTATACCCCATATTTTACCTCAGAGGATGATGCTTTTGCAAAATGGGATCTCAGGGACATGCTTTTTTTATCAACTCCTTGCATGCAGGTTTTGATTTGGCAAGTTTTTTTTTTTTTTTTTTTGTTAAGAAGAGGAGGTGGCAGTCAAGTTTTTTGTCCTCTTGTATTGGTCTGTCTAGCTGCGGAATGTTTACAGTAACACAAAAAAGATAAAAAGAACTTGTAAGATACAAGAAGCGTCCTCCCCAAAGTAAAGACACTTAGGAAATCCTCAAAAGTCTAATGTGAATATGAACACCTCCCCCTCTGTGTGTGATGTCCTTTGCTTGTGATGGCTTCCTGTGATTACATTTGCAGGTAACAGGCAACACGGACGGCTACATGGGGTCAACGTCTCACAAAAACACTCGAAACGCAGATTATACATTCACACTCCGATGGTTCTCTCACACACGCATACTCTGATGAATCACAGTGCTTGAAGGCGCGTTTTCATCAGATTTGTCTCTCTATACAGTCGCTATATAGGAGACAGACATACCGTACGAGGGTCAACAAGACAGAAGGCATTGAGGGTGTCAGGCAGTGTGCTCTGTTACAGGGTAGACGGACATAAAGACGGACAAGGACAATCTTTCAAGTACCATGCGTCCATCGAACAATCCTGTATATAACTCTACATATGTCCTTCGTATATTATATATTATGATATATATATATAATTATTTAAATAGAAATATAATTTGGAAGAAGAAAGCGGTAAATAAATATTTAAAGTGTCATAACTAAATAGAGCTTTGTTCTCAATATGCCACATCCCCACCTGATCTGGAATGTTTTGTTGTTGGTTGTAGGTCAGCGTGACGGTTGGTCCTGTTGTGCTTAGGGCTGGTCTTGGCATATTTCAGCGATTATCTGTTGGCACTTGCGGTCCCTTCTCTGAGCGGGCGCGGGGCAGGGAAGGAACTGGAAAGTGGAAGGCGTAAAGTAAAAAGGTGGAGAAAAGTGAGAAAGAAAGCCAAAATGTTAAAGGCTGCAAGATATTTCTCACCCTAACCAGTCAGACGTGGTGTGTGTGTGTCCATGTGTGTATTTTGGAAAGCAGATATATGCTCTATGATTAAACTCTATGTTCTGTCCATCAAAAGGATGCCTGATAATATCTGCAAGACATAGACTGGTGTTTTTTTGAAGGAAATGAGTGATGATTTGTTGAGCACTGTGTCCTCTTCACTAAAATGAATGTATTTACAGCACTGGAAGTGTGGTGACTGTTGTCTTATCTGTGCTTTTACAACACTGGATCATTAGGGCAGTGGCTAGCAGTGGCTCAGGAGAGCTCCGGGGCAGTGGGCGGTGACGTCTGACTGAGCTTCAGACGGGTCGTTTTTAAATCCTGTCGAGTCTTTTAGCTGCGGCCCTCCTCTGCGGAGCGCTGGTCGGACTTGAGCTTGACGAACTCCTTGGCCACGTCGTCGTTGTTGCGTTGGGAGAGGATGCGCAGGACGGTGAGGCCCGTCTCGTCCATGTGGATGCGTTTGCCCAGCGGCAGCCAGCAGGCGGCGCTGCCTTTGGAGGCCATGTCCTTCAGCTGTAGCACGGCCATGCCCACCGTGCGGTCCTCTCGCGCGAAGCAGTAGTCCTTCACACACACCTGCAGCTCGTAGCACTCAGGACCAACCTCGTTACTCAGGGTGCTGTGGGGGAAAGGAGGGACAGGTTTACAATCTGTTTACACATTGCACTTTTCAACAATCTTAAATAAAACTCATCATCAGCAATGTTACTCACAAAGTGAAGGTCTCATTATATTTGGGAGCCCAGCTGTTGTTCTTCGACTTGGTGGCGTACTTCCTCTTCTTGTCGCTCAGGTGAGGGCCGATGATGTAGACCTCCACAAAAGGCCGGAATATTCCCTGCGTCTGCCACCTCAGGTCATTGGCAGCCACCACTGAGACAGACAGGGATGGAGAGCGAGAGAGAGAGGAAATGGAAATTGGACGAGGGTGTGGATGGTGTGGGTGAGAGAGAGAGATTCATGTGGAGGAAATGTGTGAACAGAGAGAAGAAGTGTTAGTGAGGAGAAAATTCAGAACAAGAAAATACTGGCTCTCCCTCAGGCCTCATATTCAGTTCTCCGTTAATATAGTGAAGGAGGAGCACTGCGATTCTATTTCATAAGTCATATTTTTCTTTGGCAGCTGAAAAGCAGTCTGGCACTGGCTTTTTATGCCGATGCTATATCATGACAATATGAAATATCCATCTCTGACAGTGGAAAAATTATCCTTATGAGTAAATTTAAAGCTCACTCTCATTTGCTCTTTTCCTCTTTTCTGATGGATCATTCAGGTCTTCTAAATGGTAATTTATAACCTTATAAAAACAACTGACTGCTCCAGCAGCGAATTATTAACAGTGACATTATTTACACCTTTAGACTTTAGATCGTTTTATCTTCTTCTGTTGATCAGTGTCAAAAAGTCATAATAAATCTACTTCAATATGTAATAAACCATGAGATTTTCCAAGTTGGTTGACTTCTTTTTTCACTATAAGTCTAAATTAACTTGAGCTTAAATAGCTCTTGGCTCATTACTGAATTGTCTGTGCTTCATGAAAGTTAGTTTAAAAACTGACAAAGACATGTTGCTTTAATACTGCTGAAAAAACACCATACCTCTGTAACATTATATTATATTTTTGCAGTGTTAAAGGGCATTTGTGTCTCACTTTTTTCAACTTTTTTTGGAGAGAGGGTACATTCAAAATGGCATATCTGCTTACTTAATTTTGAGAAATATGCTGAACTTTTCACATTGTCTACATCAGTGAGATGTAACAGAGTTGGAGCTGTTGACACGTGAGCACAGCTGTTTAGGATTTCATCCACAGGACTTTTGCAGCAGGGTAAAGCTAATAAGTGCACCTTCAATTTGTAGCAATACTATTTCTAGTATCAAGAATGGAATCTTATGCTTACTGGTCCATGGTTCAATTTCAAGAGATAAAAATAAAACAGGTGGAAAAATAAAAAACTTTTCCTTTTACCTTTCACTGTGACTTTGTGCTCTCCAGTGTTCGGGTGAGTGAAAACTTCCACATGGATGGACACCTCTCCCACGGCATCGTCCACCCCAGAGCCTGACAGGGCAGACAGAGGGTGGGGGCACATTAATGCCTTTAAATTTAGAAACAAGGACTCTTTTGTGCTCCTATCGCAGACCAAACACTCACACAAACCACTGAGCCTGCTGCTCCCCTCCTTTTGAGAGGTTACAGAACAACTCCATTTCAGTTTTATGAGATGAACACTGAAATGGATTTGGCTGTAACTTTTTGGATATCACAAAGAATATTAATGGAGAAAATATGTCTTTTTTCCGAATCAGTGTGTAACAGGAGGACTTAAAATAAGGCACAGTGATCTGCGTGTGCATGCGTTGTGGTCTGGAAGTGGACAGTCAGCCAGACAAAGCTGCTATGAGTGGGCATGATGGTTTTAATTCAGGGACTACTGCCATTCTCTGTCATGCTGAACAGCTATTATAAATGTACGGATGAACTGGTGAAATCTCAGAGTGGCCAAACATCTCTCAGCACAGTCCAGTGGATAGTTTAGTGCTGACCTGAAATAACTGTATCTGCATTATCATTAGACACTAGACAGGAAAAAGCCTCTGTTCCGAATGAGCAATTGAGGGGTGATAATTTGGATCCAGTGAGGACAGTAATTTGCGCCCACTCATAGACGCGAGGTGTCTGTTAGGGATGCAGGGTGGTTAGTAAGAGGCAGAGAAGAAGACAGGAGAGGCTGGAGAAGGTCAACTGACAGCGTGGTTCCCCCGACATAGATCGGGTCAGGACATGCTCAGATGGATCGAGAAAGGTGGACACACCCATTCCTTGGTAAAGATTTTTAGCCAAGCATGGCAAGAGGAGGGACAGAAAAGGGGCAAAGGAGCTCACGGTGCAGAGAGATGCAGTTCAGCCTCTCAGATCTGTTGTTGGTAAGGGAATTAGATTAAGCTGTACTGCGAGAAGAGGCACGTGTCTACAAGGCTCAAATTAATGTTCAATATATTTTTCAAGCATGTTTTTACTCCGTTGACCTTTTTAATACTGTTGTTTCTATCTACCCTATACAAAGGACATTTCTGTATATTTGTAGGTCCTGGAAGTGACACCTCTTCTCAGTTGTGCTTCTTGAGGCTTCTTCCTTTTCTTTCCAGTTAAAAAAGGTATTTTTTGTTGTTTTTCCCCATGTAAAGAGAGGGTCTAAGGAAGGAGAGTGTTGTGCGTTTTACAAGTTGTAAAACCCTTTAAGGCTATATAAACTAAGCTTTACTTGACAGGACTCAAGTTTTACTAATATTCTGTGTTTTGTAAATGGTTAAAGTCACATTTCTTTGCATTTTAACCCCAAATTGCTAACAGATCTCACTTGGTCCACCCCACATTGCAGATAACAGGACCTGGACCCAAACTCGGGTCTTGTGGTCCTTTGTTCTGTACTTCCAGCTGTAAGACTGTTTTGGAGTAAAGAACACAGCGATGGCTCCACTCGGGCTCCAACTCTTTTGTCTGGGAGGGAGAAGGTGGACGAATCTTTGCTTGGTGTCTCTGTGTGGTTTTTTGCTGCATGTGAACAAGTGGTTGAGATCCACATACAACTCCAGAAGGATACGGTGACAGATGGACATTAATTTTCAATGTTTTAATTAGTGTCTTCACTCTGTCAACGGTATCTTTGTGGCGGCGACCAGCAGCCTGTGTGTGTGTGTTTTCAACCAGCCGCCCACTAAAACAAGGTGTCTGTGGGAGTTAGACGGCAGAGTGTTCCTGGCATGCGGCTCCCTGCATCTCTCCGGGGAGCATTATGGGATTGTTGGTCTCGCTGCCAACAGGACCAAAGAGAACAGCAGTCATCCATCTGGCCTTGTCTACTGTGTGGAGGACGTCCATAAAAGAAAGAAACTTTGCTGGCCGTGATGCGGGAAGAGATTGCCAAGAAAACGCCAGCTTTTCTTCTTCAATAAGCACAGCAATAAGAGGTGCAGATTTTGTGCCATATTGCAAATCTTCACCAGAATAGACATTAAATCTCAAACTTGTACTGTGATGGTGGCAAAGCATCACCCGAGCTCACCGTGTATTCACAAGTGACCCTTGGTTATTCCAATTACAAATAACACAGCTCACAGCCTGCAGTATGTAAGAATGACAGTCCGCACAGATCAGCAACAGTCGAGGTCATAAGAATAAATTTCAGTGAGATTCATTCAGTCATCCTGCTCTAATTATCTACTAAAATATGCGTGCAAAAACTATCCGGTGAAATGTTCTTTCAGTAAGTTCATTTCCATCCTTTCCATCCAGTCAAGGACACCTTGCAGCTTGCAGGAAGGCTAAAGACTTGGTTTTCTACATATGCCTCCACAGTGAAAGAAAAGAAAGAGAATAATCATTTCAATTTCATAAGCAATATGAAATTTACCCACCGCTGGAAACTAGGACTGAGCTGAAAGTGAAAACCATCTGTCTGAATTTGTGTAGTGTTTAAAGCTTCCAGAAGGTAATTTGAAGCTTTACAAGTTTGAAAACTTTATTTCATATTCCAGATAGAAACCTAAGTTGGTTAAATTAATCACTTTCTGATCTAAGAATTTAAATCAAGTAAAAAACAAATCAAGTAGCTCATTTTAAAATGGAAGCAATCTAGAAAAAAACAAGACTAAATATTCAAACTTTGACTACTAAAAATAAGCAATCGAGTCACAATTGAAGTCAGACTTCTACTCTATCAGGTTCATTTTTGTCAGTCATATGATCCAAGAAAGAGAAGCAGAGATATCCCAGGCAGTTGAATGTTCACATCTGAATCTGTGAACCAAAATTCAATCAGAGATTGCGAAACAGCCTTCAGGAAATGTCAAAGATTCAGTCTTGTCAACAAAATGAATGTCAACATTAGATCTTTCTAAAATTCAAGTTTTATGATCTTTCTTTGCTTCTGTACTTTTGTCCATAGACAACAACAGAACTTAGTTTTCTAGTTTTCTCTGACTGGAGCCTTAACCGCAGCGAATCAAATGAGACAGTGAAGATAAGTCAACACAAAAACACTGAATTAGCTGAATGCATACAGCTTCTGCACCACCCTGTGCGTGTTTGAGAGCAAGAGTCAAATCTTTTGATGCTAATCCAAAGTGACAGAAATCAGACCACCTGACCTGAGGGGCTGTTTCTGATTGGCTCAATCTGCAGAGGGGGATGAGTTGAGCACCCTTTTCTCATCACTGCTGTAGGGAGGGCCGCACTGCACGTGGGAGCTGTGTGTGTGTGATAGAGCAGGCAAGGACAGGGAGCCCTCCCAGACAAATTAAGCCAACAGCCATCATCATCTTCAGAATAATCCTAGTCCTCTTCATCCACGTCTTTCATTTCAAACACAGCGGGAGGGATGGCAGCGTGGGGTGAAAAGGCTTTCCTTGCTGGAGTCAGACAATACACTGATACACTGCGCTTCTGCTTCAGCAACCTTAAGGACAGTCTCACTCAGTCACATTGGCTCTGCTCAGTCATTCGCTCTTCCTTTCGCCCACGTGTACATACACACACACACACACAGACACGCGCGCTCGGCCCTCAGGCCTCTCTCGGTGACATCATGCTGGATCAGGATTCCTCCACACTTTAATGCATTTCTATTCTTTTCATCTGATGTCAGCATATCATGCTTTAGTGTCTGCTCATACATACAGTCCGTGGCGTATGTATTCAATGCAGCTCCGTACAGACATCAGCGTGTACATTACATGCATGAATGCATAAAGTCTATGTTCTTATTGTTATGGTGGGAATGTGCAGTATGTGTGTGTGCAAAAATGCAGAGATAGAGAGAATAAAAGAGAGGACGTATGTTCAGTTTGTGCATTGCATTTGTCTTTTGGGATGAGTTTGAGCAGGCAGGGGAGTTTCAGGATGCACATGGTGGGGTGGAGGGTGGAGGGAGTTGGGCTTTGGTCTGGAGGCTCTCTGGTAGTCCTGGATGTCTCAGGTCCTGAGCCTGAGTGCCACATACCCTTCTCTGGGTAAACATCCTCACTAGTGGTGTACCTCACCCCCTTCCCGCCGAACACTGGCCCACAGACGGGGCAGAGGTTGGGAGTAGACAGGAAAAAGAGAAACACGTAGAAATATGAAGTTGAATTTAAGAAACACAGAGAAGAAAAACAGACCAACATTTATAAGTCTTGTCCCTACATATATCATTCTGATGTACATTACTATAATCAAAACAGCTCTTTTTCTGTTGAATTTTTCTGAATTGCTGTGCAGTCCCGCGACATGCAAAGCTAAAACAGAACCACTGCTGTAAACTGTACTTAGGTATGCTCCAAAAACCACATGGGCATTTTGCTAATTAAATTTTAAACTATCATCCACTCAAATGGCATTTCTACCAGCTGTGCTCAGGGACAGTGTGTCAGCATCAGCGCTCCCACAAAGATGATGGCTGTTATGTAGCCATCTGACGGTAGGATGGAGGCTGAGCAACAGAATCAAAGAGCGAGAGAAAAGAGGGGGTGTGTATTTGTTTTGTTTCCTTTTTTTTCATTGCAAATAGCTGTCAGATCATGTAAAGAATAGTCTCCACGTTTCCAGAGGCTGGCTACCAGAAGCCTCAGTATTTCAGATCAGAGAGAGAATATTGTGCGGCTACAGCCTCGAAATTCATGCTCTATAAAGCACGTGAGATATTTTCAGGATACAGTGCTCAGCATTTGGGAAACCCTAACATCAACGTCCTCTGAGAGAGCGTTACAGGGATATGATGATCTTAATCGGGGAGTTATGTAACATTAGGAATTAACTTCACACTTGGTGAATAAAGGCACTGGAATAAAGAAAATCACAAGTCTCCCATAAACAGAGAAAGAGAAGTGACTCACAAAGAGCATTAGGTTACCTTGTGCGTTCTGTGACTGGACAAAGGTCTTAATGAGTTTGTCTGTAGCCTGCGTGTAGAGGGACAGGGCATAGTGGAGAGACTGGAGGTCGGGACTCTTCTCCAGGAAAGTCTTCTTCAGACCCACACCACCGGCGTGGAAATATTGCTAACACACACAAATGCAGATGGGTAAAATATGGGTCAGCTTTAGCAGCTTACTTCCCACTGTTGTTAGAAGAGGGAGCACTTTCTTGGAAATGTCTTTGTCTTTACTTTATATAGACTTGGGTTTTGGACAAAGATATTGTATAGCCTCATTTTGGGCTCTAGGAAACTTTTCTGCTTTCTTCTGTTTCATAAATCATAGAATTATTTGGTTTATCTAAAAAGTTAACTGGCTAATATTTCAATGATAGAAAATAACTGTTAGTTGCAGTTGTGCATTGATCCAACACAAACAAATTCGCTACGAGTGATGATGAGTCTTAGGGCAGCTCAGTCATAAAAAAATTCAAGTAGGGAACATGCTAACCTACTACTTAACTTACCATCTAATCTAATTAAAATGCCAATACAAAAAAAATTAACAAAAAACTTATTTTGCACAACATATCACACAAGTTCCTATAAATAGATGGAAGAAACATGATTCTAAATGAAGCGTGAAGTTAGATTAATAAATCATAGAACTGTAGAGTCACTGATAGAAAGCTTTTAAGGGCTGGGACAATATATAGCAGACTACATATAGAATACAAATTTGACTAAGTGCATATACTGTGATTTACTGTACCAGTAACGTGCAAACATTTAAAGTCCTCAGTAAAGTTCCTACCTTGATGGTGTCCAGGGCCAGCTCGATCACAGCGCACTGTTTAGGTGTGAGCGCTTTGGCCTCCTCACGAACCATGTGCTCCTGAAGACGTGAAAACAGCAGAATCTCAAAATGACCAATCTGTCCATTCATATTCCCCATCTCATACTTTTAGAGTGTTGATCTGGAGCGCTGATGCCAGGCCCAGAGCATACTGGTGTAAAAGCATATTGTACCTTCAGCTTGGACAGCTGTCCCAGCTCTTTAGCGGCATTAAAGATGAGCTGAGTGCCCTGGTAGAGACAGAGAGAGAGGAAGAGAGAGAGGGAGATAGATAGAGAGAGAGAAAGTAGTTATTCTCATGACAATGCAGGGCAGCAGTAAACGGCTTAGTGTCACATAGAGGACAGCGACGTTTTTGACACACACATTCATAAACAGTCACTCTAAGCCGCTTAACAGATGTCAAGGTACTTCTTCCTTCAAGTGCTGTTATCGCACTTATCTGTGTTTTATTCATTCCAAAACATTACACTCCGCTGAACACATCCACACACACACAGTGAGACATTTCAGTACGAAGAGAAGGGAAAGTGGCTCAGCTCGTAGTGAGGGCAAGAGAGAAGACATACTCGTGCACTCATGAACACACACGTGCAGGCACACATACACACACACACGTAGCAGCTATGCAGTTGCACTGTGGTGTACGCAGGTATTTACTGGAAGTCCAGACTAACGCAATACTCTGGTAAGAGAATATATCACTAAGTGCTGCAGACTGAACCTTCATATCCTTCCTTCGGTTACAGCCTTAGACATGAAATATGCTTTTATCATATACTGTATGAGACTAGAACTTATTCAATTTTTCAATAATCCTATAAACATCACAATAATGTCAGAAGAAAAGGACACAAAATACATTCATGAGTTTCTGTGTTCATTCAATATATTATATACTTCTATACTGTGATGCATCTATTCATTTAAACTTTGTATCACATACAGGGTCACGTAAGAATAATCCAACCACCCTCCACTGCTACACTCTGTTAAACTGATGGATGAAAACAATTACTTTATACCAAATATTCAGACCTTATAAGCAGACTTTTGCATCAAAAATGTACCATAAATCACAAGTCAAATGCTGTCAATCACTTGCATGCAGCTTTGCCTCATGAAGCTCAGCTGCTTTGACTTGCATTGCTTCTTGCGGATGAACCACACCCTATTTTTTCCTCACACTGCACTGGAGCAATGGAGTGACCAAAGAAATGAGTATTGTTTTTCAAATGCAAGTGAAATTATGTGACGCTTGGACGAAGTTTGCAGCAGCAAATGTCTGCATGTCGGTTAAAAGTGAGGCTGAGAGTGCAGGCAGCTACTGCTACAGCATTTCACAGCATATAAACAGCACTACAGAGGAATGTTGTGTAAAAACAAAAGTGAAAAATCAATATTTCCACTGCTTTGTTTGACTGGCGAGCTGAGGGAAAGAGACGGAGACACGGAGAGAAGACATAGAGGAGAGAGACAAGACACATTGATCTTAAGGGGTTTAGTCCTTACATCACTGTGAGAAGCACTCTTCAGCCTCCCCTGGAAAGAGAGCATGTGGTTAATACTTCAAGCAGTGGCTAGTCTCTGCAGTCTGACTTCACTCCCACTGGCTACATGAGAATACGCAATCAAAGTACATATGCTGTTTTGCAAAATGTGAAACAAAATCAAGGATTCTTGTCACTGCCAGAGATATCACCTCCTTTCAGTTAGCTAATCATCTCGGCCTCTACAAACAACAACAACAACGGATTTTATGCTTTTCAACAAAACAGAGAAAATATAGTTGAACAAACTGCCGGTTAGCCGAGCGAGAACGGCATACATGCTGAGTAAATGGATGCTGACATGAGTTATTTGGAAATATGCAAGTGAAATTGCTTTCATTTCACTGTGTTCAAATCCATCCTGATGATCTGACATTACTGCATTATTCTATAGGAAGATGCAAATACAGGACCACGCTCTGTTGTCTGTCTTTAGTAATTAGCTTACATGCTGACAGCAGAAACAGTGACAGTCAACAAAGGGAGTGTACAATAAAAATTCAAATGTAATACATCAGGAGAGCTAGAGCAGGGAGATGGTTATCTTAGCTTAGCATGCATCTTTGGACAAGAAAGGTCCTGTATGTAAGAGCTGAAAATGACTGACAGGTATCATGCTAGTCTGCTCTTTCATCTGCTTGTGCTTTCACCAAACAGCTTGGCAATGTCAGCATAATTTTCATTGATACATAAATGTTTGAGAATATGTTGATCCCCAACATTTTTTTTGTGCTTCTGTAGTTTGTGTTGGAGTCTGTGGTTGTGGTTGGCACAAGCTCTTATATGCTTATATGCTGTTGACATTAATGGACTCCACTTAATTGAGCTTTTAACTTTGTAAAAAGTTTCAATTCACCAAGCAAACAACTTTCAAAATATCTGCTTTCTGAACTGAGTTCAGATTGATCAAGGCCATGGTATGCATTGTAACTGCATAGGCATAAATACAGCAGTGACATTAACGTTTATACACATAGATATCTATATGTTGTGTTAAAATGACGTGTAGAAATATGAAGTAATATGATGGAGCTGATGTTCGGTAGTGTTGCACACGGTTAGTACTTTAGCAGCGCACTTAAAATGTCTATCTGGCAGATTTTTCAAGAAAAAAAAACATCCCAATTCTTTTACATAGAAATCAGTTCACATGCTGTTAGAGGCAACAGAGAAAATCTGGTCTAATTTTTTTAGCCACTGTATGTTAAAATCTGTTCACATATTATCAATAACAAAATGCTGTACAATGAGTAATACATGCAAAATGTTACATACAGGACTTTAAAAGGTCAGTTGAGCACAATTCTGAGGTACCAAATAATAATTTTCTGAAATTGTTATGTTATACCATATATACTGTATAAAGAAGCCACAAAGTACTATGTACGATACTTTTACTTAATATAAGTAATACTTTAGGAACAGGGATATTACTTGCAATGGATTACTCTCACAGTGTGATATTGCTTCTTTTACTTAAGTGAGTAATCTTACTGGGTAAACCCGATGCTTATAGGTGTGAGATTGTGTGAACTAAGAAAAAACATTTCTCTTTTTTTTTCTGTGAAATAAAACATAGATCAGAATAGACATTTCTAGAAGGGTAAATTAGATGCTTCACTATATATTGTAGGAGTTGGTAACAAAATTTAGGCTATGTAGCTCACAATGTCATCACATGCAACAGAGCTTTACGACATTAAAGACATTGTTTTTGCATCAGTTCAAACCAATAATGTCTTGTAAGGTAAGCCATTCTCAGCATCAGGACCAGTGACATGATACCAGCATTACAATCATCATAGTAACAACAGAACATGAAATCAAACCAGGACAGACCAACATGACAGGTCTGCAGACATACAGTACAGTACAGTGTTGTACGGTATACTGGAAGAAGACTGCAGTGTTGAAATAGATCAGATGCAAGCAACAAACCCACAGTGGGCGGTGGTGGTGGGGGGGCAGGACACACTTCAAACAGGTGGGAAAGGTTGGGACAGTGGAGGGCAGAGGTCTAGAAGGAGGTAAAGGGAAAGGGGGAGGTTGGGGAGGGAGGGGAGAGCTGGAGGTGGGGCGGGACACCAGATACCAAGCCACCGAGAGATCAGAGTCACCCCACCAGAGTCCCAGTGAAAGGACACAATGCATGAGAAGGCAACACCAGGCGCAAGAGAGGAGTACCACTTCCTGTTTGAGGAGAGTGTTCGGGAAGAAGACACAGCAGAAGAAAGGGGGCATTGATCGGTGGAGATTGCTGAGGGGGGTGTGGGACCTATCAGAACCAGTCAGGAATGCACCATGCTACTGTCTTCTCAAAAGAGAGACAGTTTTTGAGGAGAGAAGAGAACAGACGAGAAGAAGAAGAAGCAGAGGAAGAGGAACAAAAGAGGAAATGAAAGAGAGATGGGACAGATCTGAGAGTGAAGGGAGAGGGCGTGATGTGGGGTAAGAAACAGGGGAAGATCGCAGCCACATATAGCAGAGAACCAACCACCTTGGACGGACAGACAGACACACACGCAGGAGTGCTGTACTTACAATCATCTGTGGAGGAAGAGCGGTGGGAGCGGGATGTAATAGTAATCACAACAACAACAACCAGAGAGAAGGGTCAGTCAAGCTGCAAAGAGCCCCACATCAATTTAAAAAAAAGAAAAAGAAAAAACATCAACACAAGTTTGGGCCCCAGAGCTGGAGGGACGTGGACCAATCGATACCTGTCTAAAGCCTGGGCTAAGTATAGGTAGAGAAGTGAGAAGGGGCCAGGAAATAAGTTTAACTTTAACTTCAAATGAAAGGAAAATAAGTTATTTTCAGTATGACTGTGTGGCATTTGCACACCCTCAGAGTTTTTCTTCTCCTATCTTTCTTTCTCCTTCTTTTTGTTAATTGGACAGGGTGCTAACTGTAGAGGGCTTTATTGAGGCCGAACCAGTACTTTTGATACCGGTTAGCACTGCACGTGGTAACCAGAGATGATTTATCACCATGTTAACAGTGATATGAGGCTCTTTAGTTAATAACCAAACACAAATAAGAACACATATATCCAAAACAAAAGAAAACAAGAGGCTGCTTTCCAAAATGTATGACTCGTTTTGGAAGTGGGCCAGATCCTTTGGGCAAAAATGTTCTGCCACTCTGTTGTGAGTTACTCATAAATCAAGAATCTCTCCAAATAATCGTTGGCTGACATGCTGGAGAGCAGCCATGAGCTGGTGTCAGAATGATATGGTGCACTCCTTTTTTCCCCCCAGTTTTTTTTTTTAAAGGGGTTTCATCTTGATTGTTTGGATGAATGAAGGCACTGGGGGCGATGTTAAATATAACGTGTGTAGGGGTTAAGAAGTGGATAAGGATGCCGTGTAGACGTGATGCAGAAGCAGTTTGATCTTTTGTTTATAAGAGGGCCATCTTGAAACGGAACACGCACAAAATGTCTGCCTTTGTATTCCCTTTCCTCACTCTCCACCTCCTCCTCCTTTTTCTTTTGATGCTGCCTTGGCAGTTGGAGGTGTGTGTGTGCAAGTGTGTATTTGTGTATGTGTGGGTGTACAGTATGTGTGTTACATGTTTGTACTAATTCTTGTCTACTGTCTATGTTATTGCCATGCTCATCATCACAACATATCAGATTTTTATTAGTCTTTTCGTGGCATTCCAGCTTCTTAATTTAATCAGTAAGCCTTCTGTAAAACAGATCCTGATGATGTGTATGTGTATTTTTTCCACCCAAAAAACAAGCATGTAGAGCAAGCACAGTCAGCAATGTGTGCCAACACTGTATATGTAGCCTTGCATTGTGCAGTGTGTGTATTGAGTTTTACGTCTCTGTGCGTGCATGTTTTCGTCTCTCACCGTTTGGTCTGTGAGTGGCGGCAGAACGATGGTCTTCTCCATGGTGTTCATCACCAGCTTCCACAGCTCCTTCAACACACGTTTCAACACAGTCTTCTCACAGATCTTAGCAAACAAAGTCAGGCTGGCAGGAGGGGGAAACAGAAGAGAAAATGCAGACATGAATAATAAGGAGGCAAACGGTGTTTTCCGGAAGGACAAAAAAAGCTGACAATAAAGAGAGTAGGAGATTTAACGAAAAAAGAGTTCTCTTGAAATCCCTTTGTGTCCAAGAAAGACTTGTTATAAAAGGCAAGAAATATCAGGTTTTGGGGAATCTCACTACTGCTTCTACTCACCTAGAAGTGACACAAACTTATGAATGCCTTTCTTAGTCTTTTTCTAGTCTCCTAACTTCACTTAATTTATGACGGTGGAAGAAGAAATTCTTCTCAAAAGTAGTGATATTGCATAAAATGATTAAACTTCTGTGTGTGGATGGGTGATCTTACCCACAGACTCAACACTACTACTACAATGAAACTACTTTAACCAGACAAGTCAATGAATTGTAATAAGAGACAAAAACTAGGCATCTATGAGTTTAACCCTGGGTGAGTAGATAAAGAAATAAAATGCCCCAATAGCTAAAATTTTTAGATTCCACTCAAATGGCAGACTGCCTCACTTGCTGTCCAGGAACTCCATTATGGGCTGCAAGACGTTGTCAGCATCCTGAGCCACACTGCTGGCATTGCCCACATTCGAGGTTCCCTTCACCTGCGCCAAGATGTCTCCCATCTGCTTCACATTCTCCTCTATGTGAGGCTGGAAACTACGGAGGAAATGCAGAAGAAGTGTTAACAAAATCCGCTGTCAGTCTGTCTAAATTTACATCACATTAATGTCAGACTTGTGTATGAACGACTTTGTGTGTGAGTGTGTTTCTACCTGACAGAGAAGACTCTGCTGAGATCATCCATGACATTGTTGAGCTTAACCTGCAGGTCTTTCAGGATATCGCTGGCCTCCACACACAGCTAATGTACGTACATGGAAACACACACACAGCGCTGATTGGAGTGGTAATAACACCAAATACTATAATACATACATGAAACTAACCTGGTGACAGATATTAGTTGGGAGACAAATGAAGTGAAAAAGTAAAAAAAATTACTCACATCTTTTCCACCCATGGCTTCAAACATCTTCTCCAGCTGAACTCTCAGCTGTTGGATGTTGTTGATCAGGATGCAGGGCTGAAGACAGAAAAGATCTCAGTTTGAAACACTCTGTGCTCACTGAAAACATTTACAAACGGATCAGCCCTCTCGTTGGAACAGGATCCAAGCAAACCATTCGCGTGACAACCATGAATTAACTCGTTAATTAACACTGTCGATCACTAACCACTTTCTCCATGGTGACGTAGTTGGCGAACAGCTTGGAGATGATATCAGCGTAGGACAGGAGTACATTGCTGATGGTCTAGAGAGGAAAACAAGAAAAAGGAGCAGTACATCAGTTTTAGTTCAGTTTCTTAATTTTAAAATGTTTGCTGTACACTGATTTTACAGTGTAAAATGAGTGCAATTTGACTGCAAACTGAGGTGACTGAATCTACCTTAGCAAAGCGTTTCATGTAGTGTCCAACGATCTGTGGATCTGGACACTCTAGCTTCCTGATGATCTCAAAGCTCTGGTTGAGCTGGGAGAACACGTCCACCACCGAGCAGGAGAACAGAGCATGTTCTGACGTGACCTGGAACTGTAGGGCAGAAAAGGCGTGTGACAAGATTAAAAAATGGGGAGAAAATAATGCGTAAAAAGGCTTAAGTGATTTGAGAGCAGTACAGGCAGCAGGTGGAAAGCTGGGATTCAAGGGGGGCAAGCAAGGCGTGACCTCTTGGCACCTTAGTCCGTATAGACGGATGCTATATTAAACTGGATCTTTGATATCTTTCACTGCATGTACAGAGCCTCAGACTCCCTAGAGTCAACTTGCCTTACAGCCAGTCAGACAGCCATCCGGTGACATGTTGGAGCTCCTGTCTGTCTCCTTGTAATTGGTTACTGGTTCACGCCTGGTCCCTAATTGGCTAGAGGTGAGCGTGTAGGTGCTCCTCTGGGGAGTCTGGGTAATGAGGTGAGGAAAGCTTTCCTGCAGTCAAGACTCTGGAATAAGGCCATTAATTCTCAAGATCCTGCTGTCACAGAGTTATCTCCGTCCTTTAGCGCACGAGCGTCTCCACAGCGCTTCCTCGCTTTGTACGACGATGCACTTTGACTGAAACATCCTCTTAGCTAAAACACACTTTCTGCTTTGAGTCTTCGTCTGTGCTGCCGTGTCTGTGCTGCTGTTGGTGCCTTTGAAGAGTTCAGGGGGAGGGTGGTGCGAGGAGGGGCAGGCAGAGCGGGAGGGAGGATGAAACTTTGGCTGATAACTTTGAGCGTGACAGAGGAAGTACAAAGGATGGATTACAGTAATTCCGCCTGAACAACAACAGCGACTCAGCGTTTCCAGAGGAGTGAAGGGGAGATAAGGAGAAGAGGAGCTGGAAACTTACCCCATCTTTTTTGTCTCTCTCCAAAGCACCATGCAGAAAGTCCCGAGACACTTCCTCATTCTCGTCGAGCCACTGAATGACAAATGGTTCAAACCACCTATGGAGGGCGGAAAATATATGGATTTTTACAAACCAAACATTTTTATTATTTTCCCTTCATTTTCTGTTTTCAGTTTTTGAAGTCTCATGTTGCAAAACAGTGACGGGAGAATTGCTACTCACGCAGGATATTCAGGCACTCTGCTCTTGAAGAAGGGCAGGTCTTTGCAGTATTCGTTGTACAGCCACTTCACCTTGAAGTGCAGGTTCATGTAATCTGCACTCTTGCACAAGCGATTTTTTTCATGTTCTGAGAGGAATAATAGAGTGGACAACTGAGTGTTCAGTAAAAGCAAATTTCTGGTCCCTGGTGTTTCAGCTAGATCTATAGGCAGCTACCGTGGATCTATTGTGCATATAGAGGCATTGATCGGGTCAAACACTTGTCCTTGTGATGACTGATTAAACAGTCAAACTGTGTGTAGCTGTCACAGCCCTGCTCAAGAACATTGAAAAAACTATGACTTGACTGTGTATAATTTGGAAAATAGTTTTATTTCCTGTTTAGTTATTTGTTTATCACAACCGAACGTGTTCTATGAACAGGATACATTTTGAAACCTTATTTTTTTCTTAACTAAATCAGATCAAAACTATAAACAACAAACACAAGAACAACCTTGTTTTACAGCCATATTCAAGACTAAACCAATGTCTGTCAATGCTGTTTGTGTGTATTTGGTCATTAGTGCCTATGCCACAGAACTGCTGTTAGTGGTCAAATTTATCTAATGAGTCTTCGGTGCTTTTAAAAAGGTTCGGTCAGTTGAGAGGCTCAGTATATCATTGGCTTGCACTCACCCTCCATTGCATACTTCATATCCTGAGCAAACAGGTTCCACATCACTTCAGCACTGATTTTACCCACGTTGAGCTCCTGGGGAAATCTTGACGGAGAAAAGGAGAGAGGCTTACTGAATATGCACCCATAGAGAGACAGTATATGAAACTGAGAGAGCAGATAAGGCTGTGAAAGTGTTCTGTTACAGGTGCTGAAAAAAAAAAGATGAAAGTGGCACATAGGAGGAGAACAGAGGCTTACTGGTTCAGGCAGGGAGTGTAGGAGTTCTTGTCCTCCTCGATAATGGAGACGATAAGTGTGATGAGTTTGGACCAAAAATCCAGATTCTTGATGCTGGGTCCCTGCTCCTCAGGAGGCACAGCACCCTGTTTGGCCTGGAAAAGCAGCAACACAACCGGAGTCACAATAAAACTAGACTAGAGACTTTCTGCGGGTTTTTGGGTAGTTTAACATGTTGGTCACTTTTTTCAGTATATGAACAGACAATCTTCACCTCTGACATAAATATATTCTGCTCAATAGCAGAATTTTCAAAGCCAGATTGTCTATAATATAACTAATGAGCCACTCTTCCCAGAAGTTATTTAATTGTGTGACCATTTAGTAGTCTTAATGTAAATTTTGCAGATGTTATTTCTTATTGTTCGAGAGAAAGAGACTTTTTTCAGGTGGGACTCTTGACTGTGTTTTTAATTCTACAACTCATACATATTCAGCATTTCCTGCTCAAACAGACTCAGAATGTCAACTGTCTGGACGCCTTTTTTGAAACAGCTGAAGATGCGTTAGAAGGAAAGAAGAGAAAACTAAGCTGAGCACTGCGGGGGTTGAAGAGTGAAGAATGATCTTGCAGAGATTTCAACAAAATATAGCAACCCCCTCAGGATGAAATGTTTTATTCAAAGGGAAAAATGCTTATTTGAAATTCACGAGGGAGTCTGAATGGGGCTGGCGCTTTAATGAGGACTCAAAGCAAGTTCTAGAAATCCCTGTTGAAATCCCATCCATGTGATGGATGGAGGCGCCTGGCCTACCTGGACTAAGAGGATGATGGGGACTCACCACACGCAGACGCACGAAACATGCAAACATCCACAAAAATAAGAAGGGGGGTTATACATAACACTGACAAGACAGAAATC
>JBAJHX010000106.1:18518161-18544321 GCA_037176925.1 Amniataba percoides
GCAGGCTACAGCTTCACAAATGTGAAGAATGGCTTGCTTGTTGTTTTTTTATCTTTTAGTTTGGACAAAACAAACAACCTTGTTTTGCCACCTGTTTTGTTCAGAACTTTCAGAATTTTCCACTGACATGACATATATAAAATATATATTCACAGAAAAAATAACCAACATATTGACTGGTGATGTATATAATCATTATTTACAACTCTTAAAATTTTCAAAAGGTCTGAACTTACAAATTAAATGTCTCCTCCCAGACAGGATTGAGGTTTCCGTAGATGGTCTTGGTCCTCTTTTTGGTCTTTCCCACCTGAACAGTGACATAAGGATCACTGGAGCCAGTTTTGTCCTTGGCTTGAAGTCCTTGGGCACACAATACTAGGGAGAAGAAGGAAAAAAAGAGGGCAAGCTGGTTAGCTACTGTTTGTGTGTGTGTGTTTGTGTGCTTGGATGGAAACAGATGCCTCTAAAATCACCTGACCTTCTGCTCTACTGCCCCACAAACGCCACCTGTGCTCTCTTCATACAAACGCCAGCTTGTCTCTTTTTATAGACACACAACACCTGACACTGCCCTGTCCTCTGACGTTGATGCTGACAGTGGTGGCCAGCAGCTACTGTACCAGTCTTCTAATTTGACTCTGCTCTCACCTGTGATGCTGATCTTGGCCGACCACTTAGAGGTGCCATCGAGCACGCTCTGCTTGATCTGCTTCATGTGGGTGACGTGGGTGGCCTTGATGATGCCAAACACCTCTTGAATGAGTTCGAAGATTTCAGGTTTGTTCCTTTCGCGGATCTTCATGCGATCTTTAAGAACCATGATGATGTTCTGGGTTCGGTCCTCCGCACCGTGCTTGGAACTTTTCTCTGCTGCTCCTGGTTGTTTTGATTAAAAAAACAACACGATCAGATGTAAAAGCAAACAGAAGTAGTACCATGAGAGGTGTTTGATATAAATTGCCTTATAATCGCCATACAGACACTAATGATAACAAAAACAGAGCAGAGAAGATGCACAGACATACTGCATTTCTATCACTTAAAGGAAATTTTGAAAGTGAGTTTTCAATTTAAAATATGGAGCAGAGAAGAGGACTGTGTAGGTGATGAAAAACCTGGCTATATTTCATGAATGAGAGGCGGACACATTTTCAGAGCTATAAAATGCTGAGTAAAAGAGAGGTGGATGACAACAAAAGACAAATGGCTTTTAATATCCTCTCAAGAAAACAAGGAAAATAAGAAAGTAGGAGTGAGAGAGAGGAGAGAGGAGGAGGAGGGCTGTGTGCTTGGCATTGACAAATAGAGATAAGAGGAGATAGATGGACTAGATAGTTTACTATTATTAACAAAGAAAGCAGCACTGACACAGCAAGAAGTCTAAAACATAAAGTCAGCAAATGGTTGTTCAGCGCCTGTAAATATTTTATTCAACATTTTAGTATCCCCTCTCACTGAACATCACGGATATATGATGAACGATCACCTTTAGGCCAAGCAGATTATATATCTATACACATACAGAGCTATACATATATAGAGGCTCATTTGCTTTCTCTCCAAGGGTTTAATGAGAGGATTGACACCACTCTCATGCTTGGCTCTGTCTGAGGTTAACTAAATCTACCTAAGAGCACCACTAAATCTGACTAATTAACACGACTCATTTGAATAATCTGCACAGAAGCTAATGTGTAATTTTTACATTTGGACAGAGCCAGGTAAACTATTCCCACTTGCTTTCAGTCTGCATTCTTTTTGCAAGAATTAAATACAGTCTCTTATCAGTGCTTTAGGTGCTAAAATAGGCCTTGTCTTACTCTGCAGACAGTCAGCGTTGAGTAGATCTTGGCACTTCTCGTGGCATTTCACTCCACACTCGGTGCAGCGCATGCCCTGGCGAGCAATACCCCACAGCAGTCCCTCACACTCGTAGCAGTAGGTGGGTGTGGTGGCTGTCCACACCTCGAAATTGTGTGGGGTGGTGCAGGAGATGGGATATATGAGGGCCTGGAGGGTCTTCTTATAGACATGACTCTTCTACAAAGGTACAGCAGAGAGAAGTACAGGGTGAGGACAGGTTTTGGTCAGATATAAAATGCTTTGGATTCATATTGTTAGTGAGCACTGACCAGTTCTTCATTATGCAGGGTGCTGGACGTCAGCGCCGAAGTGATGCCCGCCTTCCTGGAGTTCTGAACCAAGGACTGAGTGGTAGGAGAGAGGAGGGGACAGTTTCTCTTAGCTCCCACTTCAATATGTTATTTTTTTATCAAGACAAATCTCAGTGCAGCCTATGAGGTGATGTGTATTATTACTGTCTGTCTGGCAATGTTCCCCTGAATAGGCACAGCAAACTAAAGGTGACAGCTGCAGAATTCAAAGTGCTTCCTTTCATAAGATCAATTTGCAGGTAAGACAAGAAAGCTAGTATACCTTCATAGAATAACGTAAGTGTTTTGATAGCAAATAGTGTCGGTGTTACTCACCATAGCCTGTGGTAGAGCAGTAAAGGTAGGAGGAACAAGGGAGAGATTTGATATTAGAAAAAAAAACATAGAGAGTTATTTTTATTGCATAGAGAACTAAAAGTGCAAAAGAAAAATGATGCATTTGTTGTTATTGTATAAACAAGAATGAACATCTACAACGAAAGCATGGTGGGGGATCACATAAGATGAATCTGCAGCCAGATTTGGAGACTGAGGCAGAGGAAGCCACAGCTGCAACCAGATTTGAGTGTTTGATAGCTGAATGAAACAGCTTGTGATCACAGCTCCTTCAGCCGGGACCACGCCCTGTCTGATCAATTACCTGAGACACTCTGACAAGATGTGCATGATGGCGAGACAGGAAGCGAAGCATCGGTGCACCTGCCTGTGACTGTCTGTCAGTGCATACTGACTGTTCATTAACAAAGACAGTCATCTGAGCTAATTGCTTGTGTGCGGTAAAACTTGGATCTGGTGTGTTCAGGAAAATGGCACACTGAGCTTTGCCTGGCAGTTAACATTAAGAGCCAAATTGATGTTCTATATCCAAGTTGCCTTCTGTTCCACTAGCTGCCACTACAGAATGTGTTTTTGCATTGATAGCAATAGTTAGAGAAGGATGAAATCACTCTCCTCACTGTTTAATATAAAGCCACTTAGCTTATCTTAGTAGAGGGACTGTGAGGGTAATAAAATCTGCCTACCAATACAACTAAAGCTCACTAAGTAGTGTATTATATCTAGATTGTTTAATCTAAACAAAAACAAATGTAAAAGACAGACAGATGAAGTGATTATGCAGCCCAGGCTGTGTAAAAGTACACGAGGAAGGAAGTGACTTTTATGAATGAGACACAGCTTTCTCCAGAGGATTTATATTTCCCACTGTCTTATCCATAATGAGGCAGTGTCAGAGAGGCATGGGGATGAGAGCAGCCTGGGGTAATGGAAAGGTCTGTTATATGACAGCATCTAGCAGGCACCAGCATCAGTCAGAGGAAACCTCTGGCCCTGCCACTGGCCCCTTAACCCTGCAGCTCGCCCTGTTAGGCTGTAACAGCAGGGAAATATATCATCTGCTAGCAAAGTGTGAGCTAAAAGACAGAGTGGAAAAAGAGAAAAGAGAAAGAATTATGAGGAAAAGACCAATAAAGTAAAGAGAATTGGATGAGAAAGGACAGTAGAGAATCAGAGGGGAAACAAGAGGAGGTTTAAAAGATGAGAGCGCTGACTGCTGAGCTGAGTAATATATGGACTGGGGAGATGTGAGACACTTAGTCAGGGGAATATAAAGAGATTAGAGCAGAAACTCACCAGATCTCTGACCAGAGGCATAGCTTTCCTCTTCCTGAGGTCTGGCATGCTATCAATGCTATACAGAGCACCACCCATCCTGGAGACAGAACATGCACAGAGTAGGATTCAACACTAGCCATTTTTCTAGGAACAAATGTTAACTAGAACCTGGACACGACAAATCAATTAGACAATAGATGCATTCAGACATTAAAGCTGTAGGCTTGCCTTTCGGTTGGTAAGTTATAGATTTTCAATGACTGTAGCAGTAACAGCGTCATGGTTACTTACCCTGCTGATAAAAGCAGAGAGGCAATGCCAACACTTTCCCCTCGGGCCTGAGGAGAAAGAAAGATGAGAAAGGGAAGCGAGCAGAGTGCCATTAGAGCTGGGGCTGGAAAAATGGGAACTATAGCATATTGTACTTTACTGTACAGTGCTTTTTTTATTGTCCCATATATATTTATATTGAAAACAACAAAATTGAGAGATACTGTGGGGTGGGGTGGGGTGGGGGGGGGTGGGGGGGGGGTTGTCTTGCAAAAAGGACTCTTTCATGTTGAATTTCATGAGCTGTAGCCATGTTGACTGCAAGTGTTCCCAGAATTCACAAGTGAATAATACAACAGCGGTGCAAGTGGGAGATAGCAAGAAAAGGGGAAGATCAGGAGAGTGGTATAGCTGAGTTGTATCTTTCTGACAGCAGTGGCTTTTCCGTGTTTGAGAATCATAGTAAAAGTAGATTACAGCCAGATGGCCATCCGTGTAATCATTCTTTTAATTCTATCTGCTCTGTTACTGAAAGACATGTTCTTTGTCTGCCTGCCTGTTTAAAGAATGACACACAGCATTGATACTCACGTCACACTTGCGCACAAAAATAGTCATGATTGGCATAAATGCCAGGCTTTGAAAATGACACCTAGCAGGCTTACAGCAGTATCCTATCGGTTGATTTGCTCCCCATAAATATCTATGAGCCTCACAGGATACATACAATGTGAATTAGATTAACACACTACTGACCACACCCACCTGAGCGCCTGCTCCGGCCATGGGTAATCAGATTGGACAACATGCAAATCGCTACGAGGATGGCAAACAACTGAAAAGAAAATAATGAAATGGCAAAACAGTACAAGGGGTAAACAGAAACTATCAAATAAACACAAGACAATATAAGCCACAGCAATAACCAAAAACTGGGATAAATGATGGACCAGTCAACAAAAGCTGGAAAAAGACACAGTAACAGTAGGACATGCAGGGACTGATGCAACATGTCAAATCTTATATTTATAAATTAAAAGAGAGCAACACCAGACAACACTCGTATGAACTCAGGCATTCACCTAGCGTGAATGCACACATATGTGCACACACACACACACACACACACACACACACACACACACACACACACAGACACACACACTGGCCGTACCTCTTGCAGCTGTAGTCGCACTCTGCTAAAAAGTCGGAGCCAGTTTGCTTTGGCTCTGGCAGGACCAGGTTCCATGATTTCCCTCTTCGGGAAGCTAAAAGAGGGATTGAAGAAGAGTCAGCAATTTAAAAAAAAATATTCATACATATGTCTGTATGTACTCAGTCAACATGCAGTGCAGAAAATAAACCTGGAGTGGCCCTTTATTGGGATCTTAGCTGATAGGCGTATAGAAGAAAGTGAATGGTTCTGGTTCATCTAGACTGGCCTGACATGTGTCTTCCTATAGCCACCCTTTCAACAAAGTGTGTTTCGTATCTTGGATAATTGGCTGTGTGGTTCTCAATGGTTGCTTCATTGTCATACAAGTATGCACATATAAGGAAATGAACTGCCAAAGCATCATTGTACCAAAATGTAGCTATCTCAGTGCTGACAGTTGTGAAAGTTTATTTTTTCTCTGACAGTATATGTGTTCACCTTGGAACGGGTGGCTCTGCTGCTTTCTCCTCAGGAGCTGGAGGGACAGTCTCTGCCGCTGGAGGCTGTTCAGGGGCTGGAGGTTCTTCTGATGGCAACTCTGACTTGGGCTCAAACTCCAGGAACTCGGCATCTGCAGCTGGAACCTGTGATGTGGTTGTGGGGGTGGATGTAGTGGTGGTAGACAGAGCTGGCTGGGTGGGTGCAAATGTAGGTTTGGTGGATTCTGTGCTGAAAGGGGGCAGCTTGTCGTCCTGTGTGACTGCAGGTAGACCAGGAGCTGTACTGGGGGGTTGGAGCTGATCCTGGGCCATCCGCTGCTGATGCAACGATGCCTGCTTTTCCAGCGGTGGCCTGGTGGAGGACAGCCCATCAGAGGGGGGCATGAGGGCAGTGGGGGCCGTGCTCGTGGGTGTGGGGGTGTAGGGCGGTTCCTGGTCTTCACTGAGAGTGCCATCAAGTGGATACATATCTTCATCTTCCTCATAAGGCATCTCCTCCTCATCTTCGTAGCGGTACTCTCCATCTTCCCCGTACATGTCACCCTCCTCTTCGGCATACAGTGCCCCCTCCTCCCCTCCATCTTTAAGGTAGCCTCCCTCGTCGCTGTAGACGCCTTGGTTGTCCTCGCCGTCCCAGACTGGGGAATCCTCTTTGCCGTAGCTGACGGAGGAGTGGCAGGAGTGGTACGAGTCGTTTTCGTCGTAGAACTCAGAGCCTCGCAAACTCTCGCCGTCCTCGGGGACAAACTCCTCGCTGAGCTGAGAGCTGCCTCGACTCAACTCGCCTGACGAGGCGTAACGACTGTCTGTGGGACTGTAGGGAGGGGGAAATACACCTGTTACATAGACACACCCACACAGGTTTACAAGTAAACTAGGGGAGTTCCCACACAACAGGGGATTTGGCTATCACAGGGATATTTAAGGAACTTGTGTCAGGGCCAGGAAGGAACACAGCTAACCAACAGGAAAAGAGGAGTGACTTGTAAACCGACCAATAAGAAAACTCAGAACGGGAGGGGGTTAGGCTTGTAATGCATCTATGTAACTGCAAGTGGAGTCATTTTTTTAGTAATGGGAAAGGTTACTATGGATACTAGTTCACACACAAATTAATACAGAGACACACACCATACAAAAAGATTTAAATAGACCTACTCCAATGAAAGAGAGTGAACCTGGAGAGGTTGAGGGTAATTTATTAGACTGGCAGAACAAAAACAGCCTCTTTTTGCAGATAAATAAGTGAATAATATTTATTCACAATGATGAATGAGCCTATTAGACACTGAGACAGACCATGAGTCAGAGAGATTTGAGACACATGCAAAAACAATTTCTTACACACACGCATTCACACATAAACAGACACACTCTCGCACTTTATTGTTGCGTCTCTATTGATTACAGTCATGTTAGTTCAATAATGCATGGTGTAGGAGCAGTAAAAGGGAGAACTGTATTATGGCTTTGGGCTGTGAGCCAGAGGTAATACACAGGTATGGGTGAATAAACACTCAATCACGACACCCCTGTTCTTTTCTATTCATCATCTATCTTGCAATCTCTCTCTCATTCAACACAAAGGCTGACACAGACAGTGACGAATGCTTGCATAATATTTGAGTCTAGATACACGTCTGCCCTTTTTCGTAGCAAAGAATGAGAAAAATTAAAAAACACGGTGAAAATGAAGATGAAAATGAACAGAATCTGTCTTGGCCCTTCTGCTAGGCCCCCATTACTGGGCTGAAGGCGTCCTACTGTCTCACAAGTGGAAATTAAATGTGTATAATTACCAAGATGGGACACCCAGAATAAGACAGGGCTCTTCTTAAAGTCTCACACACAGGATGAGGCTGTAATAACAGGCTGTCGCGACAACAGATTCACGCTCACTCACACACACACAGGCTCTTCCACAAACTCCAACCAACAATTAACCTCTCTGTCTCTGACACGAAACAACGCGCACATACAAAACACACGTCCTGTCAGTCACTCGCCCACACACATAAACACAAAACTGCGCAGAACTTATAAGAGTTTAACAATGGCAGAGATGAGTATGATACACCATTTGTGATGCTGGTTTAGGGTTCTTCACCGGGAACACAGTAAATATAGATGCAGGACCAGTAGTTTTCTATTAAAAAGTATAGAATATACATATACAGAGATAGGGTAAGAGCGCATGCATGCAAGCACAGCGAGCGAGGAGGACGGGACAAGTCCACCACTGACGTCACAGCGAGACGGAGTCACAGGCCGGAGCAGGAGAAGGAAGAGGAGGAGGAGTTGGAGAGGAGGTACAGAGACCCACCTATCGGACAGTGAATGCCTACTGTCTAGAGAATACTGACGACTGGTGCGCCGGCTCGACCCTGAGCCTGAGTCGATATCGCTGCGCCCGTTGGTGGCGGAGTCTAAACTATCATAGCGTCTGGTAAGAGGAGCAAGGAGGCAGGGGGGGAGGTAGGGAGGAAGGGAGGAAGGGAGAGGAGCATCAGTAGAGCTCAGTGCAAATCTTTCAAAGAAAGCTCTAACTAAACTGAGCCTCTGCACTGCCCTGTTCAAGGATAGGTTCACAGGTTTTCAACACCGTCTTAAAACAATAGTGTTCATATGAACATTGAAGCTTTAATAATTTCCTCTGTTGCTAGTGGCCGTTATAACGTTCCCTCCTATAGGGCTCACAGTGTAAATGGTGGGAGTCCCCAAACACTTCCACGGGAAGAAAAATCTGTTTCAATGTTCATATAAACATATGACTATTTTTTAAAGGCAGACGTGAAAAACTGCGAACTTATCCTTTCTGCACAAAAACCTCTCACTGAGGTTGAGCACTTCTAATTCTTGCTAAATGAAAAGGTCAAGGTGTCAGGTGTTTCGGCTTTTCTGAGCACTGCAAGACTTTTATATCATCGCCTTTCAAAACATGTCCAAAAAAGTTCAGAAACACTGTTAAGTCCAGAAATTCAGTTGTTTCCTGCACAACAAGGTAACGAAGAAGGGATCAAATAAGGGGTTTCTGATGCTCACACGCTCGACATGCACACAAAGATGCAGGCACGCGCGCACGCATTCACACATGCACACGCGCTCACAGAAAAAATAACCACAAAGGCCCACTTCATACATGACCTGTATACAAGAACTGTGTGCCCCAGCGTGCTTGTATACACTGAGGCCAGGGTTATTCTCTAGAGGAGGAGAGCACAGTGGAACAGCATGTTACCATGTACAGTACAGTGAAACCAAACAAGGCTGCAGGGGCTGAGCTGTCTCACAGCTAAATACTAAACCACAAGTAGAGTTATTCACTTTGGATTACTTGTTTAAGAAGGGAACCATGATATTACATTTTCAACATCAAACACTTTTGTTCTTTGTTCTGGTGCTTTTCTCTTCCTGTCTCACCAAAACAAATCTTTTGAAACATTCCCACAACCTGCCATGGTAATCTCATGAAGGAAACTGCTCGGCCACAGTTGTAGCTACGTAGTGGCTGTAGGGCACTTGTTACCTCATGGCTCTGTGGTCGTAGTCCAGCTCATGCATGTCGTCGTTGTAGGAGTGTCTGTAGTGCTGGTGCCTCATGGGATACTGGTGCATGGAAGCGTTGGGCTGGGAGGTGGTGTAGTAAGGAGGCGGGATGCTGTTACTGGTCTCACTGCGGTAGTCACTGTCCCTGTCGTCCACAGCACTGTCTGGGTCGTCGTCTGTTCACGCAAACACAGCGGGGGACAGGACAAAGTGAGGGGGTGAAACAAGAAGAGGATAATTGGTCAGAATCAAATGACTCTGTCTATCTATCCATCTATTTATATACACATATAGATAAATAAAGATTGATAAGTATATAGATATAGATATAGATAAAGATACAGATAGAGAAATATAGATATAAGTAGATTCCAGGTTGCATACTGCTCTGAAAACCTCCAATAATTAGATAAGACAGTGTAGAGAGACTTGATTGAGTGACTCAGCCTGGAAGTATAAAAGTGAGGGGAACAAAACGAGGATTTTGAAACATGAAGCAGGGCTTGTCCTCCCCCTTGCATGAAAGTTCATATGCATCATTGAGAAAGGCCACAGATTTTAATTTACTGTAACTTTACTCAATTTGACAGCTTGACTTGAAATCTATCAAGAGAACAAGGAGCTGAAAGGAAGTTCAGGGAGGATGTGGTGGGGAAAACATGGCAGCTAATGGTTTCCAAGGAAAACTACACTAGAAGATCATTACATTAAGTGAGACATGGACAATAAATACAGAATTACTCTAAGTCATTAGCAGAAGCGCATGAAAGAAACTTACTTTGCTGATCTCCCCACAGACTCCAATTACCTGGAAGGAGATAAAGGGTTGGAAAAACCAAATTAGGTTTGGACCAAATTAAACACATCAGCAGTCTGCAGAACCAGGTAAACAAACATGCAGAGACCTGAGAAATAATTACTTTAAGATATAATATGTGCACAGAGATTTATACATGAGGTAAATCACATGTATATACATTTTGTGAGTAAAGAAAAGCACAAGGTCTTTAGAGAAGCTTAGATCAAAATCAAATGCCACTGGCCTTGATGCTGATAAGTAACTAAGACAGGCAAATACACTCATGCTGTTATCATCTCTGCACACACACGCAAGCATCACGCCACTACCCAAAGCTTTATACAGTACACACTTACCCACCTGCTCCCTGTGTCATCATCACTCGACAGACAGACAGACAGACAGGCAGGCAGGCTGGCAGGGTGGTGTATGTCTGACAACCCAGCGTATGTCAGTTCACATTCATCGCACATCTAGCACCTATAAGTCATTCTAGCGTTCGGGCAGGCATGCATGTGCAATTCATCACATCAGCTTCCCTTCCTCCTTCCGTGCTTTGCCTCATCTATCAGCCTCATTTCTGCCTCCTGTCGAGTCCCCGTTCTCGGTACGAGTCAGTACAACGGAGCCGAGGGAGTGGAGGGGAGGGAATAGAAGGGGCATAAAAAAGACGCAGCAGGGGATGGAACAGGAGGGGAGGTGGATGCAGAAGTGGCGTTGTGACACTCACAACACTGTGTAGTTGGTGCATGGAGTGGTCGCTCCTGTTCTTCTTGATAGGCGTACTGAGGAGAAAAAAACAGCATCTTAGAAAATAAGCTCCCGCACTTCTTATGGGGAAGATTTGTTGGTAAAAAAATATGAAAAAGAAATATTGACTCTGACAAATCTGCTGCTATTGGCAGCCAAAGAGTGTAATTAGAGAGAGTAAGAAAGATAAAGAAAGAGTAGGAGAGAGGTTACGAAAGAAAATGCTATGAAAAGGAAGGAATAAATAGAGGAGGAAATACAGACAGATGGTGCAGAGAGAGTGAAGGCAGCATGGAGACAAATGAAGTTCTTACATCTTGATCTCTCATGGCATTTAGTTGTTCAAGTTTCTTGGCCCAGTATCTGGCCTCTTCCTCTGGAATGTCTGCAGCACACAACACAAACACTGTTGTTCTACTCAGCACATCAAACACTGGACACTATAAACACAAACTCTCTAAAGCATCCTCTATACGTACTGGAAGGAATCCATAGAGCTCTCTGGCGCTTTTGATCCTAAATTTACTGTAATCAAATTCTATTTTTCTGTGGACTTGAAAACTTGGGACCTTGTCCTTGTAAATGGAGGTTATTTTGCCATCTGCTGTTTTCAAGGTAACGAATGAACATTTTATCAAACATAAGAGCACACAGTAACAGTAGCACTGGTCGTAGTTGAAGCAGCAGCAACAGCATTAGTAGTAAATGTAGCTATATTAGGAGTAATACTACCATAAGTGATAATAGCAATAATAAATATGGTATTTAGCTATTTATTACATTTAATGCCAGAATAGCCAGATATCTAGAATCTATCCTATATAAATAGAACACGGTACTGAATAAAACAACAGGTAGGTTGAATACAACTTTGATGAAAGGGCAAACCTAGTGGCAGTTCAAAGCGGGTGTCGAGCAGCAGCCGGTGAAAGGTCGGGTCTTTGGTTCCACAGATCTCATTCTCAGCCATGATCGCATTGGAGTCCAGGGTCAGCCACTGACCTGGACCCTCCTGGAAATAACAGAGGCGAGATACATGAATCAAACAATGTGCATGAAAAATAGACCTTTTGGCACATTTGCAATTTCTCCATTTTTTTCAGCAATAGAAAAAGCATAATATAAATTAATGAAGTGAGAACAAAATGGAAATTCACCATTGACCAAAGTGCAAATCTCTTAATTGCCTCATTAGCTTCATACCTGATCAATATTCTCATCTGACTCTTGGCAAGAAAGTCAATAAGTATATTTCACAAAAACATCAAACTTTTCCTTTAAATGGAAAACAAAAGCACTGCTGATTGGTCAAAAACAAATGTCTTACTCATACGAACCTAATCACAGTTCAGCAGAACATATTGACCTCTGAGAACAATTGGCCTCCTTTATCTTGAAATAAGGAAATGGTTCCACCAGGCAATCTTAGTATCTCTTTTTATAAAGTGGCTTATTTAATCAATCCACTTTAATTGTGTATAAAAATAGCAAGCAGGAATGTGAGATGTATTATTGATCATACCAAATATAGTATATCTCATAAATGCATCAGGATATGTTACACGGTAGGACTACGGGACTGCTACTTTCTGTTTTGATACAGTTAACAGTTACTAAAATGCACATAGAAACTGCAGTCAACTTTGAACATTGGACATTGAAATGAATGTTTTGGTCACATATATAAATGTAAAACATATTCAATAAAAACTATATAATTGAATAATTAATTACTTGATTTTATAATTAAAAATAATGAAAACAAGTCCCATGTTTCACATTAGAGCCTTAGAGTGAAATGAAATATTTTGCGTTTCATAAGCAATGTGTCCATTATGTTATGTTAATAATTCCCACCCAGACTGGAGTATTACTGTACATGTACAGGAAATGCATCCTATCAAACCTAATGTCTGAGCCAGAGGGAGAAAGTGTGTACCTCATTGGACTGCCGTATGCTGCGCAGGGGGATCCATAAGGTGCCCACCATGGTGTCCCAGATCAGCCCTTTATTCCACACCTCCACTGTCAGGCCCAGATCCAAGCGGTTTATTTCACTGCTCGGCAGAAGGAGGAAAAGGCGGATTACAAAAAAAGAGAAATGAGTTAGGAAAAATCAGAAGGAAGAGAGTAAAATAATATAGAATGTGCTGAGTAGAGCCAGGGTTGTATACAGACACCTCACTGCACAGAGGGGTTTTCACAGAAATACAGTCTAAGCCATCAGAAGCTGCACTTAAATCTGGTGATGGATATGCACTGTGATTCAATCTGCTAAGGGAAATGAGTCATTCAGCACCGAGATTGTCAAGGAGTCTGCCAGCAGGATACAAGAAGGAGCACAGATAGGACTGCAGCAGAGACTATCTATATTTCTGTGTGACAAACAACAGTGAACTGTAAGCCTCATTTTTCCATCGAGCTACACCCATATGTAGTCCATATAGCTGAGGTGTGGACAAATTTGCCTGGCATCCGCTCACTGAGCACCTCTTATTGTCCATCAGTGCCTCTTCCCAAGCCCACTGGCTGTCTTAAGTGAATCAAAACCTAATAATAACTACAGCTTTGAAATGAAAATACATTTTTCTGTTTCCTCGAGAGCCAAAGAAGTGATCTGGCAAATGTCTGAATTGTGTTGTTGAGATAGAGAAAGAGATGGATGCAAAGAGAAAGATGAGAAGGAATGTGCTATCCGTCAGTTTAGTACAAATAGGTAGAAAAACAGCAGGATGGTAAGACATTTGGCTTTTTTTTTTCTATTCTCTCTGGAGCTATGAGGTATAATGAAGTCTGGAGAAGCCCTCTACACTGGGTGTGTGAACTCTGTTGGAGCAGCTCAAACACCGCAGGTGTTATGTCATCCGCTCACTCTTCAAAGGGAGAGGGAGAGAGGGAGAGAGAGAGAGAGAGAGAGAGAGAGAGAGAGGGCAAAAATAACTCCTTTTAGAAAGTATAAATGTCACTGCTGACCCTGCTGCCCTGTGCTGCACAATATCTGTGTGCAGGAGAATTGAACTTTTGAAATCTAGAGAGGAAATGTATATTAACAATTTTTTAAAATCCTGATTTATTTCTAACTATTTATATATTAACATGGTTAAACATCTGCCAAATCATATTGTCACTAGATGTAGACTTGAATAATAGCTTCATTCTTTGAGAATGAGAAAGGGTATTCAAACTAAAATGCTAAGCCAGAACTACACAGAAAAGAAGGGAAAATTAATCTTTGCACTCCTATAACATTGTCACACTCACAAAATTTCTAAATCAAGGCAGCAGAACCAGATCGTCGTGTTATTCCATGCATTCTTGGTCCTTATCCAAACTTGATGCCAACACCACCCACGATGCAACTCAACGGTCGACAGGTCAGAGACTCGGGGGTGTTAAGTTTGCAGCAACTGAGGAACTGGCCTACAGAGGTCTGCTAAGCTCACTTTTCTATAACCCCACATTTCCAAATTTGCTTTAATTGAACATATTTATAGTCTTTGGATCCCACAAATGCTGACTCGGGTGGTCTGAGGCACAAAAGGTTTCATAAATGTTTTTCACACATGCAGAATTACTCCACAAGACCTGTAAACAGATTTTGATGCATAACATCAGTGGAGTTCCCCTTTAAGTTAAAACTCCTTGTGATTAATCTCATGGCTCATTTCTTGGTTCCATAAATGTGAATAGACTGTATGTTTGCATACAGCTGTTTGTCTGCAAGAATTTTTCAGGCATTCTGAGAATCTGAAAAATCCCCCCACCCACACAACCACAACCATAACTCTGTGGTCTGAGGGTAGGTGAAGAGAGATGGATCATTACACTACTGGTGCTCTTTAAAGGAGAATGCTGTGAGACGAGAAAGTAAGAGAGAAGGAAGATATATAGGTGTGAAGAGTTGAGTTGAAAAATCTTGAGTCAAAATTATGCAGCAAAGACTGTCCCCACAATTAAGCAACAGGCAGATTTAAAGAAGAAGACAGGGGGAAAGACATGGTGAGACAAAAGAGGTCAGAGGATGTGAGAGAGGACAAGAAGCACTCACAACATGAAATCTTGCTCCCAGCATGGCTGACTGCCGCGCACAGCGATGGTTGTGCTTTTAACATTCTGCACCTTCAGGGTCACATATGTGTTAAATTTCTCTGTGAAAAGTGAAGAACAAATACCATTAGTTGTGCTACTGTGTGCTTGTTTATATCAAATAACCCCATTCAGTAAACATGTGGAGCAAATGGATGAAATCCACGGGTCACAGCTCACCTTGGGGTCCATCAAGCTTGGCTTTCTTCACTGCAAAGAAATTGAGAAAACAGACAAAAATTTAGTCTAACCACTGGAAGAGCAAACTAAAATATCACATTTCCATGTATGACAATGGTTCAAAGATTTTATGCTGCAAACAAACAGCAAGGGAACCGCTCTTCTCAGCATGGGACTCTATCTCTTGATCTATGGGACCACTGTCCTCTTTGGAAAGCATGCCACCATCTCAATATGAAACATTGCATTCATGCTGCAGGAGATGTCAGGATCTCTGAATCACAGGGCCAGAGGGACAGTTTGTGCGGGTGAGGCTAAAAGGTGGTGCCGGGTAGGAGAGAGTGGCCACATGCCTGTTATCTCTGAATGATGTATGTGTGTGTATTCCTGCACGGGAAGTGGTGCATAAAATACAAAGCAGCACTGCTTTTTGTCTAAACACAATAGACGCAGCTCTGCGGAGATGCCACTGCCAGTTTCTAAACGCAGGGACCTCTGGAGGTACCAGACTGACTTTTAAAACCATGTGACGTCAAGAACCTATTCATTATTCATTCAATCCGGCACCCCGCCGATGCCCAGCATCCCCATGTTCAGCTGTGAGGTATTAATATTCAGAGCTCTGGTTTTTTAATCCCTGCTGATTGCTTCTTTTCACTGATGTTACATCTCTGGAAAGAAATACAGGGAATAATTTAAAATCAATCTAATTGGACCTCAATGACAGCCGTTAAAACCGCTGAGCATGCCAGCTTGGCTGCATGAAGAATGACTTTATAATGTTTGACCTGCAGTCCACCTCTCTGTAATAGAAAGATCAAAATAAATAACTTAAATCAGGAAAAGTCCCAAAGTTAAGGTAGAAAAAGTGACACTGATAAAGAAAGACAACCCGAGTCATTTTCTTAGTCAGTGACAGCAGAGCAAGCATAACAATCATTGTGGACAAATTGGCTTCTAAAAATAGCATCACCCCAGCAAACCCTTGGGATAACGCTTATCACTTAAATATGGGTCTGATTCATGAGGCAGGTGCTTGAGCGAGTGGTCTGGTGGAGCATGTGCATCTTAGCCAACTTCAAAGTAAAATCCCCTTCCTGACATTTTAGCTGCTGACAAGGCAGTCACGCTTTTGGGGGTATTTTTTCCATGGAAGCACTGAATTTATATCTGACAAATGAATTATTTCTTTGCTCTAAATAGACAGTAAATGACGGATGTGCCTTGGCTGCACCCCTGCCAACACTCTCCCTCTCTCTCATACACTGTCCTCTCCCCAACGTCAGCCAGTAATCGGTCCTCTCTCTCTCTCTCTCTCTCTCAATCACTCGCTTCTACAAGCTCCCCCTGCCATGTGGCGAGTATGCACGTGTGCTCCCTTTCTAGCTCTTTCTCTTGTGCTCCATTAATCTCTCTGTGCAGCCGGATGCGGGCAGAGCGAGCTGCATCCCCAACACTAAAAATAACCACTTCAGTGTGACAGGGGTGGGGGTGAAGGAAAGGGGTGTGTGTGTGTTGGGGAGGGAGGGGTACTTACAGCTCACAGGCATAAGACTAAACCACCATTGCAGCATTTACAGCACAGGGGGAAGAGTGAAAGGGAGTAGGTGGGAAAAAAATGAATGTTACATATTTTCTGCAAACCCTCAACAGAAAATATTGAGCACCTGCCACGGCATTTATAGAATCTTGTTTTTTCTTTCTTTGCTGTGACAAATGGGATAAATACTTTCACTCCTGCACTGGTGTGGAGGAGCTAAAGAGCCATTTTAATTTCCTGAGGTTTTCCAATCAAAATCTTTCAAAGAGCCCACACCTCAGAGCCATTAAACTGACACCAGGACAAACAATATTAACCTACAGAGAGGAAATGCAGCAAAGAAAAATATAAAGATTGTGTAAAAAACCTTAAAAAAAAAAGACAAATAAATGAAACAGTTGCAAAGACTGTGAATTCCTCCCCGTGTGTCCCTGCTAGACGTAATTCAGTCATACACCAGCAGTATACCTTCGGGATTATATCAGTTAATGTGACTGGTGTTTGTCTGTTACAAAAATATACAATTACTAAATAATCCATTTAATCTAAGTTTAAAGCCTAGTCTAATTAGATTATGTGAGAAAAATTAGAAAATGTAGGTGCAAAACATAAAGACATCACAGTCTTCCAGCACATACACAGTACATTCACTGTATTGATTCCAAGGCTATATATAAATGTATGTATTTATATATATATGTGTGTGCGTGTGTGTATGAAACGGTGCATGTAGCCTTGGAGTCCTGAACCACAGAATATGAATGCTACATTGTATCTTTGCTCCCAACTATTTCCAGACTCCCAGCAACCCTAGTCATTACTACGGCAATGCAGCAGTGTGTTTGAAATGGAAATAAGACACAACTAGTCAAGGACGGTTTGGTTCTATTGATTTCTAATGTCGGACTTTCTGCCTTCCCCTGCAAAAAAGAGACTTTCCTAATGATCTGAATACATATGTAAATATCCTTTAATAGATGTTTGGGTGGTGAATTAATGAAAGAAGGTGACACTAATGAGGATGTCTCCTGTGGCTCACTCTGTTATAAAGTTAGAACTCGTGAATGGGCACTCGTGATCAATAGGGGGTGACAGGAAGGGGATGGCTGCCAGATTCAAATATGCTTATTCTGAGACATTATTTCAAAGACCACATCTCACATCAAGAACTGGAAGTGCAGTATACACGCATCTCTGGCCAGGCAGTGCCACATCACAGCGTTTATCACCCCATCTCCTGTTACCATGAAGCTCAAGGTAAACAGTCATCATCCTCTTTATTTCTTCACCCTTCTCACAGCCAAGTATAATATCAGTATAAACCTGGCTGCAGGCCGAATGGCAGAGTGTGTAGAAACTAATGAGAAAATGCCAGCAGAGACCTAAAATACCAGTGGGGTGCTATGCCAACAAAGTTTCAGGATGTAAAGGGACCACCAGTGAGCCTGAACCTCAGTCCTGACATCTGTGCAATCAGCTCTAGCACCGGCGTCAACACTACAGCAGCCTCTTCATACACACTACAAGCATCTGACCCCTCTGTGAATCTTTCCATCTTTCTATCCTTGCTCCCTGATAAATCTGGCATCATATTTATCAAGCGTCTCAGGGAGGAAATGAAACAGAACTGGCACACAACGCTCACAGTGCATGTGTTGCTGATGTTTGACCAAGGAGTTACTGAGGAGCTGAACTGTTGCAACTCTGAAAACGTGCACTAAGTCATTGAGAGTTTAAAGAAAGCTGAAGATCTGTCCGAATCTGTTAAAGAGTAAACATTTTTTTTTTATTGTAAGAAATAGCTTTTCATAAGTGAGTCACTGTTTGGGAGTACTTTTAATCCATAAGAGACTTTAAGCATCATTCTAAAGACAGGAATGAATGTTATAGGTGTGGAATGGCTTCAATTTTTGGTTGTAAAAGTGGGAGTATCAAATGGCAAAAGACTCAGATTAAGATAATTAAAAGACACTGAGTTTTAATAAATGGAGGTCTTTTGCTCCTATGTGATCTCTGACCTCCCCAGTCAAAAACCAACATATGTCTTACATGACTGTAAATACTTAAGGAACAAATACATCAAAACTACATCACAGGTATAATTTGGAAAACAATGACACACCGAAGGAAGGTATTAACAAGCAGTCACAACATCGCTGCAATGTAATGAGCTGGGGCCAGTTTATACAGCAGTAAACCAATTTGGACACCACTGGGGAATCTTAAATTATGCAGAGGCAGAGCAGGTTGTGGTTGTCATGATGGCGTTCAATCAATAGGAGAAATATAATTTAACAAGGCTGCGTCCAAACACGTGACTTAAAGAAACATCCTGAGGTAAAGAAACCCAGCAGTCTGCTGCTGCACACGCCTTTTTTCCCCTTTTGTTCCGCGCAATTACGCATGAAAACTGCTGAAATAAAAATGTCTGCACTGGAGATGATTTGTGATCAAAAAGCTATCTGCTTTTTTTGTGGACAGGATGCATAAACCACCCCATGCCTCTGTTACACAGGGACAACCTGAGAGTGGCTTACATCTTGTTTTACTATGTTTGACAGCGGCTGCCAGAAGGAATACACCTCCTCCATAAATCGATCCGGTTGTAGCGATGCCAGGTTTTGTAAGAAGAAGAAAAAAAAACCCAGGCTGTCATCATACACAGTGACAGTAACATATTTAATTTTTTAAGGTAAACGACAGTCAGGGAAGAAAATAGATTAGAAATATGCCAATACGCCAAATGTGGTGTGAATTTTTTCGCCTTCTTGATGTCATTTACCAATAATATTCACCACATTTTCGCGCAAGATGGCTTTTCTAAAATATTGATGGAAGTATTGTTATCCTCACAGGTAAATCCCCCCCCCACCCAAACCACACACACACACACAAAACTATATAGACACGACTCGGAGCTATTTAAACAGCTCACACTACAGCAGGTGGACGGCAAAGTCGTGGACTGTTGTAGTTTTTGGGGTTTTTTTGCCCTCTTACCTCCAACACACAGCAATGACATTTCTTATCTGCGCCTTTCGTTGCGCGGTCCAGCCTCTTCACCAGCTTCCGTAATTGAGCTAATCTGTGCGGCGGAGAGAGTCGCGGGGCCGGAGACGGAGGAGAGACGCGGGGCCTCGTTACGCCTGACGGAAACGATTGAAATTTTCTTTAAAAAAGCGTCGCAGTCCTCTCCGTCTTCTTTAAAAAAAACCGTCCTTTTTAAGGCGTGTCTGTCTGAAATTGAGACTCTTTCCGACACCCCCCGGCTTCTCTCTCAGCTCTCCGCTCCCCAACACACAGCCATCTTGTTCAGCTTCAGCACCACCGCCGCCGTGGACAGCTCCTGGCAGTGACGTCACAGCGTGATGGCGATGGGGCGTGAGTGTGCGTGTGTGTGTGAATGTGGGGGGTGGGTTGGAGATGCTGAAACATCTGATTATTAGCCTCTCCCTCAATTACCTTTCTTAACATAGAATCTCTGGGGAAATCCTCAGATTTTCACGTTAGTATCACTGATTTGGGGATTTTGGCAGTGTTAGGCCGAGTTTTAAAGAAATGCAAGAGATGCAGAGGGAAGTGAGGGGGTAAGGATCACACATAGCAGTGGGTCAGTTTACAGATACTCATCTTTACATACAGACCGCAAAAGGTGTCGGACATCAGATGAGGTCTGAGATTCAACTGGGGATCAGTGACGACGTATCTCATGACTTTTTGAGCTGCACGCGCCAGGGATTTAGGAGTTTAAGCTTTTAACATTTCTGAGAGATGCAGGGACTTTCCAGGGAGATGGTCGTGATGACATGAATGATGCATGTTTATTTTAAGTGACACTTGATGCAGATGATGTGTTGATGCCCAAGTTCACAAAATATTGAAGAAGTTAAATATATAATTAGTCATAAACTATTTATTTTTGTATCTTGGTGTAACTGAGTACCCTATTTGTCATGCTGCATAATACCACAGGGCATCCCAACTTCATAATTTCAGTAAAAAAAAAAAAACAGATCAAAATACCAAATGCTGGTCAAGAGCCAAGACTTTTTCCATTGTGTGTCAATAGCTCCCCCTGCTGGTTTACAATGAGCACTGCATCTTTACAGTTTTCTCCCTCAGGGTCAGTTCACCAAAAGCATATTAGTGCCAATAATGTTCTGGAACATTTAGTTAGTCCTAAACTTTGAGTAAGCCATTTCAAATAATAATTTGGAACAATATCAATAAACAACATTGAACACACTCACCTTTTGTTGGAAACATTTTCAGTGTGGTTTAATGAACATTTCAGAAAATACAAATATACTTCACAAATATATAATATTCCGACATGTGAAACTGCTTATCCATTTCATTTACTGCCGTTAAGTTCAATCATGTTTACCCCAACGTTTCGTTTTCAACTTTTCACCTTTTTTTCCTCATGTATTCTAAATAACACTACATACACACTTCCCCACCCACCAAAAGCCTAATGGCATTGATTGTAAACTAATAATCAGGCTGGTCTCATTGGAAAGGTCATGGGCCTGTTCTGTGTACCACCCAATCATAATGGGGTTAATCTAACTGTACTTAATTAAGGCAGTTCAAAAAATAAAATTACATTACATTTAATGAGATTCCTGAACTGTAAAAACCCTCAACACTACCACACAGGTTTACATTCACAAATGTGCATGAATACACATATTCTACAGAATACACATATTCATTGAGAAGAGGCATGTAGACATTGACTGTGTGTGTGGTGTTCTGAAGCGTTTGTACCCTTGCCTTTACTATCCTTGAGATATCCACATGCTCCGTTGAATGGCACTGACTCGACCTAACACCACCGAGCCTGTCATGTGTCCCTCTGAAGCAGGAATGAAGGGGCCTCCAGTCTGAGTCTCCTCATAACTTCTCACTGACAATGAATTAAAGCATGCAGATAGATAATTAAGTCAGTATGTAAGTAAATAAGATAATAATAAACAGATTAAAAAATAAAATAATTTAGGTCCAATTCAACAATGTGGATAACAAGAAATGTTTTCATCTTCAACCCGGATCAAAAATATTGACCTGATACAATGATTCATGGCACAGCATCTGTCTGTGTGATGACTTACTTATACTGTACATCACGTACAGAACTGAAACATACAGTTGAAAACTGTGCTATAGTAAGTAGAATCTCAAGTATTAAAAGCAGTGGGCCTCATGCAAGAACCAGTCGCAGCAACAGACCTGCCCATAAGTGGCACGTATCAGAATGAATTTATGTCTGTCACAGTACAGTGCTGCTCTGATGACACGTCATTGGCAGATATTAATATTTTATATATTAATACACTGTTAACTGCCATTTTAAGAGTATTGATTAAGCCTAGAATACAATCTGCTGAACACACATCTCAACACTTTATGGGTTTAGTGAATATGACTTGAAACACTCATATGAGCAAGTCTGAGAGAAGTTTGGGGCAGAATATGAAAATGTTATTGTATGAAGTCCAATAATTTAACAACCACTCCTGATGATGATGAAGATGATGAAACATTCAACCTATTATACATATTTGAAGTCTGCTTTGATCGCACACTCAGATGAAGAAAAGACTTCTGTCTGTGTATTTAATCATATGTGTAGTAAGAGAACAATGGAACACAACTGTTTTTCTCTTCAGGTCTACTATGTTGAGTCTGGGAGATGTTAGTTACCTGTCCAGATGAGAGAGAACTTCACAAAGCTGTGTGAGCAGGGCGCGATGCTTGTGAGGGTTTCCCTCCAGCACTCCACTGAGACGACTCAGGTATGAGTCCAGGTTCCCAAGAGACGCTGTCTCGCCCGTGCCTGTTCAGAAAAGACAGAAAACTTCATCTCACACATCTTCTCCAGGTAAAATATAATGGAATTTAAACATTAATATTGCAATCTAATATTGAAGAGAATTAGTGTTTGTAGGAGTACAATATTCAACAACAATTTAAAAGAAATGCTAGCGATACAGAGGGACGTAATAATAAGAAGGATCAAGTGGACTGATCATTTAACAATGCATTTTGACTATATAACTAAACAAAATAAAGCTAGCATGGTCTAATAGATCTAATATCTCATCGTTCTTCAATTTTCTCCTCTGACTAAATACAGCCAATGGACTGCTGACCTGGCAAGGGGACTGATGACAGACTGTTGACAAGTGTGTGTTTAATGGCCAGCAAGTGTTGGTGAAGAGCCTGTGTGCGCTTCTCATCCAGACCCAGCTCAGCCTCCAGACGCTCTTTGGCGTTGTACATATCTTTAATGTGCCGCTGAAGCACTGCATTCTGCTCTTCAAACTCGATGTTGGCCTTACGAAGCCGTCGCAACTCAGCTTCTCGAGCTGTAACCACAGAGAGAAGCAAACAACATGATTTGATGAGAGTTTGAGATTTTCACTTACGAGACATGTTTAATGTTAGATGGATATTACTTCATGTTTCTTTATATGTGATAAAAAATATCCAATTAGCTAATAAAATAAACTCCACAGTCCTATCAAAGCATTGTTAAACTGGGCCTGTACTATATCCAAAGCAACAACAACATCCTGTTACCTTTATTCTGATCAAGGAACTCCTCAGTGAAGATAGGGATGTCAAATCTGCTCGAGAGGTCAGAAGCCTAAAAGACGTAATCAGCAAATGAATAACATAGCTGTTTGACATGTATCTGAAAATGGCATCACAGAATATACAGTCAAGATGTGGATGAGACAAGTACCTTTGGTAAAGAAGACTCTGAACTAGTACTGATGATGACTGAAGCTGGAGCGTCTTCTGAAAGAAAAACATGCATGTGCAAATTAGAGCTCCCATAGCATCATGGAGCAATTAACCAATGTACAGTGTCTGTCAATTTCTCTGTTGATATTTTATTTTAAAAGAAAAGGTAGGTGCAGTAACCATCATGCTGCATGTTATGTAACAAAAGTCACTTGTCACCTTTTTTGATCCTCTTGTCTTGTATCTTAGCACTGGTGATCTGATAGGCCTCAGTCTGCTGATATTCCTTCAGCTCCTGGGCATACTGCATCTTCTCCCGCTCCGCCTCGTCCAGGTAGCGCTGTTGTTGCACAAATAATGTTGTGCTGCTTTACAGTCTGAAATAATCTCTTTCTTAAAACTTACGGGTAAGTTTTGGATTATTTGAAACTTTAACAGCATATTTTTCTGGAAATAGGTCATGCAGTACATTTGTTCATAAAATGTTTCCCAACCATCGAGCTGAAAAATATCTTTGAAGTCTTTAATTTGATGTCTGCTCCTTATGAATTCAAATCAGAAGGATGATGATGTTCCTTGTAGCAAAACTCAAAATACACCCACCTGCAATTCTATTCTTGACTGTGAGCCTGAATGGCACAGTAACAAAGCATCATTACATAAGATTTGGTGAAAAGGCTCAAGAATTACCTGTTTGTCATTCGGGGCCAATCGAGTCCACTCTGCTCCAAGTCTCTTGGTGATTTCTGGGAAAGGTAAGTCGGGGTAGCGGGCGCGCATGTGCTCTCGCCGTTCATTGAGGAAGCGAACATAACCTGTTACCGGTGCTTTGGGACCATTTGGGAGCACCTTCTTTCTTTTCTTTCCCTTTGGCCAGCCTCTCTTTTTTGGCTGCAGAGATGGGGAAAAACACTTTCATGAAGTCATCTGGGCTAATCCTCCTTACACTTACCATGGCTACATACTTGGTGTGCAACTGACATATCAAGGCAGACACAATTTCACGTTACACGTTTAATATAGCTAACAGAATTATTACATATTATATATTAGTTTTGCTTATTTATATTCAATATAAAACTTAGTTTTACTGCATAATTGAAGGAGCTGGCAGAATATCATAATGATACAGGTTATATTTATCATTATATATGAGAAATAGATCTAACCTAACTATTTTTCTCATCTGTCAACAGGATATTGTTACAGATGATCCACTATGCACTATATTGATGGAAAGTTCAATGCATTTCTAATAATTTGTCCCCTCTGTTAACACTGCAACGTTAAATTAGTGATGTTATTATCTGTAAGTGTATTTAGTCTAAATAACAGTCAGAAAGCATGTACTTGTTATCTTTATTTTAAAACATTTTTTATACTACTACGACTTCTAGCACTTGCTTTCACCATTACATTATTCTACTTATTATGTTTAGATTTTTTGCACCAACATATCAAGTCAAATTCTTTCTGAGTAAACCTACTTGGCAATAAATTTGATGCCACATAATGAATGGGAACTGGGTGCAGAGTTTGACTCTTTACAGAGAAAAGGTCAAAATGGAAAAGTCTGTCTGCAAAGACTGCTTTACATTAAAAGTTTATTTTTTATTTATATATAAACTATATAATTAAACCATTATTTCATTACAGTCCTTTTCACAAAATAAACCAAAACACTGACAAAGAGGAAAGTCTTGGGTGTATAATAATATGAATAAATATGAAACTAATATCAAATAGTACTCCAAAGTTCTCTGAACTAAAAAGAAATCAAGAGTGAATTTGAAACACAATTTTATCCAAAACAAACCTTCCCTGAATGCATGGATGGGAAAAAAGCAACACTGAATGCAAATGCTGAATCCAGCCCATAAAAATGTAGGGGGACAAAATGAGGGCAATTTCCATATTGATGCTGCAGTACCCACCTCATCTTGTGGCTGATCTGCTGAATGTGATGGTTTGGGCTGCTGAGATGCATCACTCTGCTCCTGTTTAATCCCTCCCATGATCCGCACGGGTCACTGTGTATAAATAAAAACCAAAAAAAAAAATCCGAAAGGGCCATGAGACCTGTGCAGAATAACAAAAGGAGAAGCTAACCTGACTGCTAGCTGTTCATTTCTCACACACAACTGACAAAAAGCTCACCCAAACTGCTCACTCGTCACAAGGGGAGGAAAAACAAATACAAGGAATTATTAATACATGTATTCCCGCGTGAAATCGTGTATATTTACTCAGCACACCAGCAGTTTTATTGAACTATTTCCACTTTTTATTTTGATAAATGTCTCCCAACTCACCCGATACTGAGTCCCTCGGCCAAACAGGAAGGAGGCTGAGCCTGTTATCTGATTGGTCGGTACGGAGCGTCGTGATTGGTCCGCTGGCTCAGGAACCCACCCCCCCCTCCTCTACTGAACACCAGTTATGTCGCACTCAAACCAGTTTATTTCACTAGTAAATTACATTCAATTTAACCCACCAAGACCCGATTCAAGGCATTTTCACAGGGACTGTATGTTGGCGGTGTAGAAGTATAATGCAGCACGAAGTGGAAGTAACCAAGTAAAGTACAAAAACTTTAAAACTGCAGTTAAGTGAAGGACTGTTTCTTGAATTTATGAGTTGGAAAGCACAAGAACAGCATATTCTTCTTGTACTTACTCTACTAAGGCATATATTAAGAACTACCCTGTTCACTCTGATACTGTTCTCAGTCAGAAAATGGCTGATGGTAAACGCAGGGCAATACGTGGTAAGAGGAGTGATTTTGG
>JBAJHX010000106.1:18544421-18566921 GCA_037176925.1 Amniataba percoides
GCTATATTGTAAGGTTGATAAGATGAGATAAGAAATTTTTCTTTCATAATATGATATTCTTTAATTGTTTGTACATGACACCTGTATAAAGTTAAAACGTGAAAACGACACTGAACTTAGTCACAGGGCGTTTGTGTTTACGTTTTATTGTGAAAATCCTCACTGGAAGTGTACTGTCACGGGCTTTTTTTTTTTTTTTTTTTTTCAGTGGTGTTTTTTTTCCTAGTGTTATCAAGCATTAAGTATTCTCTGGCTAAATCAACCACATATTAATTCACCACTCCCAAATTCACACTTCAGAGCCAACATGGCGCTTTGATGGCTCATCTGCAGAAAACAGTGCACATGCGTCAGACACTCTGATACTGTTCTCAGTCAGAAAATGGCTGATGGTAAACGCAGGGCAATACGTGGTAAGAGGAGTGATTTTGGACATCTTCGCCTATTTTAAAAAGTTTGGCGTTTCGAGTGTTTAATGCCCTCTGCTGGTCAGACTGAAGAACTGAAACAAAACTTTTGGACGCGATGAAACAGGTGAAAATTCAGAAACACAGATATTTAAATACCATTAAATATCTGCGCTCACTGTTGTCGGTGAACATGCATATCTCAATATCCTATATGCACTACAGCCAAATCCTTTTATCTCCTCTGTGTACAGACATGATGAAAATTATAATTGTTTTTATTAGTTTTTAACTGCATATTTCCCCACCTAGTGATCAATAAAAACATTTTATCTCATGATCCTTGACAAGTAGATCCTAATATATATCTTTGCTTGATGTAAACCATTCAAGAGTATGATTACATGACCATATTACATAACATTCGGGTGTATGCTGTTAAACCGAATGGGTCTCAAATTACTCAAACATATACTGTTACTCATCACACCACCATGTCCACCATTTGGTCAAGTACAGTACAGCATAGTTATGAGTGGTGTAGTACTGCTATTGCCTGAAAATCTTTTTTTGTTCTATTATCATTTCATATATTTTTATATATTTATTTTCATTTTAAAATTATCTGTACTCATGTCTGTCCTGTTTTCAGACCTGATCATCTACTCAGCTGGATCAATTCAGGATCATGTCATTCTATTAGTTTCCATGAAAAGATGTGACATCCCGATTCCAGAAACAATTACATAGCAATGCTTCACTGTCCTCACAATTTACCCTTGTATAATCCTTGAGAATAGGAGAGAACAGCCAAACAGAAAAACTTGAGATCTAACAGAACATTTAACTTGACACATATTAGTACACAGTAACTACAGCAGCAGTTTTTGGTAACCTCAAAGGATGAAGCCATACTACTACTGCAATTCAGTGTGCTGAATAAATTCTGCAGAGGTTCAGAGTATCATATAAACCATCTGTTCATGCCAAATACACTGGAGCCAATGTTACTGAGGTTCAGTGCCAATGAGGGTGAACTGAGGTTCTGTGGTGCCAAAAATGACTCTTTATGTAAGACCAACATGGTTTTGATGAATTGGTCAACAAAATATCTGATTCTTCTGTTATGGCCCTTACAATTTTCACTGTCCATAAAGATTTAATAAAAAAAAAAAAGAAACTTTGAAGGTCATAATTTTGTCAATCTGATGTTTAAGTATTGATCATTTCTACACCTGACTCAGCATCAGTCTACATCAATCTTATGTAATTATGAGTGCAGATAAAACTCAATGTACTGTGCGTAGCGAACACAAGACATCTAAACAAAACCAAGTTTCAAGTGCATTTATTTTGCCAAAATGGAGGTCTACTGAAGTTATGACCTGTATGATCAATGTAAATCAGGTCCTGAGAGAAAAATGTCTATACTTCCCACCATTTTCACTACTAGTAACAGGAGCTCCACTGTCTCCATCTCCATGGATATGAAGCCTATTTGAAGTACCTTGGGGTCCAAATAAAAATCAATTCTTTTTTTTACAGGTCAGTGATGTTTAACCTCAAAATCTGTTATATCTAATCTGTGAGATCTGTAATGTAACCCACTTAAAAAAAGGGAGGAATGAGTACCTCACCCTCTTTCATCCAAGTTGTACCCAGCAGTAATCCAAACAGCAAAATGAGAGCTTTCACAAACGTAAAAAAGCATGAAGCATTTAAGTTTTTATTTTCTTTTATTTATTGTTTACAATTTTTGTAGTTGTTTATTCATTATTGTCAATCCTTTTGGCAAACATTAGTGCTCACTCTGTTCTGTACAGTCCGGTCCCACAATGCAGACTAAAATTTGTTGGGAAAGGAGGAATGAGGCAAGAGCCAAATGGGGTCCAGGCTTTTACAATTTGTCCAGGTAGTTGTCCAAGGCTGGGATACCTTCCTTCAGCCCCTTACGTTTGCGTGTCTCCGTGACAACAGTACCGGGCTTGGATGTGGCGTCCATTGGGTCTCCAGGGAGGACCTGCCAGTGGTCGAACACACACTGTGGGAAGGCCTGGCCACCAGTGTTTGAACGAAGGTCAGCTGTGAAACCTGGGAATGGACAGGACAAAGCACATTAATATTTTCTTAAGAGCTGCTACTTGTCCTGTGCTGACTGTTGTGACCAAATAGTCACTGGCTTTTGACATCTCAGCAAAAGAACAAACAAAAAAGATGACAGAAAGGCAAAAACATCTTACCAAATGACTCCATGACAGGCAGGTAGGCCTTGGTAACACGCATGGGCGTTCCACACACTTCCTGCTCCTCAAACACGTGACCACGTCTCCTGGTCAACACACCGTAGATTCCACCCACTGCATTTGCAGGGCACTAAAGGTTGATGGGAAGATATTGAGTCAAGACAACGCTCTTTGTAACAGACGGTTTTGTACATTGTTAATCCAAAAGATGCAATTTACAAGTTTTACAAATAACAGATTATTGATGAACTTCCCAGATGTCAGATAACCAGAAGAAAGAAAATACAGATGACATCTTCAGTGGTAATTACCTGGATCTCCACCAAGTAGACTGGCTCCATGAGTTTGGGTTCAGCTGTGAGCTCGCAAGCGTACAGAGCTCTGCGGGCTGTGGGAATAATCTGGCCACCACCACGGTGAATAGCATCTGTATGCAGGGTAACATCATGGATATCGAAGCGAATGGCACGCATGTTCTCTTCACAAAGGACACCCTAAAGATAATTAGAAAACAGTTTCAGGCCAAAGACATATTCAACCAATCACTAGGCAGAAAAAGAAAAAAGACTTAACTTGACAGTCGAACAATTTTATGACTGTTTTAACGGTGTGTAGTTAATGGCAAATTCTTGCATCCATGGTCCCCTTACCTCCTTGACTGCCCACTGGAAACCAGCCACAACGCTGTCCTTGATCTCATTGAGGTACTGCACTCCCTTGGTGACGTCCACCAACAGGTTAGGGCCGGTTCCATCAGGACCGAAGCACCAGATCTTTCTTGCCTCAGTGACGTCCCATCCGTGTTTGTCGGCCAGTTCACGGGCACGGGCCTTCAGCTCCTGACGAGCGGTAATGTCACCCTTCTCGATGTCTTCTGCAAGGCCATCTTCGAAGGGACGGGCCTTCATGAACAGACGGTTGTGCTTGTTGGGGGACTTTGACAGACACATAACACTTGATTCTGCGCTGACGGTCTCTCTGTAGGACACCACTGGATCAGATTTCTGAAAAGAAAAACAAGTTTAAAAATCACAAAACATTTACTTTTGATGGACTGCCAGAATGACTTCTTTTGTTTGTCATCAATCTTCAGTAAAATCTACTTGCACTAATGGACTTTACTTAACAGGTTTACTTCAATTTAGCTTTATTACCTTGAGTGGAATGCAGGCATGATCCTCCTCCAGATCCTTCAGGCAGATCTCCAGATGCAGCTCTCCAGCTCCAGCAACAATGTGTTCTCCAGACTCCTCAATGATACACTGCACCATAGGATCAGACTTTGACAGACGCTTCAGACCCTCAACCAGCTTGGGCAGGTCAGCGGGGTTTTTGGCCTCCACAGCAATTCTCACCACAGGGCTGACACTGAACTTCATCACTTTCATGTTGTGCGCATGCTCAAAGGTGGTAATTGTTCCCGTCTTCACAAGGAACTGGTCCACTCCAACCAGACCGACGATGTTACCGCATGGAACATCCTCAATGGGCTCAACGTAACGTCCCATCATCAAAATGGTCCTGCAAAAAGCAACGTCCATGAGTGGTGTGACCAAAAGACAAAACTGACTCAAGTGTCTTCACCAACAGTAACCAATACATAACCAACTGTTCAGACAGATACAAACCTCTGAATTGGCTTGAGGTAAAGGTCCTCCTTCTTTCCAGGGACAAAGTTTGGTCCCATAATGCGTACTTTCAGGCCAGTGGAGACGCTGCCGGAGAACACACGACCGAATGCATAGAAGCGGCCCTTGTCAGATGTGGGGACCATCTTGGAGATGTACATCATCAAGGGAGCCTTGGGGTCACAGTTCTTGATACCTGTTACAAAAGACAATCAGTTTGAGTCCAAGAGCAAAACACTACAAATCCAAGCAACATATGGTACAAAAACTAAAGTATAAAAATGTCTTTCCTGTGCCTGATAAAAGTGGAAATAAATCAGCTTCATACCCATGGCAGCCTCATCATCTCCAGGTCCTTCATAGAGCAGCTCGCAACGGTACTTCTGGGCAGTGACGGGGGAAGGCAGGTGGATGGTGATCATCTGAAGAAGGGCTTCTCCGGCAGGCAGCCAACGACGCATCACAGCCTTCAGGAGGGGCTTACCCTCCTTGTCCTTGTCCTCAGCATCCAACTTGATTTCCAGCTTCTGGATCAGTTTGGCAGTTTCCTCCTTCTTGAAGTTCATGATGGCATCAAACACCTGAAAACAGAGGGAAATAAATCTTAATTAGTAGAGTGCAATATAGCAATGCCAGTGATGTTAAAAGGAAGCAAATGTTTTCTGCCTTGCTCAGACTGAAGTTTATCATCACTGTTACTCAGGTCAAAGTGAAGAATGTTTAAGTCATCACTTGCAGGCACAACAACTGTTCATTTTGTTCAGATTTTACTGACAGTAACCCAATCACAAAATTTACCATTTTCCTAAATGCAGTGAACAAATATTTTAATAAAATCCAATTATCATTACCTTGAAGATGGGGTCCAGGATAAGAGCAACAAAGGTACGGGGGTACTTTGCGCCATCAGCGCCAGTTGCAGCCTTGACAAACTTTCCAGCAGTTGGGTCGAAGTACCTATGGAAATAGATATGTTGTAAGGCTACATCTTGACTCCATCCACAGTGATAGCCCTTTGAAGATCCTCAGAAGGGGCAAACAAAAGCATATTTGCAATAGAATCTGGAGTTGCCAGGGGTCTAATGTCAATAGTGTTAACCTCACCATTGACTGGGTCATATAGAGTGCAAGAATATCAGATGAGGAATTTGATACTCTGGTTCACCCTTGAAGACCATGACTTTGCCAGTGACCTAGTCCTGCTCTACCATGCATGCCACACTCAGGAAAGCTCTCCATTTCTAGGTGGTGAATGTGGACTGGGGATCAAGTATAATAAAACCACAGATATGCCCAAACAATGTCTTTAAAGCAGAAGCAATAATAAACAGAAACACCCATAACTTCAGATACGTATGAAGTCAAGTTGGTTCTGCCATTTGCCACCCTTACAGAAACAGCTAGCACTCTTTGTTTCATGTATGTGACTGAGTCCAGCAACTGGAGTAAGTATGTGTGTATGTGGGGGGGGACACATGCCTTTCAATACACTTCGTAAACAGACTTGTGAGTCGCCATTTTATTTACACAAAATCTTCTAACAATATTCAAATGTACTTTTAATCTGCATAATGTGAGGTTCATCTTTATACAGTAAGCACTTTGTTTGTCTTTCAAACATTATGCACTAGGGAATAAACCCACCCCATAACACTAATTTTTAACTTGCACCAGGATAAGGTGCCACTGATAACAGAAAAACACACTCAGAGGCTGCCATGTGTAACTCAACACCTGCCTCGATCAGTCAGAAGTAATTTCCTGTGACATTAGCCACGTTGCGTGTATGTTTACAGACATGTGATATGCCGACTCTACGTGTATAGTGATCAGTTCTCTATGGAAGTCTGGTGAAAGAGTACACCAACAGAGGCAGTGTTCAATTTCAGGTTGTGGTAGTTATATTACATTATGTGTTTGAGTTAATTTGCCTTACTTGACATTGCATGATCTGCAGTGTCACAGCAGCATTGATACTGAAAACACAAATCTGGAAACCTAAACACTAGTCTAACTCAGAACCAAACTCTAAATAAGACAAAGCTATGCACAGTCTTTTCTACAGAGCAAAATGATGGACAAAAACAAAAAACCAAAAAAAAAAACCAAAAAAAAAAAAGGAAACCCATAAATTACTTTCCATACATTAAGCCAACAAAACAAAATCCAGGACCACTGACAGCACTACAACACCTACAAAGGTGGGAAATAAAGATTCAACTTACTTGTCACCCCACAGCTTCTTCATCATGTCTTCCACCTTCTTGCAGTGCTCAGCTGGTGTCATCTGGGTGTTGCCCTTGGCAGCAAACTTGGCTGCATACATCTCAGCAAACTGCTTCAGGGTGAAAGCCCAGCCGTGGAGTCCAGAGCCAAATCCAACTGTGCCAACAATTGGATCAACCTTGGAAAGTCAAGAACACTGTCAGGGTATCTGTACATTTTACAAGATTTGACACATATGCTGAGAGTTGATAATGATTAGATGTTGGAAATAAATGCTCATGTGTCTGGGGTTATATCCTCAAAATTCATTTGGTTTACTGAGAGTGTGAAAATAGACTAATCTCATTATCTAGATTGATTTTAGGATGTGTGGACATAATCCCACATGAAATCCAACAGATACACCTCAGTCCAGGCCAGTGTTCTGTCATAGATATACATTCTGGTATATACTGATACACTTCCACCACTTCAAAATCAGAAGTGCATCAGAGCATATGCTCAAGAAATTCTATTACATTTTTTCTCTGTAGGGAATAGCAAAATGTATCACTACATCTACTTCTGCCTGCATAGTGTGTCCTGGGTGTTATAACATGGATGGAGGGGGAAAAAAAAAAAGTTCGAACAGCTACTCACCATGATGCTGCCCATGGGTCCGCCATCCTCGTCTCCACCATAAGTGGAGATGATCACATTGACAGACTCGACAATACGCTGGAAAGTCTGGTAAAGGTCTTCAGGCTCAAGCTGCAACTCGAGCAAGGCACGGTCCATTTTGTTCATCATCAAGACTGGCTTGATGCGCTCACCAATGGCCTGACGGAGCACGGTCTCGGTTTGCACACAAACACCTGGCAGGGATACACAATGAGATAACTTCAGACACAAAAGCATGTAAAATGGTTTACATGGTTATTGTCAATTTTATTACTTTGCTAATTATTTCCTCTAGCACATGTACATTTTAATTGGAAATGTTTTTCAGAAAATATGCACATGGGACACTCTTAATCATTTGCAAGCTGCCCATGAGCCACAATGAGAACATTTTGTAGCCGTCTTAAATGTGAGATTCAAAAACCAAAGTACTCATGAAAACAAAGAGACCCACATTTACAACCTGACTGCACACAGTCTTGTTTAATTGGACATCCATGTAAAACCATAGACATTTATTTCTCTTCATGTTCAGCCCGATTTTTTTTTTGCTTGCAGACCAAGAAAATAGGCAAGAGAAAAACAGAATCCAGCTACTGAAGATTGTTCAGCCATGTCGTCACTTACCAGACACGCAGTCCACGACAACCAAGGCTCCGTCAGTGACACGGAGAGCAGCAGTCACTTCAGAGGAGAAATCCACGTGCCCAGGTGAGTCAATCAGGTTGATCAAGAAACCGGTGCCATCCTTGGTCTGCTTGATGAAGGCCAAGTCATTTTCACCCAGCTCGTAGAAGAGGGAGATGGCGCTGCAAGTCAGAACAATTAGTCAGATCTAATTATTACATACACCTTTTCTCTTGCTCTATGAATATGTTCACATTAAAGATAAATCCTCCAGTACTAAACTTGCCGAAGCTTAGGCTTAGTTTACCTCCTGGGCACTAGTGAGAGGATCTTAAACAAGATGCTGACTCATATAATGGCAGTTTTTTTTTTAACTTTGTCCCAAATAAAACTAAATATTGGAGCTAGTTGCTGATATAATTCATTATGGCTAGATGTGGTAACGCTTCATTACACACCATCATAATTACTGTGCTATGACTTGACATTTTTTGGTAACACTGATTTCAAATATAGGACACAAAAACAATCATTTCTCACATTGCTCGTCTACAGTTTCATTAATACTCTCGAGCCACTTCAGGAATTCTCCTAATCCAGTTGTTTAGGCAAAGACTAATTAATGCAAACATATTATTAATAAAGCTAGAGTAGCACAAATAAACAGTACCATGGTTGATTACACACGATTAGATTATTCTGTGGAACATCCCAGTTAAAGGGCTGTGAGTTAACTTATTTTGGGACAAATGATGCTTTAATGTTATCTACTTGTTACCAAACAAAGAGTCAAAGGTGCTGATGTACTCACTGCAAAAACAGTAAACAGAACAAGATGCTTACGTGGACTTGATGGTGATGCAACGCTCCTGTTCATCTTTGCGTGTGTCGGTGAAACGGGTCTCACCAGCACGAGCTGAGGCGATGATGCCAGCCTTCGACACAAGCGAGTCTGTCAAAGTTGACTTTCCGTGATCGACGTGCGCAATCACGGACATGTTACGGATGTTGGCCTTCTTGTCCATGATGGCACGGATCTGGTCCACGGTGAAGTTCACCTGAGGGAGGCAAAGTCAGATTAGAATAGTCAAAAAAACAAAAGAGCGAAAAAAATAAACAGGTATACAAACATCAAAAAGGAGATCACTTAAAATCCTCTGGCTGCACATCTACCTTGTTGTGACACATCAGATGTTCATTTTTGTGAGCGCTCCTGAATCAATCTTTATATAATTGTTTTGAGGTATTTCACGTAACACAAGCCGCACCCAAACCATATCGAACAGAGCTGCTGACGCCATGAAAACTGCTCCGAGCTTCAACACGGGGCCTTTGACTATCCGCCATCACCTCAGCTGTGACGCCGCTGACATTTAGCGGACTTTTAGTTATTACATCCTCTAGTTAGCGTGCATCAACCCAGCGAATAGCTGTGGTATATAGTTAACCATCACAGCAGAAACCATGAAAAGTTAGGAATAGTAGATTACAAGCTAACACCCGGCACTGATGTGTCGGCAAGAACGGGCCACGTGTACAGACTTTGACACTATGCTAAAAGCTAGCATTTGCTAAACCGGCCGGCCGGCCCGAAGCGGACTGCCGGGAAATTTCCCACTCCCCATCCCGTTACACTAACAAAAACATGGCGATAACCCCATGAGACACACCAATTTGTTTAAAAAGTAGAAGATACACCCTCCAATTAAGCTGCTATTTATCAATGTTAACCAAATCTTCCGGTGACAACAGCTAACACATAAGCAAAATGAGCCGCCAATGTAAAACTTAGTCCATTTAATCCTTTTCTTAAAAGCCAGCAAGTATATTATCACCCAGAAACCTCCACAAATGCTTTAACTTTAGCTTAATGAATGCAAACGGTGAAATAAGACAGTCAGACTGAATTTCTACAGAGTCGGCATCGAGCGGTACAGACACCAAACGGCTGCCATTTTGATCAAAGCGCTAGCCGGACAAGTGACATGCAAGTAGCCCTGCATCCCTGAAAAATGCCCATCGCAGTGTGTAAATATCCACATTGAGGAAAGCGTACGAGGCAGATTCTTTATTAGCTGATTAAAAAAATACGTTAAACTCACCATTTTGACGGATGGTAGTGGATTCGCTTGGTGGCGAAAACAGACAGGAAATTTTACACTGCCCACCTCACGAGGGCATAGGCAGGGAAGAGGCCGCTGACGTCAGAAAACAGGGCTTTATAAGACGTGCGTCAGTCCTGTGCGTCCTCACGCACTGCTGTTACGTTCATACCATGTGGGTTCCTGTTTCTGTCCACACATGGGACTTCGCTGACATAAAGAACCGTGTACAAGCATGTATGCATGCGTGTGTGTTACATATGTTATATGTTATGTTATATATGTATGTAACCGGATGTCAGTAAATATAATTACAGAACAACAACATATTTTAGTTTGATTTTTGTATTTTATAATTATTGATTGATGATATATTTATTTATTTTGGTTTGGTTTTTTGTATACATTCTTCTACATTATGCCCCATTTTTATTATCAACTGCAAGTACTTCCAGGCACCATGAACAAAATATATTTTTTTTAATTGAGTGAGTTTAGTTTGAGCAGGCTATTAACTTATTTAACTTTTCCATTTTTATTTGGCGAGCAGCCAATATTACACTACAACACTGCAACCAGGACTTGTATAATCTTTTATAATGATTGAACTTGATTCTACTCTCACATAAGTTATTCAAATAGAAAATGGTCAGCACTGAAATTCCACAAATTTAGCATGGAAAGTAACAGTATCAGCAAAGGAAATACTTGTTTGTCTAACATGCTATTATTCACATATATTGTTTGTACACTGGGACATCCCTCAGCCTTGGAAAGTTGACGAAGTTGAAAGCACATTAACTTTTTTTTTAAATAAATGCTTAAATAAATGCTGTCTTGCTGATGGTTTACACTGATTATGATTCAGACACATTATCATTTTCCATCTCATTTAATCTATATCCTCTAAATCCTCTAAATTCTTTCAAGAAAGCTACCATTCTTTGACTACATCCAGACTCAGTGAGATTATAACTTGGATATAAAGGTTCAGATAGTCAGATAGTCATCCACCATAGTGTTACGCATAGGTCCATTTTCATATTTTTCATAAGTAGAGATTATCACAACAGTGCAATTTGGATTGAAAATCAGTTCTAGTACTTTTATATAATTATTATTTAAAGTTTAAGTAATTTAGACACAGACTGAAAGTGCTTTTATTTTGGAAATTGGAGTGGCTATAAACCCAGGTCTCTTCTTCCCTCTCTTTCTCACCACAGCATCACTTGGTCTAATTCTCTCTTTTTTTACTCGCTTCTCTTAATTGCTTTTATTCTGCGTAGTTCTCTTTCATGGAACTGATGTTTTCTCATTGTGCATACTCTTTAAAGTGAAGTCTGTGCAGAAGCAGCATTTAGTCAGCTGCTTTGACCCGGGCACGGTGGATTCTTGCCAGATGGCCTCAGAGGCAGCAGGTGGAGCCAGAGGAGTCTGATTTTGTTTGCATGGCTTATCCATCTCATGTACTACTGTCAGGAGAGAGTGACACTAGCAAATACGTGCCTGTGTGTGATTTGTCTCTGTTAATGCTAATAGCTAACTTGTCATTAATCACTAGTAAACCATTCATTCATAACACTGAGTTTAACATTTCTAGAGGTGTGACTGGTCAGTACAGGTGACATTGAGGGACAGTTTTATAAAAAGTTGAATATGCTCAGGTGAAGCTCAACGCGAAGGTAAAGTTGCACAAGACTGCCCTAGACTGAATATGACTGATGAAGGTTCAAATTGGGGCAAATCTTTGTCAATGAAAAAACAAGCAGAAAAATCTGACAGATGATATCCAGTAAAATAAAAGTGGTCGGCTGGTGGGCACAGTTGTGTGGTAATAGTGAAGATGACTGTATGGAGGTGAGTCAACGTAGTTGGAGCATGAGGAGGAGAAAAAAAGTTCCCTCCTTCTTAGACTTGTGTTTCCCGTTGGGCCAACTCCTGACGAGTTAACAATGCTCTTAGGCTTTTGTGTCTCGCCGGCACCCCTGATACCTATCTGTTAAGTGTTGGTCTACAACGTTTCTGACTCCGTTCTGAGATAACAATAGACAACAGAACTGTTAAAACCTCACAAATAATCAGTAAAATACATCATAATAAATATGTTGCAGAATGTATGTTATGTTTTACATTTCCCTTTTACTGTTTTATATTGTATGTTTTGGTACTTGGTTTGTTTTCTTTTTTGTCGATTCATAATGTACAAAATGATCATTTTTCAGTATGGTCACATTTGAAATGTGTATTTATCTGTATAATGTATTTTAATAAGTGAAATATGATCAATTAATACAATTCTGGCTTTTAAAGATGGATACTTGTTGATTCTTTTCAGAAATGAAGAATGGCAAGAGCAGGGTTGCAGAATAGAAGAAATAGGGCGATTTAAAGTGGTGAGTGCAAACCATATTCAAAGAAGAAGTTGAGTAAGGGAGTGATGGAGAGGAGTGGGGGCTGCAGTCAGAGTCACAGTAGGGAAAATTAAATTAATCTTAAAAGGAGAAATCTTTAAAGGTTGCAGCTAAGTCAACAGAGAGTGAGAAAAAACTGTGAGTATGTCATGCTTGATTTTTGAGGAGGAAGAGCTTCCAAAGAACATGACTCTAGGCTTATTGAATGATAGCGTAGGAGAGTACATCCCAAAAGCAAATGTGCTGCTACAGTTACCACTTCTGCCTTTTCTGCCTTTCTTGGCAGCCAAGAACAATCATGAACAACCAAAATTCTGTAAGTGTGGTGGCCATCAAAATGTGGCATATGGAGGAAATGAAGAGAGAATACAAATAATCATAAAAGGCAGCAGCTTATCATCTAAGCAGTAAGAGCATTATGAGCGATAGTATTAATAATGGGACTAATAATGGTTCTACAATAGAGTATTAATGGTATATTGGCCAGTGGATGGTAATTGAAAAAGTATGTAGATGATCCACAATAACAGATTTCAGACCAAATTTCGATTTCAGAGTTGTCAGATATGCTGCAATTACATGTGAACATTTATTAAAGAAAATGTTTCATTTAGAGAGAAGTGAGTATAGGAAATGAGAAAGCCTGTGTAACCAAAGAGAATGATTTAGACGTGAGGTGGAGTTTGTAATTATCATTACAGTCCTTGAAGGAAATTAGATTTGAATATGCTAACACAATTTTAAGTGCTGGGTAGTAATAGGAGGTTGGTATGTGGGTATGGTATTTTAATGCAGACAATACTTTCTTGGAAGAAATAAGTATATATGCAAACAGTGACATAATTGAAGAAATGCAAGACGGGAGGAGCATGATTTATTTAAAAGATGGGAGAGGCACTAGATTTGATGTGCCCACAAAGAATATTTCTAGAAATCTTTCTTCTAGAAATTCAGTGGGGATATGTGAGTGTGATGAAGCAGAATAAGCATCAGTAGGTGCATCTGCAGTGATAAGTCAAGAAATTAAAAACACATAGGAAAATACTGGGGAATTGATGTATTCAGGGGTGCAAGTTATGAGATGCAAATGGATAAAATAGCCTTAAAGTAAGATATTAAAAGGATTTATAAAAGAAAAAAGGACAATTATACGAGAAGTGACTAATAAGTCAGTTTAAGCAAATTAAAAATGAAGAGAAAGGTGGTTCCCTTATGGACAGGTGAGTGTGGCAAAGTGGGGAAAGTAAAGAATAAAGCTCAAGAAAATGATAACTCACAATTTCACTAAACAATTTAAAACAGGTAGTTTTGTAATAAAGTTAGATATTTAGGTAGATAAGCACCTAATGCTTAGGCTGCATATAGTTAAGAGGTGCACAGACACATCTGTCTTATTAGATATTTCCAGGGATGGATGGCATCTGTTATGTAATGTTACAGCATATAGATGTTTGAGAATCCATGAAATTGGCAGGTTTTTATAATGGAGTACATGGAAGAGGAAGAACAAGTGGGAACTGATTGCAAAGACTGTTTATTCCTGTCAGGGAACCAGGAAAGGGCATTTCCCATTTTGGTACTGACCGGTCCCATATTTTGCAGGCTGTCTTTATCATTGCTTTTGAGCTATTCAAACGTCTTCCACATAATTGACAGCGTGTTCCTTTTTTTGGTGAACAGTTTCCTCGGCTTTGGAGGATAATAGAGTTCACTTTCACTGTCACTTTCCAGAGGACATTCACTTTTACATTAGCTTTCTTCTTCACCTGTAGCTCAAACAACATTGTGTGACAGGAAAAGGGATGTGTACTTTAACATGCAACTCAAAACCTGCATGCTGAATGACTGTTGTTTCATTTAATTTTTAAAGGTGATAGGCTGTTGGATCGGTCCTTTTGAGTCATTTATATCCATAAGCAAGTCATTTACTCCTCCTTTGTTTTTTCATTATGCTTTGCTGACAGGGCTCCTGTACAGTTTATTGGTGATGATTCTCCTCCGGGGCAGGGTCACATAAGGTTTCATCACCATAGTGTGGCACCAATTTCCCCCTATTTCCATCATTATTCTCCATTTTCAACTGTGTACTAACTGTTTCAGGTGCAATGCGCAACTGGGCTCCCACACTGATAATTAGGGCATTTAATCAGTCCAAAAATACACCCACGCACTTGATAAATTCGCACAGAACAGTGTCTACTGGGTGTATACCAAGGTAGTTGCACAAATACGTGGCTGTGATGAGCGTGAACGTGACCCTCTCTACACTCTTGCAGCTGTTAAACACTCACTTGTCAAGTTGACTTTTGTAGAGGAAAATATGCCTTACCTTTTCCTAGAAGTGAGAGACAAACTAGTGGGAGTACAAAAACATTAATCTAGATTTTCTCTGCTTTAAAGGTTATTTATGTTAGGGTTATAGAAAACTGACTCTGACCCAGAGCATGGTCACAGTATTTTACATACAGGAGAGACTGAAAATTACTCTCTTCTTTTTAATTTTTGTCTTTTGCCCTTGCTTGTGCCCTGGCTGTGCCAATGCTGAATTCACAAGGGGGTAATTGGTGATGATCGTGTCCCAGCAAATGGTAACAGATGGTTTCATAACCAAAAAGTGGGATCAGAGAGAAAGCTTCTTTAAAAGTGCTTTTCTTCCTCCAGTTCCATTTTTATTCTCATCATTCACTTGTGCCCTGACTGTGCTGAGCGCACAGGGGCATGCAACTTATCTCTGGTGGATATGGATATATGGATATATGGATATATATGGATATAACCTACTTGTGAGGATTCTGCTTCAGCATCATGGGTGGTTTCATCACTGATGCATCACTCTATCACCATCACTTTTTTTGCAGTATCAACAGTAAGACATACGACTTCATGAGGCTGAAAACCACATACCTCAAGTAATCTAATATGTCTGTGCCTTATCATCATCTCTGAGAGTCTTCCCCAGGACCCAGGCAAGTGGTATGCTGGCTTAACTCTGAGGCCAATAGCTTGGATCAGCCATGGCCGATGCCTATGACTGATCCAAGACTTGCCTCTGGCAGAGTTCCTTGCAGGTGTTCCCCTGTCATCTCTGTAGGTGTGCTTGACAAAAGTTGTGCCCTCAGGATGTTTGCTGCGGTGAATGCAACATTCGTGAGGGAATCATCTGGTTTGGATTTATACACTTAGGTGATGCTCAGCTTCAAGCTTGAAGGCATGTGATTAAGCTGCAGAACCCCCGGCAGGTGGCTCTCAGTGACCTGGCCACTTGACTTAATTTTGCCCTGTCATCAGTTGGGTTTGAATTGCTGTATGCACAGATTTTGGTCCAGCTGGAAATAAATTACATCATTAAAGGCCTTCGCTTCCGGTGTTAGCGAAAAGCAAAGCCTGTTAGAGGGCATAGAACATATGAAACAGAAATGGTAGTTTCTGGATGTAACACAAGTTGTATGAGTCTGTGTGAGCCCTATGACTACAGGCCAATATTGCCCCTGTTGTATTCCAACAGTTCGAACAGAAATTAGCAGCAGGTACGCTGGTGTTTTATAATGTGTGGATGCTACCTCCTGACTGGGCAGTCGGTGAGCGGATTTAACCAATGGCAAATTCGTGCTTCAAGTAAACCCTTTTCTTGTAGCAGTTGTTATAGTAAACACTGACTGCACAAACAATGTTTTTTGTCGAGCCATACTTATCCAGTTGTTGTGTCAGCTGCTGCGGTGAACAGTCGAACAGTTGTTTATCTTAAGTGTCTGATGGGCGTATTTCCATTGAAAATAAGGTCAATAATGAATAAAGAGGTGATTATGTTTTATTCTCACAAGTCTGTGAGTCCAAGACTTCCTTCTCTTCTTTGATCACACTGGAATTAATGCACGGGCATATCAACCAACATTTTTCTTCTACTGTTGATTAAATTGAATGCTCTGTACATTTGCCTTATAGCCGAGGCCTTTCCAGTTGTGACGCATTTAAGTAGGTATGCAGGGACACAAAAAAGAGCCGTGAGAATAAACTAAATAAGCTGTGTGACAGGTAACAGTTTGGTGGAGAAGGACATCACTGATGGCTGCTGTTATGTTTACCTCTGATTAAATTCATCATAAATGTTGCAGAAACAGAAACTTCCTTTCTCCAGGAACCTGAGAGCTACAGTTTAGTTTACCTTGGGAGGACATGTTTGGTTTAAACTCTCAGTGGCAATGAGTAAGGAGTATAATGAAGTCTATTGTTTTTTGCCAAAGGTCACCCAGGAATTGTCTGTTTAATTCACAGAGCCTTCAAGTGGATGGGTTTCCAGTAACACATGTCATAATAGCTCCAAAAAAATGATGGTGTTTCATTTTCCTACCACTAAGTACATCCAGGACTCGATAATAGATTCAGTGAAGACACTGATTTGTGTGATGAAATGACCAAATATTCATATAAAGTTAAAACACATTTGTTGAAAATTAAGATCTTCTATTATTCATTTTTCAAAATAGTATACTTGAGCTATATGAGTGACGTTTGTATGTGTAAATCCTTTTCATTTCATTGTAAAGAACCAGGGTTACTTTGGAAGTTTTCTGTATACCTGCACAATAGTCAAGGATGCATGTGTGCATAAAGGAAGTCGTTGAATAAATTGCTGCCTGTAAGTCATTAAAAATAATTGTGGCCACTTGTGAGCTGGTGAATTTCTCTTACAAATCTGTCTTCTGAATCCATTTACCCTAAAACAGATGCCTCAAATCAAAAATAAAATCATACTTCACTTCCACTTTTCTTGATTGATAAGAAGTATGTATTCCTTTTTCCCCACTGTAAATAATAATGTCATTCATCAATATTGCATCTGTGTGATGCAGTTTTTCAAATCTGAAAGTCATCTCTGGTAGTATGAAATGAACAGATCGATGGGTAAGCCTGGCTCAATCCTCATTTTTATTAGATAAACATGTCAACGCAATGTTGTGTGTGTCCAGGCATAGACTGATTGATCTCCATCTCTCCATCACATGATAGAGTGACCGCAATGTGATGAATTGTGTGGACATGCTAGTGTCACAAAAGCGCCCATTAAAAAGCATAAAATTATTCTATAGTCTGGGAGGAGACTGTGGGTTGGGGGAGGGTATGCATCAGGAACAAAAATAGAAAACAATTACACCCCAAATGGACACAGACATGCTCAAAAACTGCAAACATGGTAGACTGAACAAATCTGACGGTGTTAATTATCTGTGAAAAGAGAACCTAAACTGTGCAAAATTGCCTCATTTAATGCCATCACACCTGATCTGGTTGTTTTGCCTTGTGTGTAACTCTCAGCAGGCTGTCTTATCTGAAAACACTCACAGAATGATTGACAGGGAGATGTGGCAGGCAGCTCAGCCTGAGTAATTGACTATGGATTGAAATGACACCAAACTTTCAGCGGGATATGATTTCTTCCATAACAGCTGTTCCTGGAAATGCTTCTTTTTAAAATTCAAAGTTGTTGGGCTGACTTAAGAACAGTCCATGTTGTGCTGGTGCTTTGTGTGACAGAAAGAGACAGAAATCTGACAAACCGTATCCACATATTTCCTTCAGTTTGATCCTCAGAAATGCATGCAGGCCTAAATAGTTAAGTCTTCAACGTCTCTGATTTATTCAGACTCTTCCTGTCATTTTGCTCTCTCGCCTTGATCCTTGCATTCATTTACATCTCATATGAGAGTGCAAACATCACACACATCAATGGTCATTTAACGACAAGATAATGTACATTGTGTTTAATCGGTTTACCGTCAACAATCTAACTCTGCAAGCAATTTCTTCTGTCTGAAGAAACATAAAAGAGAAGACATCACTGTCATATTCCAGTGCTCACCCCCCAACAGTTTTGAAATGATGTGCTTAAAATACATTCAAAACACATTTGTACTTTCTCAATCATGAATGTTGCTCAGAAAGAAAACAGAACCCCCCCTGTGCCCTGGAGACTCTCTTAGGTATCATCACGGCAAACAGCAAGTGCACGCTATAAATAATAGATGGAGCAAACATTTTGCTCATCAGAAAGTATAATCTGTTATGCAAGTGCAATGGGGAATTCTTTGACTATCTGACTCTTTTACAATAAAGGGTACAACACTTTAAATAATACATGTAATTCATTTACGGTCATTTCAGAAGTAGGATCAACTATATTGCCCAAGTATGTTGACACATAAAAGATGCCTCCTATTTCGGTGAAAGTCTGGTCCATATATGGAGGTTTAAAGTCTCCATATATATCACATTTCTGTGAGTCACAAAGCAGTTACCAAATTAGTTGTGACATCCCAACACCATGATTGTATGTGCACAAAGGAAAGCAAAGAGAAATATGCAACAGATCATTCCCAAAGGTAAAGATAAAAAAAATTCACGTGATGTAACACAGAGCAAAACTTCTTTTGGAGATGAGGGGGACTTCAAGGCGATACTTCGCACCATCTGCAGCTCACTGAGAGCCACCATCCAGAATCACCAAATACCCATCAGATTTCCCCCTAAACCGCACTAACATGCTGTGAAAGAAGAGAGATGAAAGGAAAAAAACTATAGACTGCATCCAGGAGATGGCAACACACTTATCTGACCCTGAACCAGCTGTGCACAAGTACCTTTGGCAGCCAGAGGACAACTTTGGTTATCCCAGTGTCCTTCAGGCACTGCTCCCTCAAGCATGTAATCCACATTTTTTCAGTGGCCAAGCAACAAATTCATTGTTTAGCAGGTCGGCCACTGTGGAGGAGGAGGCTCATGCCCTGTGTGCAGGACGATGTGAATGAATGGATGAATACATTTGTATTGATAAACAGATAATATAAAAATAATGTGAAATTAAATGCTCCATTGGCAATTGGCAATTGGCCTTGCTCACAAGACTCAAGGGAAAAGGACTACAAGAGATCCATGGGATGAGGAGAGTGAGGCAGTTAACTCAGTATTTGTTTAATGACGTTTTATTCTGGGAAAGTCTGTTTTGGAACGATAATTGTGTGTGTGTCACATTTATACCATTTCAGTTTAATGATTATTGTTGAAGTACCACGACTACTTATTCAAGGTGTTCGTCTCTGAGGCCATCTCATTGTGAACTGAAATTATGATTGAGGGTCAGTGGGATGTTCCACTTCATTACCGCATTGTACTTGCAGTTACTTGTTATTTTCAGTGTAGAGTGGAACGTGCCATGAATTTTACCAGCTTTTGATGCAAGTATCCATCCATTTGTTGTATGACCACAACCTTTACCAAGCAGCTCTGGCTTTAATCTTTTTAGACTGCAAGCAACACTGCAGTCCATAACACCCACTCAACAAAATAAATCATCTGGATTTTAGACCGGACAGGTTCATATACTCTGTATTTGGTCGGCTGAAGTGCCTCCTTAGCCTTTGAATCAGGACTCTTCATGGGATTTGCTGCAGATGAGTTCACAAGAAGGTCTCCGAGGCTACATTTATTCGATGTGTGTGTAAACAAAAACAAAAATTCCCAAGACTGAACCTTCAACCTCAATTTTAAAACTGATATGGATAAGATGTGCTCTTTCACAAAACTTCTATAATTCCATGACAGCTGGGCATAACCATCTGCTGAGAAGCATTATGAGACAGAAAGCTCCGGTATACAGTAGCCTCTCTGTGGAATTTGTGGTGAACTTTTGTCATCTCACTGTATCAAGACTTTATTAACCCTATATAAACACTCGAGAACACGTGCCATTCATACTGACATGATAAAATGAAAGAAATGTCCTTGTTTATATCCCATTTGCATTATATCCCAAGGGATGATAATGCACAGATACACAGTGGTGTAAGAAGTATCCAGATCCAGCAGTGGTACAATTGTATAGTAGAATAAATGCCTGAATTCAAAATGCTCTCAAAAATACATAATTTTTATCATAAAAATACTGAAATTACCATGAATGAGAATACATATGAAGAATGATCCATTTCACAATATTCTATGTTGTATTTAGTTATTATTATGTGTAAGAATCAGTTAAAACTCAGAGCGCTGGAGTGGCCACAGAGAGAGAGAATATATTTCAAGGCCATGTTTTTCTGCATCAGGTGCTCAAAATGACATTGTGTACTCACAAGATACAATTTGGTTCTACATTTTGACTCATTTGTACACATGAAATCTGTGTATACAGAGAGCGAGCACAGCAGTGTAATCCACACAAGCTCTCAATAGCCTTGTTAATTGCCTTTTAGCAACAACAATTCCTTCGAAGCAAGTGTTGTCAACATGTCTTGATTACTCCTCCCCGTGCTGGAGTGAAACTCAAGCGTCTCTGCACATAGCTACTATCAAGTGCCTTAAACCAGAAGTATGTTCCTCATTTTGTTTGTTCATTTTATTTGATTCGTTTTGTTTTGTTGCAGCAAACATGAGAAATGCTGAGCGAGCTTGATGTTGTTCATGAATGGTAATTGCTAAGATAGTAATTACCGTTAATAACATCCAGGTGGAAGTGGGGAAAAGTGAGTAATGCAGGAAAAGTGAGAAATGCAAGCAAAGCAGGGAAGACACACAGACAAACTGACAAAGAGCAAAAGAAGGCGACTGATATTTACAGTGTGGCTGATGGGGAAGAGGAGACAGGTAAAACTAATTGGGACGGAGCAGGTAATCCGAGGTGGAAAAACATTCCTAGAGAGGAAGTAAAGTATCTGACATGGGGAGGAGTAAGTACACAGAATAAAACTAAAACTAAACTGAAAACAGACAATGACAAGACAAGAGGGAGTGAGAGATAACAGAAAACACACGTGAGATGAAGAAGATCAAAGAGGACACATGGAGGAGGAAACAGGAGATGACGTGAGGCACAACACAGGACTGTGACACTTGTGGGGCATCTTAAGAACTAGACAGTTTGAAAATTAGACTTTGCAGCTCTACAAGGTAATTGTTTTCCTCATGAACTGCACATGGAGTGGGTTTTTTCATTTTGCCTTAAATTCAACACCAACAATTGTCATTCTGTCTGCGGCAACTTAAGTGTCATCCATTGCTCGATCACAGCCTGGATTCAAATAGTTTTAGTTCAGCTCATTACCTCGTGAGAATAACTTTCATGTCTGTTTGTGCCCACCGATCTCTCTGCTCTGCTCAGAAAGAAAATAACTGGTGATGCAAAACTTTACGATTGTCCTGAAAATCGAGTTATTATGCTCCGGTGCAGAAACGTAATTTCATAAGATGAATCATGTTAGATTAGATAGATTTTTTTTCCTTTCCCAGAATTGGTAGGTGACTGTTATCTTGCTTGTTTCTTTTGTATTTCAATTCTACAGATTTCTTTCAGTCGTCACCATTTTATTCACAATATATTTGAAAGAACACAAACTGAACAGAATTTCTGTGGCATTTCACCTACGCAGCCGAACTGAATGTCCATTAACCAGTGATTCATGATTCAAATTCACCTGAAATTACACAGTTCATTCTTGTACAAAAGCCCAAACATTCCTGGAGACTTTAAGGCATGATGGCCAGCAGTCATTATGGTTGGCCATCAAATGCATAATTTGGAATAGTTATAGAGCTGTGTAGCCTTGGTGAAAGTATGCATTTTTTTACCATCAGATAGCACATTGTAAGTTTTAGCAAGCACATTCATACACAGACAACACTGTGCTTCATTAACACTTCGCAGGAAGAGGGCCGTGACTTTCACCCTTGATTCTTCCTCTTGAGTTGGCATTTCCTCTGTATGCTGATGTGGGTTCCTTTGGGAGCTGTGGTTCAGGCTCACAGTCAAAACAGGTCAGAAAACTGGTAGACTCAACACAAGTCTTTCCACACTGAATCCTGAACACACACAAAAACCAAACAGTGACATAATGTCTGTTGTGTGCTTTGTAAGAAAGCAGATGTTACCATGGCGAATCGATTGCATGCCAAATACTGTTTTGGCATCGGAGGGAAAATCCAATGCTTGGCAGCTGTGCCTGTTAAAATCAAACACAACCTGGTGATGAAATTAGGAGAGAGAAAACAGTCTGGGACAAGAGTGAGGGAGAGGACAGGATCAGAGACAAGAGAGAGGAACAGACGGAGCCACAAAGAGAGCAGGGGATGACAGAGCAAGTGGAAGAGGGTGTCAGCAGGGGAGAGAGGTGGGAGCGTATAAGAGCAGTTAGTACAAAGCTGTCATG